>JARBWK010000003.1:191363561-191536812 GCA_030556195.1 Anolis apletophallus
GGTGCTTAATTTTGCACGACTCTGCATCTCTCAGGTATTTATACAGTTTTCAGTGCATTGGATATTCACTGAAAATGTAAGAAGGCCTTTCTTAGATGCTGGCGGCATTTATGTGATCTTTCCTCAAATGAACCACATATATTCTAAAATGCTGATTTTTTTAAAAAAAACTATCCGCACACATGCACAGTTGATTCTTTTAAAGCACTTTAAAGGCTGGATAAATTTCAATTAGCTTGAGTGAATATCTCATTTTAGAAAACAGCCTGCCATGGTGGGCCCTTGGTTGCTTAGCAACAGCAGGTCTCCGTACAGTAAATCTGGCCTTGAAAGGTGAGGAAGAAGACAGAGCTATTCCCTCCAGGACTCAGAATTGCATAAGCCCTGTGTAAAAGACACATGTGTTTCGGAAGGAAATGATGGCCTTTCTGGGGTGTATCTTGGGGAGAATCTACACACACTTTAGTACAGTGTGACCTCACTTGAACTGCTAATGGCCAACACTATGGAGTCATGCAAAGCTGTAGATTGGTGCAGGCCTGGATTAACACTTTTTTGCGCCCGAGGCCACAGTTTGGAACTACGCCCCCTTTAAGCCAACCTCCAGCCACCTCCAAGGTCGCCATTCCCACCGGCTGGAAAGCTCCGCTGTGCTCTTAAGGTCTCCTCAGGAGTCGGGAGGCTTGGGGAGAGTGCAGCAGGTGCAAACTCGCTCCAAAGGCGCGCATGAGAGAGCGCGCAAGAGAAAGAGAGTGCACGCTAGAGAGAGCGAGATAGCGCGCATGAGAGAGAGCGCGCATGTAGAGAGCGCACGCGAAAGAGAGCACATGAGAGAGTGTGAGCGAGAGAGAGAGCAAGAGAGAGAGAGCCACTGGAAGTGCCACTGTTTACCTTTAGCCAACTACCTTGGGCGAGGCTTGCCAGCTGCAAGTTTGTGATTCAATCACCCCTCCACTAGCCTCATTTGCATGACAATGGCAGGAGCCAGCTCTTTCAAAAGGGTCTTTCCCACTTGGGCCAAAACTGGTTTCTGCTAATCAATAGACCAAGGCCTCTGAGTTTCGCCTACCTTGGGCTATTGATTAATAGGCAAAACTATTTATATATTTCATAAACAGCCACCTCTATCAGCCTCGGAAACTGGTACATGGCTACAGCTTCTTCATTTGTTTACCATCCAAAGAACTGAGACCCGGCAGCAATATATTAATCTGTGTCTATCAAACAGAGAAAAACAGATGAGGACTTTTGATCATCAACCAAAAGGCAATGGAATTGCTCAGCCTGAGAACAAGAGGGTCCTTGCTGAACACTTGGCCACTTAATCTACATATTTAATCCCATCAAAATGTTTTTCTGCCTTCATTGTTCTACTCATCACTCACCTCTTCGCCCCATTGGCTGGGAACCGAAAGAAGATGCAGCCAGCCAGCAAGATTCCATCCAATCACAAAGCTGGTCTGGGGGCGGGAAGTGGGAAATTTGAATCTGTAACCTTATAAAATGGCATGTATTTTGAATGTAACTTTATGACTGCTTTGCGACAAGGATATTGCGGTTGTCATCCTCAGCTGATGAGAATAAAGATGTCAGTGGCACTTCCAAGTTGCCTTAAGCAAGGGAAGGGGTGGGGCTTGCTACAGCAGCTCCCAGCTGACTCACATCCTGCCAGGTGGGAGGAGTTAGCCTAGTTTCTGTTTTAGGTCTTTGTTAGCAGCAGCGAGAAGCGGGTTGTTTTCCCTTCCAAGTTGCCTTAAGCAAGGGAGGGGTGGGGCTTGCTACAGCAGCTCCCAGCTGACTCACATCCTGCCAGGTGGGAGGAGTTAGCCTAGTTTCTGTTTTAGGTCTTTGTTAGCAGCAGCAAGAAGCGGTTGTTTTTACCTTCCAAGTTGCCTTAAGCAAGGGAAGGGGTGGGGCTTGCTACAGCAGCTCCCAGCTGACTCACATCCTGCCAGGTGGGAGGAGTTAGCCTAGTTTCTGTTTTAGGTCTTTGTTAGCAGCAGCAAGAAGCGGTTGTTTTTCCCTTCCAAGTTTTCCCTTCCCTTGCTCACATCCTGCCAGGTGGGAGGAGTTAGCCTAGTTTCTGTTTTAGGTCTTTGTTAGCAGCAGCAAGAAGCGGTTGTTTTTCCCTTCCAAGTTGCCTTAAGCAAGGGAAGGGGTGGGGCTTGCTACAGCAGCTCCCAGCTGACTCACATCCTGCCAGGTGGGAGGAGTTAGCCTAGTTTCTGTTTTAGGTCTTTGTTAGCAGCAGCAAGAAGCGGTTGTTTTTCCCTTCCAAGTTGCCTTAAGCAAGGGAAGGGGTGGGGCTTGCTACAGCAGCTCCCAGCTGACTCACATCCTGCCAGGTGGGAGGAGTTAGCCTAGTTTCTGTTTTAGGTCTTTGTTAGCAGCAGCAAGAAGCGGTTGTTTTTCCCTTCCAAGTTGCCTTAAGCAAGGGAAGGGGTGGGCTTGCTACAGCAGCTCCCAGCTGACTCACATCCTGCCAGGTGGGAGGAGTTAGCCTAGTTTCTGTTTTAGGTCTTTGTTAGCGGTTGTTTTTCCCTTCCAAGTTGCCTTAAGCAAGGGAAGGGGTGTGGCAGGTCTTTGTTAGCAGCAGCAAGAAGCGGTTGTTTTTCCCTTCCAAGTTGCCTTAAGCAAGGGAAGGGGTGGGGCTTGCTACAGCAGCTCCCAGCTGACTCACATCCTGCCAGGTGGGAGGAGTTAGCCTAGTTTCTGTTTTAGGTCTTTGTTAGCAGCAGCAAGAAGCGGTTGTTTTTCCCTTCCAAGTTGCCTTAAGCAAGGGAAGGGGTGGGGCTTGCTACAGCAGCTCCCAGCTGACTCACATCCTGCCAGGTGGGAGGAGTTAGCCTAGTTTCTGTTTTAGGTCTTTGTTAGCAGCAGCAAGAAGCGGTTGTTTTTCCCTTCCAAGTTGCCTTAAGCAAGGGAAGGGGTGGGGCTTGCTACAGCAGCTCCCAGCTGACTCACATCCTGCCAGGTGGGAGGAGTTAGCCTAGTTTCTGTTTTAGGTCTTTGTTAGCAGCAGCAAGAAGAAGGTTGTTTTTCCCTTCCAAGTTGCCTTAAGCAAGGGAAGGGGTGGGGCTTGCTACAGCAGCTCCCAGCTGACTCACATCCTGCCAGGTGGGAGGAGTTAGCCTAGTTTCTGTTTTAGGTCTTTGTTAGCAGCAGCAAGAAGCGGTTGTTTTTCCCTTCCAAGTTGCCTTAAGCAAGGGAAGGGGTGGGGCTTGCTACAGCAGCTCCCAGCTGACTCACATCCTGCCAGGTGGGAGGAGTTAGCCTAGTTTCTGTTTTAGGTCTTTGTTAGCAGCAGCAAGAAGAGGTTGCTTTTCCCTTCCAAGTTGCCTTAAGCAAGGGAAGGGGTGGGGCTTGCTACAGCAGCTCCCAGCTGACTCACATCCTGCCAGGTGGGAGGAGTTAGCCTAGTTTCTGTTTTAGGTCTTTGTTAGCAGCCCGCGCGCCTATCGGCGCGCGATAGAGCATAAACTTGTAACAAGTCGGAAAAGAAATATCCAAAGACTTGTAAAAAAAAAATTAAATTAAGTAAATTAAGACCACAACAAACAGTTAATCTACAAAAAAACCCCATATTAATAAGAAATGGAGGTAGTCAGCCAGCAGCGGGAGGGGGGTTTCCCAGTGTTTTGCATCGAGTGTCACATGTATGACTATCTGCCTGCCGGGCAGAAGTCTTGGGTGTGCGTTCGCTGCAGTGAGCTCCTGGCTCTCAGGGAACGTGTTTCTTCCCTTGAAGCCAAGGTAGCAGACCTGGAGAAGCACAGAGAGGAAGTGAGGCTGGAGGATAAGATCTCCAGAGATGCAATAGGAGCATCCCACTCCGTGCCGAGCAGCCCTCCAGCTGCCTTGGAAAATGGGGGTCTTGGGCAGGGAGAACATCAGTCTGAGGAAGAGGGATCGGCTCCCTTAGTTGGGACCCCTTCCTCAGAGGCTGTGCCCATATCTTCGTGCACCGAAGATACTTCTCGACGGGTGGTAGGAGGGGGTCTTCTTGTAGTGGGTGATTCGATTGTCCGAACATAGAAAGCTGGGTTTGTGATGGACGTGATGACCGCATGGTAAATTGCCTGCCGGGTGCAAAGGTCGGACATCACGAGGCATCTAGATAGGCTGGTGGATAGTGCTGGGGTGGAGCCAGTGGTCGTGGTACACGTTGGTACCAATGACATTGGGAAGGCTAAGCGGATGGTCCTGGAAGCCAAATTCAGGTTGCTAGGTAGAAGATTAAGGTCCAGGACCTCAAAGGTAGCATTCTCGGAAATGCTACCTGTTCCACGCGCAGGGACAGCCAGACAGGCAGAGCTCAGGAGCTTCAATGCGTGGATGAGGCAGTGGTGTCGAGAGGAAGGATTTAGATTTGTTAGGAACTGGGGAACATTTTCAGGAAAGCCAGACCTGTACAAAAGGGACGGGTTACACTTGAACGAAAATGGAACCAGACTGCTGGCAAATAATATTAAAAAGGCTTCAGAGCAGCTTTTAAACTGATTCCTAGGGGAAAGTCGACAGGAGCTGAGCAGCTTCCGGTTCGAGAGGGTGAAACGCCAAGTATGGAGGATGAAATTTACGCACAAATGGCTGAGTCAACAGAAAAGATAGAAAGTAGTCAAGAGGTAGGACATGGTAGGCCTTCTACAAATTCTCATAAACAGCCAAAGTTGAAAGGGCACCAGAGCAATAAATATAAATGTCTGTACACAAACGCTAGAAGCCTTCGAACAAAAATAGGGAGTTGGAATGTTTGGCAAAAGAAAAAAATATTGATATTATTGGCATAACAGAAACCTGGTGGACAGAGGAAAACAATTGGGACACAAAAATTCCAGGTTATAAACTGTACAGGAAAGACAGGAGAGGGAAAACGGTGGCGGTGTGGCCTTGTACATAAATGAAGAGCTAGAATCTCATGAATTAGAATTTCAAGAAAATTCAAACTCACTTACAGAAACATTGTGGGTAAAAGTCCCAGGACAAAAACTAATCTAGCATTAGGGATCTGCTATCGCCCTCCCAACCAAACTCCAGAGGCAGACTGCTATCTGGAAAATGAAATTAAACAGGCCTCAAAAAGCAATAAATTAGTCATAATGGGGGACTTCAACTATCCCCGAATAGATTGGCTAAATTCTTGTTCTACGCATGAAAGAGAGACAAGGTTCCTCGACATGCTAGCTGATTATTCCCTTGAGCAGATGGTCATGGAACCAACCAGGGGAAAGGGGATCCTGGACTTGGTGCTAACAAATGAACAAGATCTCGTTCAAGATGTCCTTGTAACTGAGCCCATAGGTACCAGTGACCACAACACAATAACCTTCAACTTAAGTTTGATAGCAAACTGTCAGTGAAAACTAACACAGAGACCTTAAATTTTCACAAAGGGAATTTCACCAAAATGAGAAAAATAGTAAAGAACAAACTAAAAGGAACAGTAAAAAATCAAATCCCTCCAAAATGCTTGGAAACTGTTTAAAAATACTATAAAACAAGCCGAACTAAAATGCATTCCTAAAATAAGAAAGAGGCCGGAAAGTCCAAGAGGACATCTGTATGGCTTACAAATGAAGTAAAAGATGTGATTGGAAAGAAGAAAAACTCATTTAAGAAATGGAAGGCTCTTCCTACTGAGGAGAACAGAAAGGAACACAAGCTCTGGCAAACTAAATGCAAAGCAACCGTCAGGAAAGCCAAGAGAGATTTTGAGGCACATATAGCTAAGAAGATTAAAAAAATAGCAAAAACTTCTTTAAGTACATCAGAAGCAGGAACCCAACTAGAAAAGCAGTTGGGCCACTTGACGAAAAATGGTAAGAAAGGGACGATAAGTGAAGACAAGGAGATTGCTGAGCGGCTAAACGACTTCTTTGCCTCCGTTTTCACACAGGAGGACAGACAACATATGCCTGCAGCTGAGTCAGTTTTTTCAGGGAGGGAATTAAATGAATTAAACCAGATAGAGATAAACAAGGAAGATGTTCTCACATGCCTTACTAAACTAAATGTCAACAAATCACCAGGGCCAGATGGCATCCACCCCAGAGTTCTTAAGGAACTCAAGTGTGAAATTGCTGAAATTCTAGCCAAAATATATAACCTTTCTCTAAGATCAGGCACTGTACCCGAGGACTGGAGGGAGGCAAATGTAACTCCGATCTTCAAGAAAGGATCCAGGGGTGATCCAGGAAATTATAGGCCAGTTAGTCTAACCTCAGTTCCAGGCAAAGTGATGGAAACCATTATTAAAGAAAAAAATTACTAAGCACATAGAAGAACAGGCATTGCTGAAGGAAAATCAACATGGTTTCTGCAAAGGCAAATCATGTCTTACTAACTTGATAGAATTCTTTGAGGGTGTAAATAAACACATAGATAAAGGGGACCCAGTCGATATTGTTTACCTTGACTTTCAAAAGGCTTTTGACAAAGTCCCTCACCAAAGGCTCCTAAATAAGCTCTTCAGCCATGGAATCAGGGGACAGGTCTTGTCCTGGATTGGAACCTGGCTAAACTGTAGGAAACAAAGGGTGGTAATAAATGGACACTTCTCTGGGTGGAAAGAGGTGAGAAGTGGCGTACCCCAAGGTTCAGTTTTAGGACCGTTACTTTTTAATTTATTCATAAACGATCTGGATGTAGATGTAAATTGTGAGGTAGCAAAGTTTGCAGATGACACTAAACTGTTCAGGGTAGTTAAAAATGAAACTGACTGTAAAGAGCTCCAGAAAGATCTCTCGAAATTGAGTGAATGGGCAACAAAGTGGCAAATGCATTTTAACCTAAACAAGTGTAAAGTCATGCACATCGGGGAAAAGAACCCCAAATACACTTATCAACTGATGGGATCAAAGCTTTCTGAGACAAACCAGGAAAGGGATCTTGGGGTTTTGGTGGACAGCTCAATGAAGATGTCAACCCAGTGCGCTGCAGCAGTGAAAAAGCAAATTCTATGCTTGGCATGATCAGGAAGGGAATCGAAAATAGGTCGGCAAATGTTGTATTGCCTCTCTACAAATCTATGGTGAGGCCACATCTGAGTACTGTGTACAATTCTGGTCACCGCACCTCAAAAGGATATAACGGAACTGGAAAAGGTACAAAGAAGGGCAACAAATATGATCCAAGGGATGGAGCAGCTCCCTTATGAAATCAGGTTGCAACGCCTTGGTCTTTTCAGCCTTGAAAGACGGCGTTTAAGAGGTGACTTGATCGAAGTGTATAAAATCATGCATGGGATAGAAAAGGTGAACAAAGAAAAATATTTTCTCTGTCACACAACACTAGGACTAGGGGCACTCCCTAAAGCTCCAAGGTAGGAAAGTTAGGACTAATAAAGGGAAATATTTCTTCACCCAGAGGGTCATTGGGTTATGGAACTCACTTCCAGAGGAGGTTGTGACAGCTGTCAGCCTGGACAGCTTCAAGGCAGGATTAGACAGATTCATGGAGACCAAGGGAATCAGTAGCTACTGAAATGGACATCCAAGTGCCACCTCTGTGTTGATGGAGGCAGGCAGGGTTTTCCCGGGTACTGGTTGTGGGGGTCGGGAGCAGGTGAGGGTTTTGCCCTCCTTTCTGCTAGAGATCCCTGTGTACAACTAGTGGGCCACTGTGTGACACAGAATGCTGGACTAGATGGGCTGAGGCCCGATTCAGCATGGCTCTTCTTATGTTCTTATGTTCTTATGTGGGGCCGTAGGGTCTGCCCCTCCCCGGCTCCGCCCCTCCCCACCCCGGCTCCGCTCCCCTCTCCCGGCACCCTCTCCCCTAATTTTAATTTAATATTAAATATATTTAATTCCATCCTCCCCTCTCCCCTTATTTTTATTTAATATTAAATATATTTAATTCCATCCTCCCTCCCCCTTATTTTTATATAATATTAAATATATTTAATTCCATCCTCCCCTCTCCCCTTATTTTTATTTAATATTAAATATATTTAATTCCATCCTCCCTTTATTTTAATGTATCCCATCTCCCCTTATTTCATCTTTAAATATATTTAATTTTATATTTAATACATGAGGGGAGATGGGGAGGGATGGGGAGCCCCCTGCTTCGGCCTACCTTTTCCAAACGCGCAGGATCCAGAAGTACCTGGACGACGAGAGAGGCGACGACCGACTGAGTCGAAGAAAGTCCTAATCGTGTCTGTGGGCCTCAGCGATTCAGTAGTAGAGTAGCCGAAGAGTATCGGAAGAATACGCAATCCACACGGGATTTCGCTGTCAACGCCGGCGTGATCTTGCGTTGACAGCGAAATCCCGTGTGGATTGCGTATTCTCGCAATACTTGTCCGAACCCGGAAGTAGGTATTTTTTTAAAAAAATTATTATTTATTTTATTTTTCACTTTTTATTTTTTATTAAAAAGCTTAGGGGGCCATAGGGAAGGGGCTGGGGGGCCGTATACGGCCCCCGGGCTGCCAGTTGGACAGCCCTGGCATAGAACAATGAATGCACTTCGATACCACTTTAACTGCCGTGGCTCAATGCCATGGGATCCTGGGAGTTGTAATTTGGAGGTGGCACCAAAACTCTTTCACAGAGAAGGCTAAAAGACTTGTAAAACTACAGCTTTCATGTTCCCATAGCAGCGAGTCATATCAAATTGTATTAATTTCACAGAAGAAATGCATTCTCAAATAGTAACACTTTTGTTTTGTGATGGGTTAATCTACAAACTTTGTTTCCTGCACAATATTACTGAAAATACTATGTATAAAATTTCTGTCAGGCTATGTGTTTAAGGCAGGCACGGACAAACTTTGGCCCTCCAGCTCTTTTGGGCTGCAACTCCCACAATTCCTAAAAATTCAGAACACCTGGAGGGCCATTTGCCCATGCCTGGCATAAGGTATATATTAAACATATATGAATTTCATGTTTAGAGTTGGGTCCCATTACGGACATATATGCAAAATCGGGTATTCCAAATTTTTTAAAAATCTGAAACCCAAAACACTTCTGATGCCAAGCATTTCGGGTAAGGGATACTCAAAGCATACCTCAGTTAACAAAGCCTGAGGTTCTGTTCCATGTAGAATAAGTAATTCTATTGAATTATTTATTGCCTTGTTTTTAAATGTATTACTTAATATCATCTCTCTGGCATTACTTTGCGAACAAAGATACCCAGGAAGGACTCATCCCACGCTTTCTACAAGCGCGTTGATGCTTTTTTGGAGGTTGGATGTGTCCTTCGAGCCTTTGAAATGGATTTTTCTGGTGGAGCGCAGCGTGCACAGAACTGGCCTCACCCTTTAAACCAGTGGTTCCCAAAGTGGGCGGTACCACCCCCTGGTGGGCGGTAGGGTGATCTAGGGGGGCGCTGGAAGGTTCAGGAGAATTTGGGGGGCATTGAACCCCTGTAAGGCGGCAGTGGGGGCAGTGACGTGAGCCAGGAGATAGGTTACAATCCATCTCTGTGTGTGTCTCTCTTTCTCTCTCTCTCTTCTACCCTCCTCCTGCTCCCTCCTCCTCCTCTTGCCAAGCAAGGGATAATAATAATACCTTTGGGGTTCCCTTCCAACTGGTTGAGTCTTATAACAACAATAATAATGTCCTTCAACATATTTAATTGAACATGGATTCAGTGCAGTAACCAATTTATTAACAAAAAAAGAATCTGATTGCAAAATGATTTGAGATTACTGCTGACGAAAATAGAGCCGAGGATTACTAGATTGGTAGCAGCATACCAGGTTCATCCATCTCATTAAGATGATTTCGAATGTTTTAACTTTTTTTGTATTACCTTTCTATTCTAAGTTCAATAGTTTCATAATTTCAAACTTCTATGTTTCTAATTTACAACTTTATTATATTTTACGAAAAAGGTAGAAATATTAATACATATATCTTTCTGTTTAATTGCTATTAAAATTTTAAAAAATTAATTTCTAGGGGGGCGGTGAGTAATTTTTTTTCTGGAAAAGGGGCGTTAGGCCAAAAAAGTTTGGGAACCACTGCTTTAAACCAAAGGTTCGTCTGCCAGGGCCTAGCAAGCTTAGGACGGTGGCAGTGAGGTCCTCAGGTTGTAGGTTTGAGTTTCCTTCTCTAGATGGTTGACCTTATAGGGTTAGACAAACACCATCTCCCCGGGTTTGAAATTAGAGTTTTCTTTCTCTTAGGATAGTTGCCAAAAGGCTAGAGAGCCCATCCTGCCTGTTGACGCTCTTTGTCAGACCCTTCGGTTGTGGTCTGTCTGGTATGGGGGGCCCTACCGGTGGCTATTATGCTACCGCCAGCATAGCTCACAACTTCATTAGGGTACGCAAGCCTCTCCCCCACAACAAGGGGGCGCCAATGGAGAGGTAGCATTGGTAAATCTGTACGCACATTGGAATGCGAGCGAGCCATTGCAGAATTCAGCAGCGCTCATTACAATCTTGTCTCTGCGAGATAAAGGCAGAGACAAGTGTCAACACACACAGATAAACAAGCCTGTCATTGGCAGCAAGCCAGAGCACCATTGCTTTACACATAGATCTGGCTGTCAAAGACTTAAGTTTTGTAAAAAAAAAAAAAAAAAAAAAAAAGAGTATTTTGTATGAGGGCAACCAACCAAGATAATGGAACAAAGATGATGTAACAAAAGAAATGGGCTTCTTTTCCATTACTTTGTATGGAATGATGAAGAAGGGACTGCAGTCAGGAAAATGGAAGGCAGCATTTTTTTGAGTTTGAGGCTCCGATGCTGCATATTCCTTACCTGGTGAGTGTTTCTGCACTCTGTGAGACTTATTTATTTTTCAAATATTTTATTTTATTTTAAAATCATTTGCTTATTTTAAAACATTTAACATATTACAATTGCCATAGCATAATGCACAATCTATTCCCAGATCTATGCATGCCCCTACCTTCCAACATCATTTATACAGCATTATAAAAATACAACTCTGCAAGCTCTATTACTTTTACTTATTCTGATTTCATCCATTGCATATAATTATTGTAATATTGTTTGTAATAGTTCATCCGCAATCATTATTGTTCATTTGTTGGTTTGAATTTGGAGGCTTTTAAACAGAGGCTGGATGGCCATCTGTCAGGGGTGCTTTGAATGCAATTTTCCTGCTTCTTGGCAGGGGCTTGGACTGGATGGCCTACAAGGTCTCTTCCAACTCTAGGATTCTATGAAATAGTGAGGGAAACTGTACACTCCAGGGATCTTAACTAATTATTTCAGTGTTTGAAAATCTGAATAAAGATTTGATAAATAAAAGTCTTATATTCCTCACGTTATGTGTCACAAGTCTCAAAACAGAACTTAGGAAAAAAGTAGAGAATTTATCAATTAAGAATGGGTAAAATAAGACATGGGCTGGAGCCCTATCAGAAATGTTACCCTACAAGTTAAGATTGGCAAAAAGCGGAAATAAAGGAAGATTTGTTTGAAAATACACTGACACCCTTTATCAGCTTCATGCATAAAATTATTGAGAGGTATATAACCTCTGGTGGCACAGTGGGTTAAACCGCTGAGCTGCTGAACTTGCTGACCAAAAGGTTGATGGTTCAAATCCGGGGAGAGGGGTGAGCTCCCGTTGTTAGGCCAAGCTTATTTATTTATTATTTATTTACATCATTTATATTCCGCGCCGCCCTTCTCACCCCGCAGGGGACTCAGGGCGGATCACAATGCACATATACAGGCAAACATTCAATGCCCTTTGACATACAACATATATAGACAGACGTAGAGGCAATTTAACATTCCAGCTTCTGGCCACCAGGAGGAGCTGTTGCATTCCATCATTCTTTTTTGTGTGTACTTCCTGGAGATTTTATTATCTCGTAAATCAGTTAAATTTAGCCTCCCCACACAAGTGGTACCTAAATTTCCTCCTTGACAGATGCAACTTGACAGGAGCTCCTACGAGCTGCCACATTACACCAATTCTGCGGGAAATGCACTGGCTTCCTATTGAGTACCAGATCACCTTCAAAGTGTTAGTCTTGACATTTAAGGCCTTGTATGGTCTGGGGCCAGTGTACCTGAGGGACCGCCTAACCCCATACTGTCCCATGAGAACACTTAGATCTGAAGACTGGAATCTTCTAGCCGTGACCAATGTCAAACAATACCACCTAACTTCAACACAGAGAAGGGTGTTCTCCATCATCGCCCCAGTTCTCTGGAATGCACTACCCCTGAAGGTTCGGGCCTTGCGTAATCTGTTGGATTTTCGGAAGGCCTGCAAGTCGGCCCTATTCCAGCAGGCCTTTGAGTTGTAATGTGCTATCCCCTAGGACTTGTGTTATCTCTTAGGAATTGTTTTATCCTTGTGGTTTTATTGCTGTTGTAGATTTGTTGTTTTATTGTGGTGCTTGATGTAGGCCGCCCAGGCCCGGATTAAGACCTTTTTGCGCCCTAGGCCACACTTTGGAATTACACCCCTTTTCGTGCGCCGCGACTCAGACCCCGCCCCAGAGGGAGTGATGTCGCTCGGGCCCCGCCCCCGGAGGGAGTGACGTCGCTCGGGCCCCGCCCCCCGAAGGGAGTGACATCGCTCGGGCCCCGCCCCCGGAGGGAGTGACGTTGCTCGGGCCCCGCCCCCGAAGGGAGTGACGTCGCTCAGGCCCCACCCCCGAAGGGAGTGACATCGCTTGGGCCCCGCCCCCAGGAGTGGCGTCGCTCGGGCTGCACTCCTCCTCCCTCCCTCCTTCTGAGACCGCGGCGAGTTGTCCCAATGGCAGCTGCTCGGCGCCCTTCCACGCAGCGCCCCATTCACGCAGCGCAGCTGCCTTTGAGACAACTCACCATGGTTAAGGAGGGAGGGGGGGAGGAGGAGTTCGGCCCGGGCGGCGTCACTCCCTCCGGGGGCAGGGCCCGAGTGATGTCGCTCAGGCCCCGCCCCCGGAGGGAGTGACGTCTTTCGGGCCCCGCCCCTGGAGGGGGTGGCGTCACTCGGGCTGCACTCCTCCTCCCCCCTCGCTCCGAGACATGGCGAGTGGTCCCAAAGGCAGCTGCGCTGCGTGAATGGGGCGCCGTGTGGGAGGGTGCCGCGCAGCTGCCACTGGGACAACTCGGCGTGAGTCATCGCTATTATTATTTTTGGCCTTGATCTGGCGCCCCCTTCGGCTTACGCCCATAGGCCACGGCCTTGCTGCCCTAATGCAGTGTTTCCCAACCTTTTTTGAGCCGCGGCACACTTTTTACATGTGCAAAATCCTGGGGCACACCACCAACCAAAATGACACAAAATGACACTCTAACACAGTAATACATATAGTTAATATGTTTTAAATGTATTTATACACTCAGTGTGAAACCTGGGCCTGTTTCAATGAACTCAACATAGATATCCTGGCAGGAATGGCAGAAAGACACAAACTTCCCACACAGAACTCCCATAACCAAGAGAAAATGCTATAAGAGTTTGGTGGGCATTGACCTTGAGTTCTGGAGTTGTAGTTCACCTATATCCAGAGAGCACTGTGGACTCAAACAATGTTGGATCAGGACCAAACTTGGCATGAATAATCAATATGCCCAAATATGAACACAGATGGAGTTCAGGGGAAATAGACCTTGACATTTGGGAGTGGTAGTTGCTGGGATTTACAGTTCCCCTCCAATCAAAGAGCATTCTGAACCCCAACAATGATAGAACCGGGCTGAACTTCCCACACAGAACCCCCAGGAGGCAAGAGGAGGTATTTATTTATTTATTTAAGTTTACCCCGCTCTTCTCAACCCCCGAGGGGGGACTCAGTGCGGCTTACAGTACGGCACAATTCGATGCATACATAATAACAATATAAAACCCCCCAAAACCCCTTCAACAGTTAAATACATTAAAACAGTTGCCTTAGCATCATACACATTCATTCCAGATTAAAACCATGTTCAGTCCATAAAAGCATTGGTCCTCTTCATCTACTTTCTATTTAAAATCCAGTCCTAAAATGCTGCCTAGTGCTGGTGAGCAAATGCCTGGTCCCACAGCCAGGATTTTACTTTTTTCCTGAATGCCAGGAGGGATGCGGCGGATCGTACTTCGATAGGGAGCGCATTCCACAGGCGGGGGGCCACCGCCGAGAAGGCCCTATCTCTCGTCCCCACCAACCGCATCTGGGAATTAGGCGGGAGCGAGAGCAGGGCCTCCCCAGATGACCTTAGATTACGAGGTGGGACGTAGCGGCCGATCTACTTGGGGAAAGGGAGGTGGGCCTTTCCAATGCAGGGAGAGGGAGAGATCAAGTAGACAACGGGTGGGAAGGGGGGTCGTTTGTAATTTTGTGCCTTTATCGAGGTAGGTTTCTTTGGGTTTTTATACTTCAACACAGTCTTTCTCAACCAGTGTGCCATGGCACACTAGTGTGCCGTGACGGACCTCCTGCTGTGCCGCGAGAAAAGCTCTCTGCCCCCCTTCCTCCCCCCTCCTGTCAAACTCCTGCTGCTTGGGGGAGGAGGAAGGGCAGGGCAGTGGCGAAGAAAAAGAAGGGACCGGGGCGCCGCCTCCTTCGGCCATTTCTCCAGCCAGGCTCCAATCCGCCATGACTCCCACCATGACTCTTGCCCCTCGCTCGCTGAAGCCACGTGGAGGAGCCCCGCCCACTGAAGCCCGTCCACCGCTCATGCTCCTCCCCTGTAGGAGAGCTGAAGCTGGGGGGAGGGGAGGGGCATGGCGCGGCCGGTCTCTGCCCCCTCCCCCGACTTCGGCATTCCCAGCAGCTGCTCCAGCCTTGAGGGGACAGTGCCAAGCCAGCATTGTGCTGGCTCTGGCACCGCTGGCTCGGCACTGCCCCCTCAAGGCTGGAGCAGCTGCTGGGAGAGGTGAAGCCGCGGGTAGGGGGCGGGGCATGGCGCAGCCTGGCTCTGTAGCAGCAATCAGGAGTCCCAAAACTCCCAGGCAAATACTTCTAACTCTCAGGCGGCGACTTTCATGCGGGCACAGGGACGGAAGACGCAACAATTGATACTGGTACAAATGAAGCCAACTTTATTTGCAAAACATCAGCTGACGGAGTTTGCCTAGCATAAAAGCTGCTAAGATGGCAGAGCCCCGAACAAATGCCAACACTCAGGTTTTATACATTCAATGGCGACAGACCCTTGATCCCGCCCATCTTCACAACTTGCAATAGGCTGGCACTCATGAGCCCATTTCATTACCCAATTAAACAAAGCATTGTTCAGCATTACACTCTTATTTGTTAGAAGATGTGGCGCAGTATTAATTTTTCATTCTCACAGTATGTTATCTGCCATATGGGCAAGATGTTCTTGAATCGCAACATGTCTACGGCCATTCCCCTGTGCCTGCCAACAGGAATGGCCTCATTTGCCCATGCGCGCTTTCTTACCATTCAGCTACAATGTAAACAACGCAGCATGGTAGACTATAGGCCAATCAGGCCGTTTTTTTATCTAGAGGCACATGATGTTCTCCTAGCAAATCACTGCTTGTGCCTATGTACCAATCAGAGCTGATTATTCCGTCATGGCTTTTGGCGAGCTGCCTCGCTATTCTAAGGCCAGCTATACTAAAACCTTTGCTGTGCATCACTCTGTCCTGACAGTACTTCTGCTAAAAGCCTCAATTCCGCTTTAGCTCCGCCCCCTCCCCGGCTTCGGCACTCCCAGCAGCTGCTCCCAGCAGGCCACCATCCCCCAGCCGTTCTTTACTGTGTTAGAGTGTCATTTTGGTTGGTGGTGTGCCCCCGGATTTTTTTAATGTTAAACGTGTGCCGCAGCTCAAAAAAGGTTGGGAAACACTGCTTCAACACACTAGACTCTCTCCGCCCCCTTGGAGGTTCCAATTTCCCACGGCACACCTGATGAGCGCTCACGGCACACTAGTATGCCCCGGCACACTGGTTGGGAAACCCTGCCCTAATGGATAATCCGGGCCTGAAGCCGCCCCAAGCTGGCTGGGAGTGGCGGCCAATAAATCTAACAAATAAAATAATGTCTTTTGGGTTGCAAAGGTCCACAACAAGCTACACAATTGGTCGAGAGCTCACCCTGACCCAGGCAGGCCTCGAACTCATGGACTTTCTGGGTCAGTAGAGATCTTATGCAGTGGACACCTAGCCAGCTGAGCCACATTTCCAGTGGAATATCTAATGTTTCTTCCAGCAATTTTAACCCTAGCCTGTTTTAAGGTGGTGCAAATACACCTTTGCCTCTTGGCCACATCCTTCCCTCCATTCCTCATGGACGGAGAGAGCGCGTCTGGCACGCGCCCTTAACGCTCCCCCCCTCCCGCCTCCGAAGGCCACGTGACTCCGAAGGCTCAGCGTCTCCTTCGGGACAGGCTCTCTCTCCTCCCTTTCCTGGCCCGCCTCTTGGGCCGCGCCTGCGCAGTAGCCCCGGCTGAGGAGGTGGCGACGTCGTCGTCTTCCGGGTGGGCGGGTTGGCAAGGCAAAAGCTGAGGCGAGGTCGTGGTTGCTGTGAGGCAGGCAAGCGAGGGGCGCCGATGGCGTGCGCGCTGGTGCCTTTCTGCACCTTCCAGGACCTGGACTCGGCGAGGGACTTCCTCTGCTCGCACCTCCGCCCGGTTGGCAAGGAAGGCGGCGGTGAGTTGGGAGATGCAGGGCTCCCCTTCCGAAAGCCACAGCCTTCGAGGCCTGCGAGACAGAGGTGGCCTCCCTAGGGGAACGTTTGAACCCCTGTATTCCTGTCCCTACAACTTAAGGCAGGCTTGGGCAAACTTGGGCCTTTCAGGTGTTTTGGACTTCAACTCCCACAATTCCTCACGGCCTCAGGCCCCTTCCTTTGGAAGGGGCCTGAGGCCGTGAGGAATTGTGGGAGTTGAAGTCCAAAACACCTGAAAGGCCCAAGTTTGCCCAGGCCTGACTTAAGGCAGTTTGTCATCTCTTTAACTGCCAGGGAAGGGTGGGCCTTGCAGTTTGGGATTGAATTATCCTGTGAGAAGCCAATTGAGAATAATAATAATAATATATTTACACCCCCCAACAATCTCCCCAAAGGGGCCTCGGGGCGACTAACATGAGGCCAAGCCCAATAATAATCTTTATTTACACCCCGCCATCATCTCCCCAAAGGGGCCTCGGGGCGGCTAAGATGAGGCCAAGACCAATAATGATAATAATAATCTTTATTTATAATAATCTTAGATTATAATAATAATAATAATCTTTATTTACACCCCGCCACCATCTCCCCAAAGGGGCCTCGGGTGGCTAAGATAAGATGAGACCAATAATAATGATATTAATGATAATAATCTTTATTTACACCCCGCCACCATCTCCCCAAAGGGGCCTCGGGGAGGCTAAGATGAGGCCAAGCATAATAATAATAATAATCTTTATTTACACCCCGCCACCATCTCCCCAAAGGGGCCTCGGGGCAGCTAAGATGAGGCCAAGACCAATAATAATAATATTAATAATAATAGTCTTTATTTACACCCCGCCACCATCTCCCCAAAGGGGCCTCGGGGAGGCTAAGATGAGGCCAAGCATAATAATAATAATAATCTTTATTTACACCCCGCCACCATCTCCCCAAAGGGGCCTCGGGGTGGCTAAGATGAGGCCAAGACCAATAATAATAATAATATTAATAATAATAGTCTTTATTTACACCCCGCCACCATCTCCCCAAAGGGGCCTCGGGGCGGCTAAGATGAGGCCAAGCCCAATAATAATAATAATCTTTATTTACACCCCGCCACCATCTCCCCAAAGGGGCCTCGGGGCGGCTAAGATGAGGCCAAGCCCAATAATAATAATAATAATAATAATAATCTTTATTTACACCCCGCCACCATCTCCCAAAGGGGCCTCGGGGCGGATAACATGAGGCCAAGGCCAATAATAATAATAATAATCTTTATTTACACCCCGCCACCATCTCCCCAAAGGGGCCTCGGGGCGGCTAAGATGAGGCCCAGCCCAATAATAATAATAATAATAAACTTTAGTTACACCCCGCCACCATCTCCCCAAAGGGGCCTCGGGGCAGCTAAGATGAGGCCAAGACCAATAACAATAATAATATTTCTTTATTTACACCCCCAACAATCTCCCCAAAGGGGCCTCGGGGCGGCTAACATGAGGCCAAGCCCAATAATAATAATAATAATAATCTTTATTTACACCCCGCCACCATCTCCCCAAAGGGGCCTCAGGGCGGCTAAGGTGAGGCCAAGCCCAATAATAATAATAATCATCTTTATTTACACCCCGCCACCAAATCCCCAAAGGGGCCTCGGGTGGCTAAGGTGAGGCCAAGCCCAATAATAATAATAATAATTTTATTTACACCCCAGCACCATCTCCCCAAAGGTGCCTCGGAGCGGCTAAGATGAGGCCAAGCCCAATAATAATAATAATAATAATCTTTATTTACACGCCGCCACCATCTCCCCAAAGGGGCCTCAGGGTGGCTAAGATGAGGCCAAGACCAATAATAATAATAATAATAATAATCTTTATTTACACCCTGCCACCATCTCCCCAAAGGGGCCTCGGGGCGGCTAAGATGAGGCCAAGCCCAATAATAATAATAATCTTTATTTACACCCCGCCACCATCTCCCAAAGGCGCCTCGGGGCAGCTAATCCCCAAAGGGGCCTCGGGCGGCTAAGATGTGGCCAAGCCCAATAATAATAATAATAATAATCTTTATTTACACCCCACCACCATCTCAACAAAGGGGCCTCGGGCGGCTAAGATGAGGCCAAGCCCAATAATAATAATAATAATCTTTATTTACACCCCGCCACCATCTCCCCAAAGGGGCCTCGGGGCGGCTAACATGAGGCCAAGCTCAATAATAATAATAATCTTTATTTACACCCTGCCACCATCTCCCCAAAGGGGCCTCGGGGCGGCTAACATGAGGCCAAGCCCAATAATAATAATAATATAAACTTCATTTATAACCCCCCACCATTTCTCTGTGTAGCCTGACATGGTAGTTCTTGGAGTGGTCCAGCATTTCTCTGTTCTCAAATAATATGCTGTGTCCAGGTTGGTTCGTTAGGTGTTCTGCTGTGGCTGGCTTCTCTGTTTGATTTAGCCTGCAGTGTCTTTCATATTAATCTCACATTAATCACACGGGACAGAGACCAAAACACAGAACATGAGTTTAAAATTCATGCTTTCAATTGACTGGGTATGTGTCATATGCACCTCATACGCAAAGCCAGAAGGTACATGTTGTGTAACCCATATCTATCATGCCTGAGAACGAGAAGTGTTTTAAGTTTGGGGTTGGGTGTTTTTTTGGTATTATGGAATATTTGAGTATGTATATGTACATATATAGGAATTTTGGAGACTGGACCCAAGTCTGAACATGAAAATCATTTATGTTACACATATGTCCTACGTACACAGCATGAAACAAACCTTGAGCCATCAGAAAGTGAAAGTGTCGCTATCTCAGCCTCCCATGTTGATAGTTTATGATTTTGGAGTGCAGTAGTTTGGAATTGGAAAAGGGATGCTTAAGCTGTATTAAGGTTTTTTAAAATTCAAAGTTGATATGTACCCCACAGTTGGTTTTGCTTCAGTTATCTAAATTCAGTTACATTGAAATATTACGAAGAGTTGTAATATGCAAAGCTGATCTGTTATACTGCACCTAAATATATTTTCATATTTTATTCTCTTTTTTAATGGAAGTTCTCAAAAACTAATGAAAATATATAGCTATAGAAAAGAGAGAAACAAGGCATCAAACCAAAGTCTGTAGGCATTTGATATCCTTTCAGATACCAAATGTACTGGTCAACAATGACCAAAATGTCAGTCACTGAATTGATTGTGTCCTGCCTCTCAGAAGTAGTTAACAACTGGATTTTATTTAAAACATATTTAGTTGAAACGTATGTGTCTTTCAGAGTTTGAGACTTCAGTTCTTTACTTTATGGCAGTAGTTATGCCAAGTAATTATGGTAGTGGATTATTTATTGATTTATTTCATGCACTTTACCACAGCCTTCTCCCCCCCCGAAGGGGGACTCAGGGTGGCCTCACACAAGCTCCATACGATGCTGTCAATAAGTAAACAATTCGAAGTACAATTAAAGCATGAAAAACCATTAAAACACATTATATAATTCATTAGACAGTGGATTATACATGCCGGTAAAACTAAATCCAAGTCTAGGCAGATTCAATGTCGTAAATATCCTGTCTTCTTTCCAATTGCCGCTATCCGTTAATGAAATGCTTGGTCCCAGAGCCAAGACTTCACTTGTCTTCGAAAGGACAGGAGGGAGGTGGCCAACCTGATGTCCCTGGGGAGAGAGTTCCACAGACAGGGGCCACTGCCGAGAAGGCCCTGTCTCTCGTCCCCACCAACCGCGTTTGCGATAGTGGTGGGATCGAGAGCAGGGCCTCATGATGGTTTGTGGCAGGAGATACGTTCGGACAGGTAGTCTGGGCCAGAAGGTTAAAACCATAGCACTTTGAACTGTGCTCGGAAGCTGATCGGCAGCCAGTGGAGTTGGCGTAACAAAGGAGTTGTATGTTCCCTGTATGTCGCTCCAGTGAGCAACCTGGCTGCCAACTGTTGGACTAGTTGAAGCTTCTGGGCAGTCTTCAAAGGCAGTCCCACGTAGAGTGCGTTGCAGTAGTCTGTTCGGGATGTAATGAGATAAGTAGTGCCTAGAAAGCTGATTTACTTTCTCTGTCTCTCTGACACCTGCCTAAAAGTGCACAGGAAAGAAATTGCAACTCAATATTTCTAACTGTGCTGACAATATGTGACTTAATATTAGAGTTTTGAGCTTGCTTACTGAGTGGTAATATTTGATTGAATTCCATCAATGGTGGTGGTGGTGGTTGTTGCTGTTGTATGTCCTCAAGTCTTTTCTGATGCATGGCAGCCCTAGGTTGACATTATTTTTATGAAACTGAAAGCATTTGCACAATTAAGTTCTCAATACAAGCAAACCGATAAGAACGGAGTATACATATACAAAGAAGGTAGGAAGGACATGTCTGAGACAAAGTTCCTGTCTTTCTGTAAATTTAAATGCAGTTTGACACCACTTTAACAGCAGTGACTCAGTGCTATGTAACTGTGGGAGGTTTAAGTTGGTGAGACACATATATTATTGGCAGAGAAAACTGAAGACCTTGTAAAATTGCAACTCACATTATTTCATGGCATTGAGCAATGGCAGTTAAAGTGATGTCAAACTGCATTAGTGCTACAGTGTGATGCAACCTAAGACATTAAACGGCATAACAAGCAATGCAGTTTCAAACTTGATAAAATGATTAGACACCTACATATAAAAGGTCTTGTTTAAATTTGCCAGTGAAAATCACTGTGGTGTAGCACTTTGAGTGCTGAACATTGGAAGAACAGGGTTTGAATCCTCACAACCTTGAAAACCGTTGACCGTGGGCAAGTCACATTTCTCAGCCTCAGAGAAAGGCAAGCCCCCTCTGAACAAATTCTACCAAGAAAATCCTTTGATAGATCCGTTTCAGGATTACTGAAATTCAGAAATGACTTGAAGGCACTCAAACAAGAATAAACCTGGCAATATTTATTTTGATTGGGTGTCCAAGGGAAGTACATTAAGTCATTGAGGTTTCAGAATAGAGGAAATTTCTGATGTACCTTCCTATTGAAAGGACTGACCTGAATTCCAGAGGGATCCTGTCCCACCTTGTTCCAAAAATGTGAGTTCCATTTAGAGCAGTGGTTCCCAAACTTTTTTGGCCTACCACCCCCTTTCCAGAAAAAAAAAATTACGCCCCCCCCTATAAATTATTTTTTTAAAAATATATATGTAAGAAAGATATATGTATTAATGCAGTGGTTCTCAACCTTTCTAATGCCGTGAACCCTAAATAAGGTTCCTCATGTTGTGGTGACCCCCAACTATATTTTCGTTGCTACTTCATAAATAATTTAGCTACTCTTATGAATTCTAATGCAAATATCTAATATGCAGGATGTATTTTCATTGTTACAAATTGAACATAATTAAAGCATAGTGATTAATCACAAATACAGTATGTTTAGGGGAGTATGGACAATGGATGATGGGATTTGCAGTGCCTTCGACCAATTCAGCTCTGACTTCCACAGCCGAGACCCCATGAATGACAGATCTGGACCAAACTTAGCACACAGAACCCCCATGACCAACAGAAAATACTGGAGGGGTTTGGGAAGAATTGACAGTGATTTAGGGGAGATGTAGTTCACCTACATTTGTAGAGCACTCTGAACCCAAACAACCCTAGATCTGGACCAAATTTGGCATAAATACTCAATATACCCAACGTTGAACACTGGTGGATTTGTGGGGAATTGATTTTGTCATTTGGGAGTTGTAGCTGCTGGGATTTATAGTTCACCTGTAATCAAAGAACATTTTGAACTCCCAATAGCAATGGAATTGAACTAAACTTTAGCAATAGAGAATACTGGACCTTGGAAATTGGGAGTTGCTTGCATTTTCCTTCATGCCACAGCTATCTCCCAGGAGGCGCCTGCAAACGTGCAGCAACTCGGGGCATTTGCAGACACGGAGGTTTTCCTTCTCCGCTGGACCAACTGTCAGGCACACACTCATAAGCGCACGACTCTCTCAGCCTGCCAGTTGGAATTCCTGGGCAGGCGTTGCCTGGAAACTGCAGCACGCACACCCTTCCTCTCCTCAACTCCGCCCACGGCGCAGTCCTGTATTGCCCCTTCCTTCCAAGGGACCCATTGGATTGTGCCATGGGCGGAGTTGAGGAGAGAAAGGGGGACGCACTGCGGTTTCCAGGCAGCGTCTGCACGGGGTTTCCAACTGGCAGACGCACACTCACGCACTTGCAAGTTGGAATCCCGCCACTTCCCCCTTACAGGGCTTCAGTGCCCCCCATATTCTCCTGAGCCTCCCACTACCCCCTTGGATCGCCTCACCGCCCCCTTTGGGAACCACAGATTTAGAGCATCAGCAATGCCTCTTAACTCAGCTCAACGATGCACATAATATAATTCAACATCTTTTTATTTATTGTTTCATTTATATACCACTTTTCTCACCCCTGGGGGGAACACAACGCGGTTTACAGCAAAGTAAATGGAAAAATTCAATGCCTCACATAAAATGAAAAAAAAAGACACATATCTAAAATCGCATATAGCTATAGATTAAAAACTAATGAACTATAAAACATCGGACATAGACAAAAACATAAAACATCTATCTATATATCTATTTATCTATGGAGAAATTTTGTTACTTAAGAATAAAACTGAAACCCAAACCATATTATTATAAGAGTAACAGGCAAATGGATTACAGTATTTCTCAGTCAGAGAAGGAGTCTTGCTTGAATGAGATATGCAAATAGGGAAGGATCAATTGAAAAAGTGTGCCTTAAGAAAAACTTGAAAAGTAGAATTTATGATTTTCCATTTGAAATATTATAGTGAAGATAGATACTAGATAGATAAATGAATTAATTGTATTTAGATTTGGAAGTAGATTACATATTGAACTGCATTGCAGAATTTGTTGATAACAATAAGCTAATACACTGCAACCAACCTTTAAAAAAATAAAGATAACCAACCTTTAAAGTTACCGGTAACTGTTTAATATTTCTAGCTGCAAAAGGAGCGGTGCTGCTTTGATAGCAGGCTTCATGCTAATTGCAATGAAAGCTTGGGTGTATTCTTATAGGAATTAGTGTTATTAGGCCTTGGAAAATCATCACATTTAAGATGAGATCACAAATAATTTGAGCAACTACATCTTCTCACTCAGAAAAATAAGGAATGATTAAACATCAGGATCTGTTTAAATTTGATTTTGGTAGTTTTTCTCATTATTTGGTTGTTTAGGGCAGTGTTTTTCAACCTTTTTGGAGCTGCGGCACATTTTTTACATTTACAAAATCCTGGGGCACACCACCAACCAAAATGACATAAAAATGACACTCTAACACAGTAATACATATAGTTAATGTGTTTTTAAATGTATTTATACACTCAGTGTGAAACCTGGACCTGTTTCGATGAACACAACATAGATATCCTGGCAGGAATGGCAGAAAGACACACACGAAGGTCTTGCTCAACAGCTGGGAGTTATAGTTCACCCGCAATCAAAGAGCATTCTGAACTCCACCAATGATGGAATGGAATCAAACTTCCCACACAGAACTACCATAACCAAGAGAAAATACTATAAGAGTTTGGTGGGCATTGACCTTGAGTTTTGGAGTTGTAGTTCTCCTATATCCAGAGAGCACTGTGGAGTGGAGTGGAGGGAGGAAGACGTGGGGCGAGTCTGCACAGTAGCGCCCGCACGGGTCACGTTTTCCTCCCTCCCCCCTCCCGCAGAAGCGGCAGCGTGAGCAAAGCGAGACAAAGCAAGCAGAGCGAGGCTGGGAAGAAGAGAGCCCGAGTGGAGAAGAAAAAGTGTTCGGCAGGAGAGGGGGAAGAAAGGGGATTGGAGGTTCCAATTTCCCACGGCACACCTGATGATCGCTCACGGCACACTAGTGTGCCATGGCACACTGGTTGGGAAACACTGGTTTAGGGGAATCTAACCAGCTCCCAAAATGTTCTAATTAACACTCAAACTACAATTGATTTTATTGCACATGTGTGGAAAATTTAAAATAAAAATATGATTATCTAGTAGGTCACTTAAGCTTTTCAAATTCATGTCCCTTATTTCTTTTTAATAGCTAGACAAATGAATTAATTGTATTTAGATTTAGAAGTAGATTATATATTTAACTGCATTGCAGAATTTGCAGTGCTTTAGCGTATTGTTATTCAGAATAATTATAACTTCATTATAAGAATAGATATACGAATTCTTAATTAGGTGCCCCTTTAAATATGTTTTCCATCCAGCAGAATGAAACACACTTACTGTAACGCATTTCTAGTTTGGATTTGTTAACTTGTGTGTACAGGAGGATACGGCTGGATTTGAGTCATAAGTGGCAATGAGAAATCCTTGTAAACATGGTGTTTATTAGGTGCCTGAAATAACTATATAATCAAATTAATTCTGATGATGATGTACAAAAGGATGAGTGACTCATTCCCTGCAGACTGTAGAGAGCTTTTTTGGTTCAATAAATTGCCCTACCGTGACAGTTTTATAACAAAGATATATCTGTCTGTGGTGGCTTTTTAAAGTAGCAGTATTGACCTATAAAATGGCTTAGTAATTACTAGCACTAATAAACTCTTGTTAACATATATAGACAGAATAATTTTACTTTGGTCTAACTGACGGAATAGTTGTACTGGCCTGGTTATTGTCCATGTGGCATTACTATCTACTGTCTCAATAACATTTTTGGAAGAAAAATATGTAAGGGTGTCAGGAATCCCAAATACCACGTATGGTGCTAATATACTGTAACTAGATGAC
Source organism: Anolis apletophallus (assembly GCA_030556195.1). Taxonomy (NCBI): domain Eukaryota; kingdom Metazoa; phylum Chordata; class Lepidosauria; order Squamata; family Anolidae; genus Anolis; species Anolis apletophallus. The sequence continues at coordinate 191,388,919 of JARBWK010000003.1, forward strand.
CTGGAGGGAAAATGAAATAAATGCTCTCGGTGAAAAACATTTTGTCCAAAGACCTTTCTTCCTAAAAATTTGAATATATAGATAGAGATAGCTATTGATAGATAAATTATTTAATGGTTATGAATAAGTGTTTCCTGAAAGGACATTTTGGCCCTCTACCTTTAAAATTAACTTCCTCCTATCAGACTCTAACCTTCAAACAGTGTATAAGGTAGCTGCTTACCTATTTAGAGCATATAAAAAGAGACAGCGGTATATGGAGTCTATTGGAGTCAACTGTGCGGGGGATGAGTTCCAGTAGGCGGCATGGAACAGCCCGCGGTACAGCGGTAATAAGCGTCACATCAACTGATCACCGGGCCTCCTAAGTATCCTATGCTAATAGTTTCCCTTCCTATGTATTGACGCAAGACAATTGCAATAAGTTTAGTTTTTAATGTGTTACATTGTTTGCCTTGTACATTAGGTACTGATTTTATCCTTATCTTGTATACTACTCTGCTGTTGGAGCTTTTATTTGAAATGACCTGACGGTTACTCAATAAACGTGACTGACTGACTGACAAGTGTTTCCTGTGTTCATAAGTTCACTTCTAAATTATTTTTTTAAAAATCTGAGGTAGATTTTTTTTACACTTTAATACAATTGTCTGATACAGTTCACCGTATTTATGGAAAACTGTACAATATTTATGGAAGACACTATATATATGTGAGACTATGCACGATTGTAATTTCTGATTTTTGATTACTTTTCTGGTTTTGGATTCCTTTTGTCAGTGCTTTTTAAGGGAATAGTATTTCATGTCTACTCAACACTGATGAGAACTAGAGGAGAACAAACATTTTTTGTTTTACTAATTTAAAAGACATAAAGTAATCCAATATTGCCTTCTGAGACTTACCTGGGAATGTGTTTGTTGAAGGCTTTCATGGCTGGAATCACTGGACTGCTGTGAGTTTTTCAGGCTGTAAGGCCATGTTCTAGTAGCATTCTTTCTTGACATTTGCCTGCATTTCCGCCACCCTGGACAGTCCACAGATATAGATACACTCCACTTGCTTCATTTCCAACAGACCTCTGAAGAAACCTCTGAGGATGCCTGCCACAGATGCAGGCAAAACGCCAGGAAAGAAGGTTTTTGGAACATATCCACACAGCCTGAAAAACCTACCTGGGAATAATTTAAGAATGTTTTCATTTCATTCACTTCATGAGACTGGAGGCTACAGAAAAGTAAACTAGACTAGTTGTCCTGAGACCACAAATTGATAATGATGTGCCCAAAATTACCTTTACAATTTCAATTGTATATGTAATTGAAATTCTGAAGATAATTTTGGCCACTCTGTATTTAAAGGGGAGATTGACTTTACAGATTTGGACCTGACTGCTGTTGAAGGCTATACCACTGAAAACAGTCACCACTGAATTTGCTGTTGTTACTGAAATTTGATAGCAACTGTGGGAGCTAGCAGTGGGCTGGAGGAGTGCCAGAACATCCTCCTCCTACACCATAAATGTCTGAGGCTGTCACACTCAACAGTTGGAATTTTTAAAAAGGAACATAATTTGCTACCATTTCTTTGGTATGGATGTGTGGCTGTCGCTACTTCCAGGTCAGCAGCAGAGGTGCAACTGGGTTCATAAATCAGTGGTTCAAGAGCCACATGGACAACCTGTACTTTTCTGGTATAGTAAACTATTAGTTTGGATTATCTCAACAAATCTTGCATCTGTGTAGATTGTGTCATAATGTTTGATCATTGCACCCTGTACTTTAAATATGATTGGAAAACCTTTTATGGAAGCCAGCATGGATTCAAAAGCAGATGTGCACAACTTCCAGTGGAGTAAGGAGAAAATGCATAGTGTCCCTTAGGGGAGCTAATAAACCTTTTTTTTTTTGGTTACCTGCTATTTTAAAAATAGTGAGAAAAATTCCTGACGTAGACTTGATTCTTTGCTTATCAGATTCTTCACTGTCCAGCTTTCACAGCCATACTTCGAAATGGGAAATACACTAGCACGGTCCATTCTCATTTTAGTATTCAATGATACAGCTTTATGTTTCAGAATCTGTTGTACTTCCTTCAAAGCTCCCCTTCCAAGTCCTAATCTTTTGATTACTTGCTTCCAGTCTCCATTTTGATTAATGACTAAACCAAGGTATTGAAAACCTGCAACTATTTCAATATATTGTCTACTTTAAAGACATGTAAAGTATCTGTGGTCATTATTTTTGTTTTCTTAATAGTCAACTAGTCATACAATCACAGAATTGTGGCAGAGGTTCTATTTCTGTCACCTTTTACTTTTGCCACTCATCTGTCCTTTGCCATCCAGTGAAGTTTTTCTTTGTTTTTAGCTGCAGATAGTGTCTTTTTAAAAGATGTAATGCAGTGGATTCCAAAAACAAAAATATGGTCCACAGCCTCACCATTACTACACCATTGCCTCAAAACCACGTGGCAACAAGAGCAACTGGTCTCACGAAAGCCTCTTATAGTGCCAAGCCAATGAGGATGTCGGGAGGGAAGAGGCTGACTATTCATAAAACATTACTACTACCACATCCAGCTCTAGATTGTTAAATATGGTTTTCTGTGGGTGAGCAGATGGCGACTACTGGATGGCGTATGTTCTGTATCAGAAACTAGAGCTGATGTGGTCTATCCAAATTTCTGAATCAGCACCCCAAATAACAAAACTGATTTTAAAGGTGATCAAAAACTGATTCATAACCCTTTTGGTACTGATGAGTGGTCCCTGGTCAAAAAAAGGTTGAGAACCATAGATTGTAATGCATTCCTTGATAGAAGCTACTGGTGTAGTTATGTGAATGGAAAATTTCATCTCATCATAGAAAAAGATCACATTTATGATTTTCTTAAACCAAACTTTTTTTTAATACTAGGTAAAGCATCAAACTGGGAAGAAGATGGCTGGGGAGCCTGGGACGAATCAGAAACGCAAGAACCTGTAAGCATTCATTCTTAATTATCTCTCTTATAAATGAATCATAAAATCATATAATCATAGAGTTGAAAGACATCACAAAGGCCATCTAGTCCAATCCTTTGCCATATAGAAATACATGATCAAAGCATCCTCAATAGATTGTCATCCAACCTTTGCTTAAAAACTTCCGGAGAAGAAAGAAAAAGCAATCCCCTTTCTCAACATGGCATCCTTTCAAATAGCGCAATGAGTTAAACCATTAAACTATTGAATCTGCTGGCCTAAGGTTTGCAGTTCAAAGCTGTGGGTCAGGGTGAGCTCCCGCTGTTAGCACTAGCTCCTGCCAACAACCTAGCAGTTCGAAAATATGCAAATGTGAGTAGATCAATAGGTACCGCTTTGGGAAAAGGTAATAAAGGCGCCCATACAGGCATGCCACAACGCAACCAGGAGGTGTCTATGGACAACAGGCTCCTCGGTTTGGAAAATGGAAAAAGAGCACCTACCCATGGCCAGAGTTGAGTACCGTCTCCAGAAGCCAAAGATGAAAAGGGAAGCCTTTGTTCTATATATTTGTGTCATTGTTATTTCACTGTATTAAAGGCATTGAATATTTATCTGTGTATGTTGTAATCCGCTCTAAGTCCTGAAAGAATAATAATAATACCATAGCTATCATGTCCCCTCTTAGTGATGAGATTGCATTGCTTCTTAGAAATTGTGAACCATCGGTTGAATATCTATTGAAGTCTGTGTCTTCAATAATTAAATTTGGAAGATTTAGTTCACATATTCAGTTTACAAACTGGTTATCATAGTTTTCCTTCATTTATTGGTGTGATTGTCTTTATTTTATTGTGTTAAAATATTTATAACTTGCCTTTGTATTAATGGCACTTCATGGTCGCTAATAACACTTTATCTCCACGAGTAGTAACTTCATTGTGAAAAGTTTAATTTTTTTGTTCCATGTTGTTGCATATTGCCCTAAATCTAATGCTGCCTTGCCTTGCCTTCCCTTCTGCAGCTCTTAGGGGAAAAAGTATTTGGAGGGGTTTTCTGCCATCTGGATCAGGTTTTGGAGGATCATGGAAGACTGTAGTGGGATTTCACTTTTTATCACTGTTGTTTATTTATTCAGTCGTTTCCAACTCTTCGTGACCTCATGGACCAACCCACACCAGAGCTCCCTGTCAGCTGTCCCCTCCCCCAGCTCCTTCAGGGTCAAGCCAGTCACTTTGAGGATACCATCCATCTTGCCCTTGGTCGACCCCTCTTTTTACTTCAATTTTCCCAGCATAATTATCTTCTCTAAGCTTTCCTGTCTTCTCATAATGTGGCCAAAGTGTACTTCATCTTTACCTCTACTATCTGTCCCTCCAATGAGCAGCCGGGCTTTATTTCCTGAAGTATGGACTGGTTGGATCTTCTCGTGGTCCAAGGCACTCTCAGAACTTTCCTCCAGCACCACAGTTCAAAAGCATCTATCTTCCTTTGCTCAGCCTTCCCTATGGTCCGGCTCTCACATCCGTAGGTTACTATGGGGAATACCATTGCTTTTATTGTGCGGATCTTTTATCACTGTATCCAGTCCAAATTATTAGCTTTAACATTTCTGTCTGCAGGAAGAGGGAGAGGAATCAACTGCCAAGACACAAGCAAATTCCTGGCTTCAGGACTGTGTTTTATCCTTGTCACCCACAAATGACCTCATGGTAATTGCTCGTGAGCAGAAAGCTGTGTTCTTTGTGCGTAAGTATGTTATATACCTCTTTTTATTTTTGCTGCTATACCTTGAAAGTCAGTAGCAGTTTTAAGATAAAATTTATAATTTGCATTGAGATTCATAAGCAATGCTCAAAATGAGTTTGAAGCTGTTGGGTTTCATCCCTGGACTGCACAAGTCTTTGTGTCATCAGGTTTCCAGTCTTCAATGAGTAACTAGCCTAGAGGCAGGGCCAAGCTCATGGATTCGTTTCCCCCATATTCATATGCATGTTTCCTAAAGGGCTTTCTCTTTGTCTTTACTGCTAGCCGCTGTCTCCTCCCCTTTTGATGACGTAGTAATGGAATTATGTGAGGGAACTTCCTTTTAAGTTTAAAACTGCCCTGGGAAGGCCATGCAGTCTTCACCATTGTTACTTCTGCTATTCTTTCTGCCAGTGAGGATGCATTTTACCTCTCTGTATGCAAAATGTAACTGCGTGGACTTTTTTTTTTTTACCCTTTTACCTTCTTTAGAGGAGGAGATTAAGTAAGCTAGTTAGTGCCAAGACTTTTATATCAAGAGTGTATTTCTTTTTTACTTTAATAAATCTTTTTAAACCTAAAGTTCTGACTCTGAAATCCTAAGCCATCCTAAAGAATAGAAGGCTACCCCTTCTCGCCACATGATTATGGAGTTTACTCATAGTACTGTGCTACGTATATTTTGGTGGAATTGCCCAAACTGAGGGTTATTTTCGAGCCTAACAGCTCAGATTCCACAACAAAAGCAATGGGAATTTTCATCATTCATGTTCTCTACAGCTTTGTGTTATTCCTGTTATGGATGAAGATGAAATTCATAATGGTTTGCTCCTGGGTACCATAACATATTGTTCCACAAATTCTGATGCCGTTTTTTCTCACAGGAAAAACGGAAATAAACAGTTCTTATTCTTTCCTCACTGTTATCCCCTTTTTCTTGCTACAGTCTGGTAAACTGAAGTTTTGATTCTCTGCCACATAATCTGGGCATATGCATGATTGGCTAATTATTTCAAATAGTTGTGCTTTGTTAATATAATTGTATTTGTCTGTGATGTGTGTTTCATTAATAACTTAATATACATTATTATGCTTAAAAAGCATTTTGATTGTAAAACAGTATTGTTCATTCTAGAACATTTTTCTTTGCAAACATCTTCTGAAACCTTTCTGAAAAAACCCCTGTTTTTAGTCTCTTGAAAAACAACAGATCACAGTCAGTTCTTTCCATCACATTGTTTTCTACACTATTTGCTTTAGTATTTGGCCTAGTTATTTATAAATGGTTACTGTGGAAAACATTTTTTGTATTATGCACCATCGGACATGGAATAGAGACAACTTTGGTTGCCTTGGTGGATGACTTGTGTCAGGAGCTGGGCAGGAGGAGTGTGTCCCTGATTCCGCTGGCCTCTTAGTAGCCTTTGATGCCATTGGCCATGGGATCCTTCTGAGCCATTTTGCTGGGATAGGACTTGGGGGCACTGTTTTATAATGGACCCTTTTTTTCCTTGAGAGGCAAACCCTAAGCTGGTGCATAGGGACTCCTGCTCAATCCACTGACCGGATTGGGGATTTCATCAAGATTCTTTTTTGCCTCCTGTACTATTTAACATTTCTTTGGAACTGCTGGGAGAGGTCATCTGGTTTTTGTAAGGTATGCAGATGTAACCTAGTTATTTTACTTCTTTCTACCTCATTGCAAGGAGGCATCTAAACTGGTGTCTGTCATTACTAATGGACTGGGTGCTCCTGGTCAGTTCAAAGGCAGATCAGGGAATCGGGATTCAGACTTCATTAGACTGAATTAAACTCCTCCTGAAGAGATAGGCTTGAAGTTTGATTGTACTCCTGAACTCAGCCTTGAACATTGAGGCCTAGTTTTTTGTAGTTGCGTGAAGTACTTTTGCACTTTTAAAGCTTGTGTGCTGATTGCACTATTTCCTTGAGATGCCAAATCTAGCCATGGTGATACATGCCTCAGTTACACCCTGTTTGGATTATATATTTTTTGACTACATGAGGCTGCCTTTGAAGAGTGTTCAGAAACTTCAGCAAGTATAAAGAGCTGAAGCCAGATTTCTAACTGGGACTGGCTAGAGGGAATCGACAATTCTTCTGTTGCAAAAGGTCCACTGGCTGCCAATTCATTTCTGGGAACAATCCAAAGTGCTGGTCTTGAGAACAAGCCCTATATGGCCCAGGACCTGGCTCTCTGACAGAACGTATCACCCTATAGTGACCTCTTCAAGGGAGGACGTTCTTTCAGTCCCATCATCATGACAAAAACGAGATAGAGTTCCTGGGCCTTCCAACTCCCTCTGAAGAAGGCCAGAGTAGTTCTCTCCTTGACAAAACCATTTTTTACAAGCTTTTAATACAGAGAGTTTTAAAAGCATGGGCTAAGGAGTGCTGTATTGTGTGAAACTCCTATTTTTTATTGCATTTTATCGTTTAATTGTATATCTGGCCTGTTTTAATACTGCGACTGGTTTAATTCCTTTTAAATCTCCATCTTTGCTTGTTTTCATTTGTTCTTTTTAAATTATATGCTGCCTTTAGTACCAGTTTTCGGAGAAAAGATGGAGTATTACTACTAATGATGACGATTTACTTTCTTATTTCTCTACTGGACTCTGCTGAATAGCAGTTAGTCACTCCCATGAACAAAAAGAAGGCTTTCCGTTTATAGAATCTGAAACAGAATCCAAGAAAAAATTGATTTAGCTACAGATTTAATGACAACTGAATGATCCTTTGCATCTTTATGTTAGTTCTAAATAAGAGTGCATATGATTGTTCTAGAAATAATGACAGAGGAATTCCTTTTTAAAAAATTAAACACAGTCCTTGTTTAGAGGAGAAGAATTCAATAGTTCAGTGATTAGATTTTGTCAACAAATACATTCGCAATAAAGATTCATTGCCAGTCTACATACATCAAGGCTAAAAATACATTTTAGAAATGCAATGAAATTAAGCAGGTTAATACCATTAAGTATTTAAAAAACTGTGTTCAACAGCTTGGTCTGCCAGCATTTTTATATCTGTGTTCACTTTTGATATAAAGCCAGAAATTGCAACTCTGAACTACAGGACAAAATTTTACAGCATGTGTTGACATAACAGGTCAGGCTGTAAATCTCGGAAGTATCTTAAATTTTCACAAATCCCTCTGGATCTCAGATTGCTTTGCTGTGGGGAAATCTGAATGGTAATACTTGGTGTGATCTAAAAGTGTAGGTCAGTTCTGTTGCTGTTTATACGAAAGCAAATCCAGAATACGTGCAGTCCTGTCCAGACTTCTCAGCCCTTTGTTCATCCATCCATAATGAGTAAATATGAACCAAGTAAATGGGAAAATCAAAATTTACTCTTAAGTAACAGAGTCAAATAAGCAGCTTCACAAAAACACAAAAATATCCAGCTTTGAAATAGCTCAGTCCATCTGCAGAAATAAACTCACATTAAATCCTTTGCATTAAATTCATGCATCATCTTTGAAAATTTCTTCTTCCTTCAATGGTGCATGGACACAAGCATAATAGGCTCTCAGCCTGGAACTTACTCCGTGTAAGTTCTGAAGCAATTGTTTCAGCAAGTCCCAAAATCCATTACAAACACTCCTCAAGTCCTATCCTTTCAGGGAGTGGTTCAAGCTTGTTATCCTTGATTGCTTCAATTACCCAGGTGTTTTTCCCTAACACACACATATATTTATTTATTTATTCCATTTTATATACCGCTTCATTCCCATAGGCTCGGGGCGGTTCACACAATGAACATACACAGTAGAAACATAATAAAACAACAATAAACATCAATAAAACCACAATAAAACACAGGAAATGATTCTTACAGAAACTTAGTCATATACATACACGTACCGTAATAAGTTCTGCACTTGCCCGGACCTTCTTATACCCAAATGACAAATAATTGAGCAGTTCAATCTTATAAATAAACTTAAGAGATCCTGTCTTGTAAGCAGATGTCTCCTATATGTATGTTACTCTTCTTTCACCAGCCAAATGGAAACACCGGGAAAAGGGGAAAGAAGAAATGCAGTATGCTGTTGGTTGGAGTGGCTCCTTGAATGTTGAAGAAGGGTAGGTATGGAAACCAGAATATGCTGTGACTAAGAGTGTCACTGATTTTTATGCTCCCTTCTAAATCTCTGAGATGATCTAAACATGCAAATATGTTTTGCTCTATCCTGCTCTGTATTACCTAAAGTGTGTTGCATTGGCTTTTACCAGCTGCTTTCTACTTGCACAGTTGTTAGATACAACCTGTCATTAAATACCTGAGACAGGGAAACAACTATTGTTAAATACTTGAAGAAAGAAAAAAACCCATTAGAATACTTATATATTTTAAGCTGCCAAAAGCTATTCATGGATAGCTCCTATATTGGATGACATTTCGGTTGACTTTTGTAAAAATACCGTATTTTCCGATGTATAAGATGACTTTTTAACCCTAGAAAAACTTATGAAAAGTCGGGGGTCATTTTATAAGCCAGGTATAAAATGTTGCAAGTCTCAAAGTGGCAAGACCTCATCAAAACAATGTTCTTTCAACATTCAACAGTCAAAATGTGGCCTGTGGTTACATCTGATGCTACTTCATATTTAACAGAAAATTAACATGGCCATTTCAAACAACCAAGGAAATATGACAATGTACATACTAAAATCCAAGTCCCTTAGCGGCACGGCTTGAGGAGGAGGAGAGCGGAAGGAGCAAGGGTGCGTGGAGAAGAAGCGGCAGGCTGCATTGCCACGGAGACTGGCCGGGGGTGGTGGCCCACTGGGTTGTCCCTGCCTCCCCCGTCGCTCTACTTTCAAGGCCCTCCTCCGCCCCCGGCACTCTCCCCGCTCTGCTTTGAAGCAACTCCTCCAACATCGTTATTTCCAGGCAGCCGGGGGAGAGAGGAAGGAAGCAAGGCCACCTGATCGACCGGCAGAAGCCTCCAAAGACCACCAGGCTCGCCTAGGCCCAAGGAAGCGCCTCTGGACTACGACTCCCAGCAGCCCTGGGTGGCGGCAGCGTGCCTTGGACATGCCGACTGAGGCATTCTGGGAGTCGTAGTTCCCGAATCACTGTCATTTTGCCCCGCATTGACAAGGTTTGCACTTGGGATTTCTTGTGACATAGACTAGAATTGCATTGGAAGAGGGGTAGTCTTATACAGTGAGTATATCCCAAACTATATTTTAACTTGAAAAGTTGGGGGTTGTCTTATATGACCAGTCGTCTTATGGGCTGGAAATATGGTATATACAGTAATAATTTGATGATATATGTCAGTTTCATTAATTTTATATGTTGGTTTTATCAAATATGTTTTTGATCTTATATATTGTTGTATTGCATCTTATATGTCTATGGCACCACTGTGTGTTGTTTTGTAATCCGCTCTGAGTCCCTATGGGAGATAGAGGCAGGGTATAAATAAAAGTTCATTATTATTATTATTATTATTGTTATTATTATATATATAATTAAATATAATTACATCTATAAATGTGTTGGAACTGCAAGCCTTAATGCTGCTGCAACCACATGATATAAAATTTGCATTAAAACTTCCCAATAATATGGGTGTTTTGAGAGCTATGCATTCTCTCCTGTTTTTGTTGTTGCTGCTGCTTCTCTAACAATATGGAAATTGTTTGTACCTCTCAATATGACTTCTGATTTCTGTTGCTTGTCTCCACTAGAATTGTGTGAAATTTTCACTTTCACTTAGGTAGCATGGTGGTACAGACACTGAGTTGGATGCAGGACAGTTAGGAAGAAGACAATGGGTGTTGAGAGGTATTGCTGAATTAATCACTCCAAGTGGTGATTAATACGAGTGTGACTATTCACATTTTCAGATTCAAAAGTTATATGGAAAATGCATTTTCTTTTTATGTATTCACAGCAGTAAATTGAAATAAAGAGCACACTCAGTGATGCATATGCAGAGTAATGCCTTGCATTATAGATCTGCCTCTCATGTTTTACTGAGTAAAATTACATAGTGCTTGTCCCATGTGTGAAGGAGAGCCTGTATTTGTTGATCTAATTGTTAACATCGCTGAAGAACATTGTGAATTTAAATTTTCATAAGCTTTAGTTCGTTCACAGTAGTCATCTAAAATCCAACAATAATACCATGACATCACTTTTCAGCCATCTTGAACTCCTTGTTTACAATTGTTCATTATTGTATGATATGTGCAGTGTCCTTTCCATGGGCTGTGCCTTCTCTTGTGTTATATGGTTTATATATCTGGGCAAGTGATTTCTCATCTATTTTTCTGATAAATTTTAAAGGAGATATCCAAGGAGTCTCTCAATGTCACTCGTCCTCAGGAGCTTGAAAGTATCTTATTACTCACATTAAAATTAAAACAATATCCCAGACATTTTGGCAAAGGAGGCATTAGAAACAGGAAATATACAAGGTTTAGTAACAATACATTAAAACACAGAATTCCTTTGTGAGAGGTTTGTTTTGGAGCTGTGTACAGATTGTATAACCCAGTTTTTTGTTTACAAAATCAAGTAAGCAGTTGGTAGTCTTGCATTGTCTCATAATTTTACTGAGATTAACAGTTCTGATCTCTGCATGACGGTCTTGAGAATTGAATGTTTAATACTGTGTTATTTTATTTTGTTTCTAGTGAATGTGTAAGCAGTGTATTGTGCATCCCACTGGCAAGTCAAAAGAGGTAAGAATGATTTTTTAACCAGATAAAATGCTTTGAAGAGCCTTGGCTGCGACAAGATAACATGCATGATAGTTCTCATCAAAATTACGGAGGCTGTGCTTTAACTAAGAATAAGAGTTGATTCTTTTTACTTTCTTTGCATGAGACAGGAGCTCCACAGGCCGCCCTGATTGGACCTGTATTGTTGTAGGCTTCACCTCTGGCTATGTTCGCTTCTACACTGAGGTGAGTTAGTGAACATTACTATCTCCTTGCTGAGGGTGGTTTCACATATCAGCAAACCACCCAATGTATATGTGATGTACCTATATAGGAAACACAGTACACCAATGTTGTTGTTTTTTTAAACAATTTTTATTAGATTTTCTTAATACAATAAAGCAAAGGGAAGAAAGGGGTGTAGGGGTGTTGGGAAGTATGGTGGGGAAAGGGTATGAGGAGAGATAAGGGAAGAAAGAAAGTGGGGGAAGGTACACCAATGTTGAAAAGTACAGTGTAAGAACTTCATTGAATAGAAAACATGTTATTACAATATAGAAAAAAGCACACTCTTAGCAGTATGACATTCAATACATAAGCATTATACAAAGTGCATAGCATAGAGAAGCATAATAACAATGCACAATATCAAAAATGTGTATCTAACATACTATGGACAATATATATTTTGAGCATATAAGTTATTGGGTCAATATGTTGTTGTAGGTGTTTTTAGATTGTATAGCATTGAATCTTGCTGTAAGCCGGTCTGAGTCCTCCTATGGAGATGAGAAGGTCGGGGTACAAAAGTTATAAATAAATAAATAAGAATATTATAATAATAATACGACAAATGTCCACAACGTTCCAAATCCGAAGAAGTGTCTGTAAATCCTCTAGTTACCAAACTCTTTTGTCTTGGGTATGTTAAGTTGGAATAACAAAATAGCTATATAGTTCAGTTCAAAATGCTGAGTGTGCTGAGTTGGAGCAATAAATGTACTGTAGAGTTCAATTCAAGACGCTAGCAAGGACAAATCCAATGCGGAACTGACATGGGCAAACCTGAGGTTAATAATAAATGTTCCAAATGAAAATTGAGATAAACTGCGAGTAACATACATCCATGTGTGCAAAAGGGCCGACGGGAGAAAGATGAGCTCGATCCCGATTCGCTATTCAGCTTTTTCAAGGCGTAATAGGAAGTAATTAAGTAGCACCAACCGGGAGCGTCCCAAAATGAATCATATATCAACGTATTCCTTGGTGCAGGAGTAAGCTTGGGGCGTCCTCTGACCGCAAAGTTGGATGCCTGTATTTTATGCTAATGCTGTGAAAAGAGAGCAGTTACTAAAATGCTTATTCAAGTGTATTTGCAGCAAAAGCAGAGTAAAAAATTCACTGCTCAAAAACTATATACATTTTTTTTCCTTTCTGGAAAGTGTTAGAAAAATGTTCTGTGTTAACTGATGTGTTGTGAATTGTATTTATTTATTTATTTGGACTTGTACAACGCCACTCCCAGCGTCTCGGGACAGTTTACAACACAATTCAATAAAACAAACGATGGGCAAAACATACATATAATAGTTAGTAAAACAGCAAAATAAAAACACAGCTAAAATCACAAGCTTTCGAAGGCCTGTCTGAACAAGTGTGTCTTGCAGGCCCTCCGAAAGGTGACCAAATTTCGGAGAGCCCGCATTTTCGGTGGCAACGTATTCCAAAGAGCTGGGGCGATGATTGAAAATGCCCTGCGCCTTGTCGAAGTCAGGTGGAAAGACTTCACACTAGGGATGTCTAGAAGATTCTGGTCTTCTGAAACCACACATTGTACATTTCCCTCTCTCTCACCTAATCGCCATTAATAACATATGTTTACATTTGCTGTTTTCATATTTAAGAATGGAGTACTGCTCTTGGCACAGCTTTTAAATGAAGATCCAGTCTTGCAGCTCAAGTGCAGAACGTATGAGATTCCACGGCATCCTGGAGTAACAGAACAGGTATTGAGTTAGATATATAAAACAGTGAAACCGTTGAAAAATAAATTATAGCTTTCCCCTGTATAAATCTAGTTTATGTGAATCAAATACAGACGTGCTGCACAGATATGACCCACAATTATGGCTATAGATTTGTTTGTACCTCCAACGTTGCTTCTTCTTTCTTGTTCAGATTCATCCTCCATAGTTTCTTTAATCATGGTTTCCCATTATGTTTATTTATTTATTTATTAGAAATATTTATATTCTGCCTTTCTCACCCCGAAGGGGACTCGGGGCGGAGCACAACATATATATGGCAAGCATTCCATGCTGGATCATAAAATAACTATAAATATGCACAAACACTAAAATCAGTTATATACACTAAAATCAGTTGTTTTAAAGTATGCATACTTTCTGTATTTGTATTTATTAGTTGCTAACTGAATATTTATTCTGTTACAAGTAAGTGTTCAATGATCTTCCTTTGTTCAGAATGAGGAACTGAGCATCCTATATCCTGCAGCGGTGGTGACTATTGATGGTTTCAGTTTATTTCAGTCCCTTCGTGCGTGTCGAAATCAAGTGGCAAGAGGTAGGTTCATATTCCCACATAAACCTGATCCATTTTGATTTCCAGTACTGAAGCAATATTTGTTTACTCTTCACCAATCTGTACAAGAATGCCATTGTGAATTTGCATTTTGGAAGAAAATATTTACTAGCTGTATTTGCATCCTGTGTTTGCATCATTGAGCTCAAAGAGAAGCTTTCTATGTTCAGCTTAAAACACAATTAAATAAATTTTCTATCCATGCAATAAACAAAAAGTGTGGACTTCAGTCATTCCAATATATTTCCAAAGCAGTAGTTGTACTAAACGCTTTCATCAAAAAGATTCAGTAAGTAGGCACATTGTAAAGTTTCATTATAATAACACATTTTTGTGGTCTACAATTTACACGTTTTTCCCATTTACTGCAGGCTGGATGCAATATAATATCCATGTTGTGGAAGTCCAGGGTGGCATAGGGAGCGTGGGGCTCCTTGTGTGATGGCAAAACAGTTTGGCAGGCACATGTGGCTTGCAGAATGTGCCTTCCCAACCCTTGAAGCTGCAAGGCCATTCATTTCTAATTAAGGTGGCCAATTAGAACATTCACGCCTGCCTCAAACAGACAAGAGTTCTTTCTCCACCCTGGACATTCCACAGATATATAAACCTCACTTGCCTAGTTTCCAACAGTCTCCTCAACCTCTGAGGAAGCCTGCCGTAGATGTGGGCAAAATGTCAGGAGAGAATGCTTCAAGAACATACCCACACAGCCTGGAAAACTCACAGCAACCCAATGATTCTGGCCATGAAAGCCTTTCAAAACACTGTTTTGAAAGAATAGTTTGTTCCCCTTCCCTGTATTGTAAGCTGGCTGAACTGTGACATTTTCCATCTGACTAATAGCTTTCTGTAATCTGTTTCTTTCTGTTTAACAAAATGGGCAGCTGCAGCTTCAGGCAATGAGAATGTTCAGCCTCCTCCATTAGCCTATAAGAAATGGGGCCTGCAAGATGTGGATAACATAGTTGATCATGTTAGTGTTGGTAAGTAGTATGTTGGTCAGCATTATATAATGGATAACCGTGTTCTGTTCCGCAGTGTGAGAACACAGCAACCTGCAATAGTAATAATGAAAAATCATTTAACACTGTAATCTGTTTAAAGTTCATAAAGCTTTAGGATAAGTTAATATTATTCCCAATTCTCTATTTCCTTTTTAAACTGTTCTTGTTTCAGAAAGGGTTTAATGGATATTGTTACTTGTAGGTATTTGTACTGAATCTACATTTATGTGGCGCAGTTGGCTAAGTGTCAGCTGCATAAGATCTCTCTGACTAGTAGGTCATAAATTCGAGACCTGCCCGGGTCGAGGTTTCCAATCAGGTTTCCATCCCGGACCCGGGACCGAGACCGTTCTGGTGACCACCTCGGATGACATCCGCTGTCAATTAGACAAGGGAGGTTCAGTAGTTCTGGTACTGCTCGATCTCACCGCCGCCTTTGATACGGTGGACCACGATTTGCTGATTTAATAGCTAGTCGCCACAGGAATCCAAGGATCAGCCATAACTTGGTTCAACTCATTCTTGCGAGGACGCAGCCAACGAGTAGAATGGCTAGGCCAAACATCTGGAAAATCCCTTCTTGAGTCTGGAGTACCCCAAGGCGCCATATTATCACCTATGCTGTTCAACCTAAGCCTCTCGCTGGACTAGTCCGGAGCTTTGGGCTGGAATGCTACCAGTACGCCGATGACACTCAGCTCCTCTTAAAGCTGGAACCTGGAGCAAACTCGGTGCCTGACAACTTTACCCAGTGCCTAGGAGCAATGACGAGATGGCTACGGGCCCACAAATTGAAAGCAAAGACTGAAATTTTGTGGCTGGGCCCTCCATTAGAACTAGTCAACCCACTGCCACCTTTCGAAGGGGAACCGCTGACTCCATCATCCACTGTGAAGAGCCTCGGTGTCATCCTGGACTCTAACATGACGATGGAGGCCCAGATTGCCTCCACGAGTAAAAGGGCCTTTTTCCACCTACGTCAAGCGAGGCAACTGGCGCCCTATCTACCAACGGAGGCGCTAGCCACGGTAATCCACGCCACGGTTACATCAAGGCTGGATTACTGCAACGCCTTATACGTGGGTCTACCTCGGTCAGTAACTCGCAAAATCCAGACTGTATAAAATGCTGCCTCCAGGCTCCTCACCGCCAATGAGGTGTCACATAACGCCTTCCTTACAGCATTTGCACTGGCTGCCGGGAGAGTACAGAATCCTTTATAAGACCCTGACAGTTAAGGCCTTGTGGGGCCAGGGTCCTACATACCTAAGAGACCGTCTGATACCACCCATCCATCTGAGAGCACCATGGCCAGCCTACGAGAACCTTTTCTGTGTCCCAGGTCTGAGAGAGGCTCATCTGGAGTCCACGAGACAGAGATCTTTCTCCATTGTGGCCCCTGTCCTGTGGAACTCTCTGCCGCCAGACCAAAGAGCCATTCTCGACCTGCCTTCATTTCTGGCGGCACTTAAGACATGGCTATTTAGAAGAGCATATGCATGAGTGACAATCAGTGACCTGGAATCTGTCTATTCCAATATTTTAACATTTTAATATTTTAATATTTTAGTACCAAGCTGTGTAAGTCGCCCGGAGCACATTTGTGGAGGGCGACTCATAAGTAATAAAATTAGTTAGTTAGTTAGTTAGAGGTGGGTGCTCGACCTTTAAGTGTAGCCTGCTGTCGACCTTTGCAGCCCGAAAGATAGTTGTATCTGTCAAGTAGGAGATAAAGGTACCATATTAAGTGGGGAGGCAACATTTTGACTGAATTATGAGGTCAGTAAAGAACTCCAGGAATGCTGAGGAATGTGGAAGGAACAACTTGGGACGCTGAGAGATGAGTGCATCAGCTCCCCCTGGTGGCCAGAGTTTGCCTCTGTTGTCTATATGTGTGTATGTGGAAACGGCAGGGATTGTCTGCTAAGTATGTGTACCTGTAATCCGCTCTGAGTCCCCTTCGGGGTGGGAAGAGCGGAATATAAATAAAGTAAATAAATAAAGTCCCTGAGCACATACTTTGGTCACTTAAAAAAAACGATTATCGAAGATTATATGCATGTGTAATGTGTGTGTGAAGTCTTTGATGTACTTTAGTAGCACTTAGTTATTAATGAAATGTCAGTGTAAAGCACTCTAAAATAAAGATATCTGTTTCTTTTAAAACAAAACAGGCATCATGACTCTGTCCCCTTTTGATCAAATGAAGACTGCTTCCACTATTGGTGGATTTAATGCAACAATAAAGAACAACCCTCCTGCTATGTCTCAATATATAACCGTGGGATCAAATCCTTTCACTGGTTTCTTTTATGCTCTTGAGGTATGTTTATTATGAATTAGTCTGTTTGAAATACTGGCTTGTTACGAAATTTTACAAAAAATCCTATACCTTTTGTTCTACATAATTTTATTTTAGTTTATATGCAGAACCACTGTCTGTTGGGGGTTGAGTCAGGAGAAAATCACAAGTGAGAGCAGAAAACTTTATGAATGTTGCCTTATTAATGGTATTCCTTAGGTATGGACAGAAGTTAGATCAGAATCTATCAATATATTGCTTTGCATTAGATCTGAAATGAGTTTTGATCTGACTGACTGAAAATCTAGGAGTAGAGTGCTTATGTGGGTCTCAAACAGCCCCCTGTATCATTTTTTGCAGAACTCAAAGATTTCGAATTACTTGTAGATTAAAGAAAGGGTTTTTCTTGCCAGAAAGCTAATGTTTTAAAAAAATTTCCAAAATATAGATCATTTCTAAACAACCTGCTATTTTTCTTTTAGGGTAGTTCACAGCCATTGTTGTCTCATGTTGCCTTAGCAGTTGCAAGTAAGCTGACATCTGCATTTTTTCATGCAGCCAGGTAATACAAAATAGACTGAAAATACTGTATAATGAATTAGCTTCTTGTAGGCTTGTTGTTTAAACTGAGATCATGATTCTATTGAGTTCTGTCTTTCAAGTGGTTGGCTTGGCTGGAAGAACAAGCAAGAAGAAGAGCCTGTGCAGAAGCAGAAACCCAAGGTTGAGCCTGCAACTCCTTTAGCTGTCAGGCAAGTCTTTATAGGACAGAATTTAGAAAGCTAAACCGGTTGTTTCTCTTAATGCTGAACTGTGCATGAGATATATGCAAATCTGAAACTTTTTATCCACATTAGCGTTCAAACAAAACCACTTCATTCAGCTGTCACATGGCATGCACTCTCTCTTTGCCCAATTCGCTCTTACCTCTGGCCGCCTTGGGAGTTTGTAAAAGTGCTGGTGGAATTGTTTCAGGCCTAGGTCATGAAGGTTTAGTAATATAAACTATATAGTTTATGTATTTATTAGTCAGCAAACTATATGACCTCTGCATCTGCAGGACTGGTAGCCATAGTTTCATTTATCCACATTCAACAAAGCTTGGGTGTGAATATGGACTCATCGCTGAGACTGGAGCCCCAGGTTTCGGCAGAGACCAGGGGAGCATTTGCACAACTAAGACTTGTGCACCAGCTGCGCCCGTACCTTGGGAAGTCTGACTTGGCCACAGTAGTCTACGCTCTGGTTACATCCCGTATAGACTACTGCAACACGCTCTACGTGGGGTTGCCTCTGAAGACTTTTCGGAAGCTGCAAATGGTCCAACGTGCAGCAGCCAGGTTGTTAACAGGGGCGGCGCTCAAGGAGCACACAATTCCTCTGTTGCGCCAGCTCCACTGGCTACCAGTTTGCTTCCGGGCACAATTGAAAGTGCTGGCTTTAGCCTATAAAGCCCTAAACGGTTTTGGTCCAATTTACCTATCTGAACGTATCTTCCCTTATGAGCCATCTAGGACATTAAGATCTTCCGGGGAGGCCCTACTCTCGCTCCCGCCTTCTTCGCAAATGCGTTTGGTGGGGACGAGAGACAGGGCCTTCTAAGTGGTGGCCCCTCGACTGGAACGCCCTACCTAGGGAGATATGATCAGCCCCCTCCCTGTTGTCTTTCCGAAGGCAGGTGAAAACCTGGCTTTTGGAACAGGCGTTTCCGAGCACAGCATAGCTCTATGAATTTACGGAATGACCCGATGATGAATTGAATGGTAACACGACATGGTTAATGCTCACGATAATGTTTTCAGGCTGTACGGTTTTTAATATTTTGTAATATTTTAAATGTTAATTTTATACTGTCTATTAATTGCTTAATGCTTTTTAGTTGTTTTTAATTGTTATTGTGTTGTGGCATTGAATTATTGCCAACTGTAAACCACCCTGAGTCACCCTTGGGCTGAGAAGGGCAGTATAAAAATGTTGTAAATAAATAAATAATGTTTCATCTAGACATTTTCTATGCCCTCAGATATGGCTCTATTTTGTTTTGGGCCAAGACGTCCTTCATTTCAATAGGTTTCCCTGTTATTTCTCTGTTATTGGTTTTGCACATCCAGATGAAGTCTGGGGATATATCCTGTGTGGATAGGGCATTATTCTTTTTATCTTCAATTAGAATAATAGAATCATGGAGAGAAAGGGTGCACTTGTTCACATTATACCAGATTATAATACAAAACCATGTATTTCTCTTTATGTCTGAAGTAATATATTGCGGACAAGCTTAGCTGTTCCTTGTAAAGACTTGGGAGTATGTATATACATATGCATGTATGTATGTGAGAACAAGTATAGCTTCTTGACAGTCTCTTCTGACTTGTTTCCCATGTCTTTATCCTGCCTGCATTGTATACAGTGCAAACTCTGGCTACCAGTATTTAAAAAACCTCTAAAATCAGAACAGTAAATAAAGAGTAAAACTCAAAAGCAGGAGAATTCCAGATAAGAAACAATTAGGGCCAGCTTACACCTCCAACAAACGATTCCCCCAGGCATGAAGCAGCCAGGCTTTGAAGTTGCAAGGCCATTCAATGCTAATCAAGGTGGCCAAGTGCAACATTCACACTTGCCTCAAACAGACAGGAGTTCCTTCTCCCACCCTGGACATTCCACAGATATATAAACCTTACTTGCCTAGTTTCCAACAGCCCTCACAACCTCTGAGGATGCCTTCCATAGATGTAGGAGAAACGTCAGGAGGGAATGCTTCTGAAACATGGCCATACAGCCCAGAAAACTCACAGCAACCCTATGCAAACTCTGATCCCAAACTTGAGTTCATGAAGAGTTCATATGCTTCCCAATATAAGAAGAGTTAACATTCTAAACGTTCAATTCTTCCTTACTTCAGTAGTAGGTTCAGATTGATGAGAATTTCAGCAAAAACACAGGAGGAGAGAAGCACTCAACAACTATTTTATGTTTAGTAGCATGAATACTGGGAGGTTTTTTTTAAAAAAAGGAGTTTGTTAAATTTTAATCTTTTGATTCATGTTCCAATATTAGCAATGCCAGAAAAGTTATGACGGTACAGTTATTATTCCATGAATATGTTGTTCCACTGAGTAATCAATGCCATTTTTGGAGAGCAGCTGACATGTTTAATTTCATTTGGTCTTAGGTTTGGAATTCCAGATTCTCGTCGCCATGGAGAAAGGATTTGCCTTTCTCCTTGTAACTCTTTGGCAGCAGTAACAGATGATTTTGGACGGGTTCTTTTATTGGATGTTACAAGAGGACTTTCTGTTCGTATGTGGAAAGGTTAGACATATTGATGTATCTTGAGCCATAATGTAGTGGCTTAAATATTTGAGAGATGGTGTGGATTTCATTTCAAGCTGTCAGGTTGTCCCAATGATTACTGGTAATTTTAAAAAGCAAATAAACAGTTCATGAGGTTAGACTTCAGGTCTGATATTACAGCAGTTTTGAATGTTGCTAGAGAATAATCCCTCTCTCAAAAGCACATGTATTCATGTGTATGCTTAATACAATTCACACTTGGTAGAGTATTCCCTTTAGGCACTTTAGCCTCTTCCTTCCAATTTCAAATCATGACATATCTTGATTGAACATCTTGAATGTGAAATGAGAAAGCCTTTAACAGAGCTTTTGCTTTCCTTGCAGACTCTTGGAAATAGATTCCCCCCTCTCTCCCCTGTGTTTAACAATGTGTGGTTGAGATGTATAATATGACTGTGTTGGCTCAACAAAAATACCTTCTGTGCAGATTTGTGGAGGGGAAGGAACCTCATTACTTGTTTCTCAGAATCATTTTTTGTATTGTGTTTTTGGGCTTGGCCTCATGTAAGCTGCCCCGAGTTCCCATTGGGGAGATGGTGGCGGGGTATAAATAAAGATTATTATTATTATTATTGGGAAGTAATAAGTGGTAGCAATTTGGTGGCCCTTTTAGTTTTATTTTGCTCAACAGCACGAATCTTGTTAAAGTCTACTTGCTAACTATAACAACATTTCACAAAGTATGCATGCATTACAGTAGATGTGAGAAACTTAGAGCGTTGACACTTATCAGGTATTCTAGCACAGTGTTTCCCAACCGGTGTGCCGCGGCACATTAGTGTGCCGTGAGCGATCATCAGGTGTGCCGTGGGAAATTGGAACCTCCAATACCCTTTCTTCCCCCTCCTGCTGAACACTTTTTCTTCTCCACTCGGGCTCCCTTCTTCCCAGCCTCGCTTCTGCCACCATTTTGATCTGAGGGGGCAGCGTGAGCATGTTCAGGAGGGGGGAGGGAGGAAGATGTGACCCGTGCGGGCGCTACTGCGCAAACCCGCCCCACGTCTTCCTCCCGCCCCCCTCCCCTCCTGAGCAATGTGAGGCAAAGTGAGCAGAGCGAGGCTGGGAAGAAGGGAGCCCGAGTGGAGAAGAAAAAGTAAGTGTTCAGCAGGAGGGGGAAGAAAGGGCGCAAAGGCGAAGGGGGAGGAAGAAGTCTCTGTCGAAAGCTGGCATGGGCAAACTTGGACCTTCCAGGTGTTTTGTACTCCAACTCCCATTATTCCTAGCAGCCTCAGGCCCTTTTCCTCCACCTCCCTCAGCCACTTAAGCAGGAAAGGGCCTCAGGCTGTTAGGAATGGTGGGAGTTGAAGTCCAAAGCACCCAGAGGGCCGAAGTTTTCCCATGCCTGTTTTAGGGACTTTAAAGTGGTGGGCCTCCTTCCAACATTGTGATTCTGAGAGAGAGAGACTGACAGCTGTTGAGCAAGACCTTTGTGTGTGTCTTTCTGCCCTTCCTGCCAGGATATCTATGTTGTGTTCATTGAAACAGGCCCAGGTTTCACACTGAGTGTATAAATACATTTAAAAACATATTTATATGTATTACTGTGTTAGAGTGTCATTTTGTGTCATTTTGGTTGGTGGTGTGCCCCAGGATTTTGTAAATGTAAAAAATGTACTGCGGCTCAAAAAAGGTTGAAAAACACTGTTGTAGCAGACCAGTGAGGAATGCTAGAAAATCTTGGCTTGGACTATAAAACTGAAAGTTGTCCAAAATAATTCCTCCAATGGTCAGATTTAACTTTTTATTTTAGAAGCAATGGGTATTAGAGTAGTTCAGACCCAGTTCTTTGCCCATGAAGAAATGTAGTTAATTCTTTATTATTGTAAATAAACCTTTTGGGATTTTTAAAGATTGGACTCTGCATCTTTTTCTGCCTAAGCTTTAAAATCTTTATAGCCACACCACATGGCACGTCATGCTCTGCTCACTAATGAGCTGATGCCCAACTTTTGTATCCTGTTTTTTTAAGGCTCTGTTATATTTTAGGGTAGTTTTCCCTAATAGTTGACCCTTTCTGTGGTCCCATGGAGATACATAAACCACATTTGATTTCTGACAATTTCAGTGTTACATTTAAAGAAACCTTGTTACCCCTTTCTTGGATTTTATTCCTGCCCCAATCTGGAGTTCATTGGAAAAGCAGATGGAAAGATTAAGACTTAGGTTGTTGAAATGCAGCAATGTAGGGGATTCTGAATGATGGAACATATAGTAATAGGCACTGAAATGGCAATATACAGACCATTCTGCCTCCCCCCCCCCCCAACACTAATTAACTCATTGTCTTTTCAATTTAATTTGCACAATATAATGCTATGTGTGCAAATGTACTATGTCATTATGTACTTCTCACAAACCTGGAAGGTGTACTACTACTGCTACTACTAATATAATAAACTTTATTTGTATCCCGCCCCCATCTTCCCAGTGGGGACTCGGGGCGGCTCACATGAGGCCAAGCCCAGACAACAATTACAATAAAATAAAATCAAAACATCAGCAATAAACACAATAAGAAATACATACATATAAATAAAAAACAATATTCAACTAAATATCTAAAATCACAAAGACAGGGCAGGCTGCAGGCACACATATGAAGTGTTAAAAACTACTTTGCATACATAAGCTTGTTTAAGCACATATGTCCAGTGCAATTGCAGTTGACTAGAATCAGGTTAAGGAGCAATACTGAGCAAAAAGAAGCAGCCATGTGCCAGGGAGCAGCCAAGACAAAACCTTGCCACAAAATGCTGATAGGTTTAGTTTAGATTGAGTATCCAGATGAACATTGTGTTGTAGTTTAGACATAACAACACAGAGAACATTTATGCTTAGACTACTTCATTACTTGGTATTTGTTTTCAGGCTACCGAGATGCTCAGGTTGGCTGGATTCAAATAGTGGAAGATTTACATGAAAGAGAAGCAGAAAAGATGGATTCTTCTCCATTTGGCACTCCTCAGGGGCCAAGCAGAGTTGCCCAATTCCTTGTGATTTATGCTCCTAGGAGGGGGATTTTGGAAGTGTGGAGCACACAACAAGGTCCAAGGGTTGGAGCCTTCAATGTAGGGAAGCACTGCAGGTAAGAAACCACAAATAGGATGTATGATAATGGGCTGAAAAGGAGTAGAGTAGGATAGAATATAGCACAGTTTTTATACCTGAATGTATTTTACTGTTCACTTCTACCACAAAAATTGAAGGTTTAAGCAGGCTGCAATAGTTTTTGAAGTTTTGAAGCTTAGGATCTGCCACGGTGGCTCTCCTCTCGGTCCCACCTCTGTCTCAAGCGCTGTTGGTGAGGGCGAGAGAGAGGGCCTTCTTGGTGGTGGCTCCCCAGCTTTGAAATACCCCTCCTAGAGAAATTAAGCTAGCCACCACAGTCCAACTAACTTGAAAACATGGCTCTTCAAACAGGCCTTCGAACAGGATTAGAATTATGTGACTGATATTGAATATAGAGTTTTATATCACAGCCACTGTTTTATTGAATCTTTTAAATCAGCAGGAGTTTTATAGGATGTTTTATGCATATTTGTTTATGTAAATTTATATATTTTTGTTTTTATATGCTTTATTGTATTTTGTGTATTTTTGTTGCACTGCTAAAAGTGCTTCTGGGAGACTTCATATAAATAAAGATGATGATGATGATTATGATTATTATAGACTTGTCTGGCTTTTTATAGCTATGGGTTCTGCTGAATGACTGTGATGAAGTTTGCCAGGTGATAATTTTAAATTTAAGACTATAGACTTAATTGCAATTCCTTTTGATATGAATGCTGTTATGTCCATCCAGGAATTACATTTGTCTGCAACAAAATTTAAAGTATTTCATGTTTGTGTTTGTGTGTGTGTACAAAACTTTTTAAAAGACTGTACAAAAATTGTGGTGTTGCTTTTCACTGTTTCTGTCAACCCATTGTTTAGGTTGTTGTATCCTGGCTATAAAATAATGGGTCTGAACAACATAACGAGTCAAGGTTGGCAACCACAGACCTATCAAATCTGTCTCATTGATCCTGTTTCAGGAACAGTAAAAACGGTTCACGTACCTTTTCATTTAGCACTGAGGTAAGGCTTGTTGAGCTTCACACTGTATAATCAGACTGACTTGCCACTTAATTCAGTGAAATGATGTGAGACGTTAAGCCTTGTATTATTCTCTAACCCAGCATATTCTGCCTCTGTTTTAGAAAAAGAGCCTTTCTATGATATTCTTTATGTGCTATAAATTTGCAGTTATTCCTCACTTGCAATAAAAAAACATTCAGGAAAACAAAAACATCTTTACTTGAAATGCCTCTTGCAGAGATATTCCATTTTTATCACTCGAGCTGTAACACTCAGTTCCTGGAAAATACTCTCTCTCTCTCTCTCTCTCTCTCTCTCTCTCTCTCTCTCTATATATATATATATATATATACACACACACACACACACACACACACACACATTACTACAAGTTTGTCACAAGCAGTTATTAGGTAATGTCTCTGTTACCAATATGAAGTGGCACAGCCCTCCCCTCCATCCCCTGGTTTGTTTTTATTGCAGAAGCGGTTGTCCATATACTGTTGGAAACATTTCTGGATTGGAGAGTCCATGGCTTAATCTAGAAAGGCATTTCCTGACTTTTCTTTCCCCATTGCTATAATGTTGACTTTTGAATAAGTTTCAGAGTTTTGTGCTAGGCTCTCCTTCGTCTCAGTTTATCCACATTGTTGTGCTTATTTTGTGTTTATCCTTAAACATCTTTCAGTGATAAGAAGAGTGAGCGAGCAAAGGACATGCATCTAGTGAAGAAGTTGTCAGCCTTGCTAAAAACTAAAACATTAAAACTGGGTAGGTTTGGTTTCATTTTCTATTTTGGGATGAGAATATGATTTTCTTTGTAGAGCACTCACATCACAGGTGGAAAATGATCCTGGTACACTTTATGAAGTGATTTATAGTTAGATGAAAAATGCAAAACGCTTTATTTTCTATTAGTTCAAAGCTAAATTGACTGAAATATTCTACCACCCAGGA
Organism: Anolis apletophallus; assembly: GCA_030556195.1. Lineage (NCBI taxonomy): Eukaryota > Metazoa > Chordata > Lepidosauria > Squamata > Anolidae > Anolis > Anolis apletophallus. Next base: position 191,414,638 of record JARBWK010000003.1, read on the forward strand.
GGGAGATAGTTTGTGCTATTAGGCCAAATTTTGTGAAAGGCAGAATGCAAATGTTATCCCAGCCTTTTGGTTCTGTGGTGTCAACCATTCTGTGTTTTAATAACTGCAAATAACTTAGAAATTTGTAAGACTAGGCCTGGTGTATCAAGAATCCAAGCTTTATGTTGAGAAAGAAGTGCACTTCTCTCTCCAACTGACAAATCAGAATCTAAACAGGAATCCTGAGCTGCGAACTCTTAATATCCTAATAATGGTTGGTAAGATTCATGTACTGCAACATTTCCATCTATCTAATGAACAACATAGAAGTCATAACTTCTAGGCACCTGCTGGTTGTGTACAGCATTTTGTAAACAAATTATGCTATATGTCTTAGTGTCTGATCGTTCTTTTAGAATAATTTCCTTAGCATCCGTATGTATATACAAATAGGATGGCAAGCATTATTTTGAGTTAGCACATATGAAGCCATTTGAGATTCCTCTTCATAATAAATATAAAAAGGTTGTGTGACTTCTGATTTATCGAAATCTTGATATTTTTTATGTACAGGCCCTTTTGACACTGATGGGAATTACAATATTACTCCACTTCCATTAAGTCCAGTGTAGTTTATGGAGCTGTAATTATAAAATGTGAATCAAGCAGTTATTTGATATGACTTAAGGCTGCTGCTGTCTGCTGTAGATGCTGCTGTAGGCTATGACAGAGTTTTAAGAAGAGCAACTTCGCAAACCTAGGTTGCTGTTCTGCTTGTCCTGCATGGATCTGGCAAGATCTATCCAGGACTTCTCCCTTGAAAGCCTCAAAGACAAGTCTAAAATAAACGTTCCAGCTAAGAGTTATTTGTTTCATCGTACATTTCTGTGAAACAGAATTTTGTGTGTTTGTTCATGCATGTGGGTTGAAAGGATTTGGCTGGAAGCATTTGGATAAATTATTTTGCAACATACTACAGTCTCTCCTCTCCATTGGCGCCCCCTTGCAGTGGGGGAGAGGCTTGCGTACCCTCATGAAGTTGTGAGCTATGCTGGCGGTGGCATAATAGCCACCGGTAGGGCCTCCCATGCCAACAAGTCAGAACCAAAGGGTCTGACAAAGAGCGCCAAAGGGCAGGGTGGGCTCTCTAGCCTTTTGGCAACCATCCTAAGAAAAGGAAAATTCTAATTTCAAACCCGGGCAGATGGTGCTCGTCTAACCCTGTAAGGTCAACCATCTAAGAGAAGGAGACTCGAACCAAACCTATGACCTGAGGACCTCGCTGCCACCGTCCAAGCTTGCTAGGCCCCATCAGACGAACCTTTGGTTTAAAGGGTGAGGCCAGTTCTGTGCACGATGCGCTCCACCAGAAAAATCCATTGCACAGGCTCGAAGGACACATCCAACTTCCGAAAAAGCCCTGTAGCGATAGGCGAGGGACGAAACGGCAGGTGTAAAGATGCACTGGAAGCCGCAGACTCAACTCTACATGCAGGCGGTTCAGGACCTTGGTCGCTTGAGACTGACCCGGGAGATGACAGTCTTCTTCGGCAGCATCCTAAACGACCAAGCAGCCTTTTTAAAAGGAGAGCACTGCTTGCTCCATATGGAGAGGGGTCTAAAAAAGATGGTCTAATGAAAGCTTATCTCCAGCTACCCGGTTGGCTAGCCGCGGCCAACGGGCATCTTCTGATGCGGTTGAACAAAGCAGATTGGCCTTTTTAGTCATCAACGCGCTTGTAAAAAGCATGGGATGAGTCCTTCCTGAATCTTCGTTCACGAAGTAATGCCGAGAGAGACAGTCTCTGGGATGGATGAAAAATGATGGAAGGCATTATTGAACACAATTGCAAGACTGTATGGAAATAATTATGGGAAGGAGACATATTGGACAAATCACAGGATCACATAGGTTATGTTTGGATGTTCTACTAAAAAAGGCAGAGCTTTGAGAAGCATGGTTACTTCTCATTTTTGGCATATCCTATTATTGCAACCAGCAATTGTAAATGAAGATATTTCCAGTGAAAACATGCATACGCCTTGCTCTGTTCCAGGACAGGCAGCTGGCAGACACTAGGGGCAGCATTAGACCTTGCAGGGTGACTCAGCCTGCTGTCAAAAAATCCCATAAAAATGCAAAACCTGCAAGGACATTTTCACCATGCTATTTTAGGCCTAGAAGGTGCTACAGTAAGAGGAAGTCCATTTTTTAAAAAGTCCTCTGCTGAGCCTGAAATGGCGCAAGGGAGCAACATTTTGTTTTCCTATGTACTAGTTATAATAATGGCTACAGGAACCGAGTGCTGGAAGATTTTCTAAAGGTCACCATGAAGGCAGGAAAGCAAATACCTGTAAGGCCAACCATGCTTCTTGGAAAAATGGTTGTTGAACTAGTTTGTGCCTACCCAGAACCTTGAGTAACTCTAAGAGCCTCTCAAACAAGTGAATAGCAGTAATTTTACTTCTAGGGTTTAACTAGGTGGGGTCATGTCCTAGGTTAGCTGCTGAGTGAGTAAGGGATGTGTAGGGCCCCATGGGCAAAGCCAGGACATTTTACGTCATGCAGCTAGGAGTGGCAAACGATATTGCTCCTTCATATATTGATATGAAACTGGCATTTTGCCTGCATTTACTGTGTCTTTTAAATATTAGAGCCCCTGGTACCTACAGTGACCCTCTAATTAGAGTTAATTGAATTGCTTTCCTTAATCTCACTTGCTATTATATATTTGTCATTTTTCCTTCCAGATTTGATTGAGTCCGAAGTGAAGGAATTAGTTCTTGATATTAAATATCCTGCTACTAAGAAACAGGTAATTAAGCGCAGTTTTAATTTGCAGATTAATGCATTTGAATCAGAATTAGGAAAGTGATTTATTATAATGTCATGCATGCTGGATAAGTCCAGCATAATATTTGGAGCGCTGTGTTAGGACTGGGGAGGTGTAGGCTCAAATCCCAAGAAGACCTCATGGATTGACTTTGAGCCATTTGGTCTTTTCCAGCCTAACCCTATCTTCCAGGTTGGCAATTTCTGGGAACCGTATGTGTTGCCTTGAGCTCGTTGAAGCATGTCTGTGATAAAAAATATAAAAGAATAGAGGCTGCTTTTACAGAAAAATTAATTTGTTTCTTCATTTCCCAGCTTGCAGAATATATAGACTCCTACTGAATTCTGCCTTTTCCAGCCATTATCAAAACATATTGTCTGAGTGAAATGGGGGGCAATGTGAAGCTTTGAAAAATGCTGTTTTGCAATCGTTCTAATTGGACTTGTTTGCAATAGACTCCTTGGGATTTTTAAAATTGATTTCTCAGCTCTCAGCAATTTTATACTGTAAGAAAAAGCATAGAACAACTCATTTTAACGGTAATCTTTTTCTTTATAACCCTGTTCCTCCGTTGGTTAGTCCCAGTGGCGCAGCGGGTTAAACCACTGAGCTGCTGAACTTGCTGACCAAATGGTCGGAGGTTTGAATCTGGGGAGTGGGGTGAGCTCCTGCTTTTAGGCCCAGCTTCTGCCAACCTAGCAGTTCAAAAACATGCAAATGTGAGTAGATCAATAAGTACCGCTTCTGTGGGAAGGTAGCGGCGTTCCATGCAATCATGCTGGCCACATGACCTTGGAGGTGTCTACAGACAACGCCAGCTCTTTGGCTTAGAAATGGAGATGAGCATCACCCCCCCAGAGTTAGACACAACTAGACTTACTGACAAGGGTAAACTTTTACCTTTACCTTTTTTCCTCAGTTGGTTGCATATAGATCCAGCTTTTCAATCTGAGAAATAATGTTAAATAACATTGAAAATGGTTCTAACATAATGGAACATTCTGCCCAAGTTTTTTCATTATCACTTGCAATTATCGCTTGTGATCTGTTTTTTTTGACAGGCTTTGGAAAGTATCCTCGCAACTGACCATTTGCCACTATCTTCTCTGACAAACATCACACAAACTTTGATGGATACCTTAAAAAATCAAGGTAAGTGGGAATTAATTATGCAACTCTCTGTCCTGTTCCAGAATTCATGGATCGCAAAAATTGAGCAAAGCACATACTTTCCTTGCAGAATAAATTGGCATTTGAAATATTAATTACTTTCATTTGAGAAATCATTATCAGCTTTTTATTTGTTGAAATTCAAACTAAAGATGCATGAGCTCTTCTGCGAGGAATTTAAGGATTTAATTCTCAATTGAGAGGGAAGCATCTGGAAGGATGAGTACTTGTAACTAGAAGAGTGGTTTAGCTTGGTGTTAAAAAATTCTAAATATATATTGTTGTCCTCTGTCTTCAGTGCCTTGTTTATAATCCTGCTTCCAAAGAGAAGCTGACACATCCTTTGCCTGCAGGCAAAATTCTGCTAGACTTTAACTGGATAAAACAGAATCCTTGTGTAAGCAGTTGTGCTCTGGAAACATGGAGTTTAATGAAGCTGCGGAGATTTTACAGCACCATTGAACATTCATTGAAACTGATATCCTTCTTTACCTCTCCCCCTTTCTCTCTCCAGAGGTGGAGTGTATTGATGAAGGGCTGCTCCAGTTTTGTGCAAACAAACTGAAACTGCTGCATCTTCATGAATCAGTAAACAGACTGAATTCTCTGACTATGCAGTCAGAAACAGTACCATCTGATAGCGTAAGTAATGAAAAATGCCATTTTGTGAAATAAAATGATGGAAAATCCTTAGTGTGTATACATAGAGAAACAGGGGGATCGAGTACAGAGGAAGCTACACAGAGAAAAAGCATCTTTTAAAAAAGCTACACATTTCTTAAGCATCTTTGCTTACTGTCTAATGGTAAATTATGTATTAAAAAACAGAGTTGGTTAAAGTGCCAAAGTAATATGGGGCATCATCTTTAAGGGGGGCTTTAATAAAGCAGCATGTGATAGAAGAGAATTTCACAGTGAGATTTTCCTGGCTTCTTCTGTCACTTTATTAGGAGTCTCAGAGGTGGATCTCAGATGATGTAACAAAACAGAGTTGCTCACATTGGCAAAATATCAGCCTTGTTGATAATATTGTGCGGGGTGGAATCTTACGTTAGTATTCCTGGGGTGTGCGTTGTCTGCATTATCACATATTCAATTTATTCCTTTTCAGGACCTGGCTAAATTACTCAGATTAGAAGAGGAAGAGTTTGCTAGGCTTCAGATGTTGCTGGAGAATTACAAGCAACAGAACACACAACCTTCTGTTCATTTTGCAGAGGATAAAGATGGTGTGCTGTCCGTGAAAACCTTCTTGGAGTATTTGGATTATGAAAAGGATGTGATCAATGTGAAGAAGCTAGAGGAGAGTGACTACGTGGCTTTGGGTATTAGCTTTTCATGAAGGACACTCTTGGCTGTGGGGTCTTCACCATCCATATCTTATTCCCTGTAGATGGTAAAGGAAGCGTCAATAATGGGAGATGGGTGTGTTTACATTGGAGAAGAAAGAGGACTGGGATGAGATAAAATAGCCATATTTAAATACCTAAAGGGGTGTCAGGTGTAAGATGGAGCAAACATGTTTTTTGTCACCCCAGAGACTAGAATATGAAGCAGTGGATTCAAATTTCAAGAAAAAAAGATTACACCTATATATAAATAAGAATTTATTGTCTATATTTATTACTGTTGATTGCCACCACCAAAAATGAACAAATGTCAGAATAGGAACATGATATGCATGTAGGTGTTAAGAAACACTGTCAAAAGCAAAGTTAAAACCCAGTACTGAATATAATAGTTACTTATTCTTACTGTTTGACCATAAATAGATTATCTCAGTGGGTAGTGGGCTCTCCATTTTGGAGGTCTTTGAAATGAAATTGCATGGGTACCTTTTGGGAGTGCTTTAGTTGTGTATACCTGTATGGCAAAAGTTGACCAGATCAGTTGTAAGATTATTTTATTTGATATCATGTTAGCCTAATACAGTCATTGCTGAAAAAGTCATGGAAACACAAAACATTCCTCAATAACCATAGCCATATTTTCCATAGCCATATTTTCAGTATCATCAAATTAGCAAATCTAATTTATTTATTTATTTCGGCTTATTAGTGTGTCCCCCGGTCAGGCTCGGGGCGACTTACATATGCTAAAACACCATAAAAACACTATAAAAGCAACGGACCAACATCACACATTAAAATTGTACAGTACACATACACGCCAAGATAACTCCTATGGCCTACGTTACATAGTAAACGGCCTAGAGTTATTTACCGACCGAATGCTTGTACAAACAGGAAGGTCTTACAAGCCTTACGGAAGGCCAGCAAATTAGACAGAACCTCGCAGATTGAAGGAGGAAGAGCATTCCACAGTACTGGCGCTGATGGCACTAAAAGTCCCCTCCTCCAATGGCATCGGGAAACCCCCTCCCAGTTCACAACATTCTTGGATCATGGAGCCAGAAGAAATGGCTCTGAAGGAGGAAGGGACAATTAAGTCAGGGTTTTCGACACCACAAGGTTCAGGCTAGAGAATGTGGGGGAGAGCTTGTTTTTTCAGAAGGAAGCTGAACTCTAAGCAGAATATAGCAAGAACAGGACCCTGTCATGTCATACAACATTATTTAGTGCCCAACTAAATTGGCTCACTTATTTTTAAGCAAAGGATGAAGTCTATTTTTAATGATTAGGAAAACTTTTTTATGTTCATAGGAATTATTGTTTTTGGAAAAAATTCACAACATTTTTTTGGCTCTGGACACATTAAATGTTTACATGAGGAGACAGAAGGGTGAAAGTTCCACAGAAGCCCAACTAAAAATGTGTCTATTTTTAATGATTGGAGTCTGCATGTTTTAGTCCACAATTGTTATTGGTGAGTATAGTGTTATCTTTCCTGTTTTAATCTTCTTTGTCATGATCAGACCTATGTTTTGTCTGTTCATTGTCACTGAGCACTTGCTTGTTGAGAATTAGGACGGTATGTATGAGAAATGTGGAACTACCTCCCAGCAGAAAAGGTTGTTTTTTGGGGTGAGGTATTTGGAATTATGTAAATATTAAACACCTTCCATTATAATTAATCTTAAGATAATATTTATTTTATTTATGAAATTTATATTCTGCCCTTCTCACCCCGAAGCGGACTCAGGGCAGATCACAGTGCACACATACATGGCAAACATTCAGTGCTGCTTTTAGTCATACAAGACAGATACAGACAGAGGTATTTTGGCATTTTTCCAACTTTGGTGCCTGGAGGTTATGCTTGATTCCAGCCACAGGGGGTGCTGTCGCTCTATCCGCAATGACGACGAGCCCTTTTGATCACAGAAATTTCCCCCCTTTGTTCTTTTATCACCAGTATTTTATGGTGTCGTAAAATACCTCCCTGTTAAGTTAAGTGGTGCCTAATTTCTCTACTCATAGCTCAGCTGTGAACTGCTTATGTGGACAGTGAGCTGGGCTAACGGTTGGGCCTCAACCCAACTCAGGCTTCGAACTTGCCACCTTCTGGTCGGCAGTGATCTATTGCTACTGGCAAGTAACTGGCTGTGGTACAGCCCAGCCCTTTTTGTGGGATACAGATGACAAATGTAATAAAATCTACAAACTACCAAGCATCCCTCATTAAAATGGATATTGAATTACCCAGAATTCAAATAAAAACCCTTGCGTGGTATTCAAATGGGGAGTAGATCTAGAATTATGTGATCAAAATGAGGTCTAACATATAGAAAGCAGCAGCTTTGAATAGGAAGTACTTCTGCACAATACATTAGTGTCACAGAGACCTTGTTGTCATAGATCAGTCATGGACACATTTTGGAGGTTCAGAGTCTGCATTGGCCCCCAAAGAAAACTTGGAGGATTGCAGTTATGGGTTTTCTTTTGGTGTGTGTGGTTTTTTGTTTTGTTTTTGCTATGACATGTCCTTGAATATCCATTACTGCCTTGATTTTGCATTTCCACACTATAGTTATTTTAGGCTGAGGGGAATCTTTTCTACAGCATGAAGCAACCTAAAAGTAGACTTCTGGGACACTTTCTGTAGAAAAGACATCTCTGCTCTTTCTGTAGAAAAGACATCTAAATGTACCCAAGGAGGGCAAAAACATGGCAAAACCACCACGTAACCTTCTAGGAGTCGGTAAAGTGCATTCACATGTTCCCTCAGGACTATTTTTGTGCTTTCCATTGCCCCTGAGGAATTAAAATGTTCTAGCATGCCCAAAAATGATCATTGGGGGTATGGAGGGATTTCCACCACATTTGGAGATCCCATGGACATCTATGGGGGTCAAAATGAAATTTTGTAAAATCCTCCCTCACCAAAAAAATTATTTTTGTGTGTGTGCCATATTCATGAAAATGTGTCTTAGGGACCCAGGAAGGCCCCAACAGATGTCCCCATGTCTTCTGCAAGACTTTGGGGTACATGGGGAACAAACCCATTTTGTTTTTTTGGAACAGGTATGGTGAGGAGCAGGTCTTACTAAGGGGTAATGTGCCCCCCTTGCCTTCCTCAGTTCCCATCCTGCCCCAGAGGACGTTTGAGGTTCCTTTGAGGCAGAATGTTTTAAAGAAAAAAGAGAGTGGGAGGAAGCGCAAAAGCTGACTGCGGTAACACCTTTGGGATGCCCATCTCAGTCTTTATCTCTCTGCGTTTTCATTTGTCTTGTAGTCCTTGCTTCTCAGTGTGTGGCTTTCCAAAGAGAAAGATATTCTTCATAGAGGACAATCAGTTTGCTGCCTTCATGCTGCACTTTCCCTTCTGAGCAAAATGACAGGTGAGATGAGGTCACAGAAAGGAAATAATGTGTATTTTTTTAAAAATGGACCACTGACATAATTTTCCAGATGATAATTAAAACCCTGAGGAGATTTAAACCTTGTGTGTGGTAAACTATTTTAAAATACGATAAAGACTGATTAATTTAGAATGTGTTAACCCTCTGAGGTTATTCCAGTGTTTTCAATATGTTACTTAAAATATCAGAATTTCTTCACACTCATATGCAGTACACTATTCAAATGTTGGGTGCCCTGGTGGTCTGACTCTGAATGAACAGATACCGCAACAATAAAGCAGTAATATCAATGAAGTGTAATATATCAAAACATTAAAAGAACATCCCAAAGAGCAGCAATAACAGTGAAGCTGTCAGCATATGCAATACATATAACAAAGTGAGATATTCAGTACATATAATGCAGATACAATATCATAAGATTCAAGTAGAAGATGCAGAGATTTTCATCATAAGTATAACATCAAAAGATCCCTATGTGAAATGAAACAACAGTATTATACAGGCACAATGCCCCAGCAGGGAGCTTAAAAGGTAAGTATCACAATCACACAATGTGTATAGTTTACAAACATAGCAAAACACATCACAATAATCCAAATAATCAAAGGGGTAGATACCCTGAATCCCTGATAGGTGATGGCCAGCGGAGGAGATGAGAAGGAATGTCCCCTGTTCTGATGAGGCTCAACTCAATGAAAAGATATGCAGAAGGCGTCCCAGCTCTATGCGCTGTGACGTCACAAGATGCAGAACAGGTCGCTGCAATTCAAAATAAAGAGGGGGAGAAGCCCCAAAGTAACAAAAACTGGTCAGAGACACGCCTGTGTATGAAGAGCTTCGCTCATGGATGGTATGGCACAAATATCGCTCCAATTCAAAATGAAAAGGGGGAGAAGCCCCAGAGCAGTGTAGCAATTGATCTAGAGTAAAGAGCGTCCTAGCTCTATGAGCTACGACGTCACACGACGTCCTTCCAAGTGAGTCCGTGCCGGCTCCAGCGGCTCCACAATGACCACTGAGGTTATTCATCATATATGAGCTCACATTAATGGTATACTGACCTGTGATTATTTATTATATTATTTTGGGGCTTCTCCTCACAGTTTACTTTATTTTGAAATATAGCGCTATTTGCGCCACGTCATCAATCAGCGACGCCTCTCAGACACAGACGCGCCCGTGTGACGTCGTAGCTCATAGAGCTAGGACGCTATTTACTCTAGATCAATTGCTACACTGCTCTGGGGCTTCTCCCCCTTTTCATTTTGAATTGGAGCGATATTTGTGCCATACCATCCATGAGCGAAGCTCTTCATACACAGGCGTGTCTCTGTGACCAGTTTTTGTTACTTTGGGGCTTCTCCCCCTCTTTATTTTGAATTGCAGCGACCTGTTCTGCATCTTGTGACGTTACAGCCCATAGAGCTGGGACGCCTTCTGCATATCTTTTCATTGAGTTGAGCCTCATCAGAACAGGGGACATTCCTTCTCATCTCCTCCGCTGGCCATCACCTATCAGGGATTCAGGGTATCTACCCCTTTGATTATTTGGATTATTGTGATGTGTTTTGCTATGTTTGTAAACTATACACATTGTGTGATTGTGATACTTACCTTTTAAGCTCCTGCTGGGGCATTGTGCCTGTATAATACTGTTGTTTCATTTCACATAGGGATCTTTTGATGTTATACTCTATGATGAAAATCTCTGTATCTTCTACTTGAATCTTATGATATTGTATCTGCATTATATGTACTGAATATCTCACTTGTTATATGTATTGCATATGCTGACAGCTTCACTGTTATTGCTGCTCTTTGGGATGTTCTTTTAATGTTTTGATATATTACACTTCATTATTACTGCTTTATTGTTGCGGTATCTGTTCATTCAGAGTCATTTTGTTCTCAGCCTGTTTATTCATTGCTCTATGCCAGTCCCACATTGTTTCTTTGTTGTTTGCCCTGGTGGTCTAGCAGGTTAAACCGCTGAGTTGCTGAACTTGCTGACCGAAAGGTTGGTGGTTCAAACCCAGGGAGTGGGGTGAGCTCCCGTTGTTAGGCCAAGCTTCTGCCAACCTAGCAGTTCGAAAACATGCAAATGTGGGTAGATCAATAGGTACTGCCTTGGCAGGAAGATAACGGCGCTCCATGCAGTCATGTCGGCCACATGACCTTGGAGATGTCTACAGACAATGCCAGCTCTTCTGCTTAGAAATGGAGATGGTGCCACCCCCCAGAGTTGGACACAACTAGACTTAATATCGAAGGAAAACCTTTACCTTTTATTCAAATGTTACTTTGTACATTTTAGCCGGGTATGGAGATTTCTCTTCAGTCCCCATATCTTCTCTCAAATTGTTCATTTCACCTTTAAGGGAAATCACTCTGTCAAGAATAATTCTTCATAACACAAATATTTTGGAGGAAGCATTTCCTCATCTAGGAAACCACTTGTGTGTTCTTTCTTTCTTTTTAAAAGAACAACCTCAATTTTGTCAGCTGGGTTTTATCACATTTTAGTAGACCAACATTATGGGCTAAAAATACATGTTGCGATAACCAGCTGTTTTAAAACTACAATTTATATTCGTTTTAGTTTTGTCAGTTGCTTAACTGAGTTCACAAATTTTTACGCCCGAGTTTCTATCTCTTTCGCTTTAGTGGCAATGGATGAATCATGGGATTCTCAGTCTGTCTCTCCCTGGTGGCAACAAATGCGCTCCGCCTGCGTTCAGTCTGAGAATAATGGAGCTGCCTTGTTATCTGCTCATGTTGGGCATTCTGTAACAACGCAGATAACGGACAGCATAGCAGAGAAAAAGGTAAGTAACCTAGCTTCTTCCCTCTGACATACAGCAAAAAACCTACTCCTGAACAGATTTTAAACTTTAGGTATAGATAATGAAATGTGATTATACAGTTATACAAGTGCAAGTCCATAGTCAGTCAGTGGGCCATGCTGTCAACTTACAGTAAACTAGCCAGATAAAATTAAATATCACTCTCTGCTTATACATTGCAAACATTGCATGCTGTTTTCAGTTGAGCTCCTTTTTCACCAACCTGGGAGAAATGAAGTGCATAACTTGAGTAAATAAAATAAAAAGGAATGGGTGTTGTTATTATTATTATTATTATTATGCTTGTTATGATAATTATGTTTATTTATACCCCACTTTTTCTCTCCACAAGGAGACTCAAAGCGACTATCCAAGGAACTTAAGCTGGCAGGCATTCTCTTATTTTCACAGTAATTCTGTGAAGTAGGCATTTAATGGCATCACCTGCATAGTTGTACACTATTCCCCCAAATTACAGGCACTTGCCTTGTGCTTTAAAAAAAAATAAACAGCAGCAACAACAAATAGGTGGATCCTAAAATTCAATCCCAGTATGCCAGGTTTTAGTTCATTTTTAGTGAGACAGCGTGAATATGTGCCATATACAGGTGGGATCTTTTCGAGGGAAGTACAGGGTTTTTCCCCCCATAGTAAGACATTGGAGTATAATGTGTTCAAGAAATAACATACACTGCAAGAAGTTTTCAGTTATTTTTATTCCCTACCCAGCCTCTCTAATTCTGATCATGCCCATCATATTCCTGGTTGTTAATTGATTGTTGAGGGTTGTTTTTGATATTTTAACGATGTTTTTATACCCTGGTATTTCTAGTTGTTTAATTAGATTGTGATATGTTTGTTATGTTTTAACTGTGTTTTAGTTCAACTGTGTCCAACTGGCGACCCGGGGCCCGTACACGGCCGCCGAGCCCCTTCCCTACGGCCCCCTAACTCCCTGCAAGACATCAGTTTTTATTTTTAAAAAACTTTTTTGGAAAAAAATTCCAAAAAAAAATTTGATTTCCGAGGGGTGGGGCGAGGAGGGGCAGGGCCGACACGAGTTAGGAGGAGGCGGAGGGAAGCCACGTCAGATGCCCTAGGGGCGGGACTTCCCCCCGCCTGTTCCTCGCTCGCGCAGGGACGCTCGCGGGCTTGTGCGCCAGGGCGGGATCGGGCGAGCCGCCCTCCGCCGTCCCTAGCTCTTGCAGCGGCCACGCCTGAAGGAAGGTAAACTCCCGGGCATACCTTCCTTCAGGCGCGGCCGCTGCAAGAGCTAGGGAGATGGCGGCTCGCCGATCCCCCGGCCCGCCTCCCGCCCTGGCGCACATGCCCGGCATCTTGCGTGACCCGCCCCTTTTCGGCGGGGTGACGTCAGGCGGCGAAAAGGGGCGGAACGCGCAAGATGCCGGGCATGTGCGCCAGGGCGGGAGGCGGGCCGGGGATCGGCGAGCCGCCCTCCGCCCGTCCCTAGCTCTTGCAGCCGCGCCTGAAGGAAGGTAAGCCCGGAGCTTACCTTCCTTCAGGCGCTGCAAGAGCTAGGGACACGGTGGAGGGCGGCTCGCCGATCCCGCCCTGGTGCGGATGCCCGGCATCTTGCGCGACCTGCCCCTTTCCGGTGGGGCTGGGTGACATCAGGCATGGCGCCTGACGTCACCCCGCCAAAAAGGGGCGGGCCGCGCAGGACGCTGGGCATGCGCGCCAGGGCTGGAGCGGCCCTGCCCCCCGTGAGCGGCTCCCAAGGTGATCAGTCACCTGAATTCCGGCCCTTGGGCCCGAAGAAGTTGGACAGCCCTGTTTTAGTTGATAAACTCTGTTGTTTGGTTTGGACTTGGTCCTGCATGTAAGGCGCCCCGAGTCCCTTTGGGGAGATGGTGGTGGAGTATAAAAATAAAAGTATTATTATTAATAATAATTCTCCCTTTTGTTTATGGCTACGGATGTTTGGGTGTGTGATGGTTGTCCACCTGTGAGAAATAGATGCATGTATATGCTGTTCTTACAATTGTCATGGTACGGCTTGGTGTGGGCTTGAAGAGTTGTGTTAATTCACGTGAAACTGCAGAATCAGTACTCCAGATGCAAGGGGAGCCACACAGTTTACCTGGAACGTAATTGCCTGACACTTCCAAGACAGAAATGCCAGTGACTTAGCTATTTACAGTGGTGGATAATTAGGCAGTGAAAGGATCAGGTCTCAGATTCATATTTGTGATTTGGTTTTTAGGTGTACCACTTGGTCAACAAAGTTTGCTTTTGCATAATGTAAAATAGTCCAAGATAGCTCTAATTTGGATTTCTTCTTCTCTGTCTCATCGTCTTTTCTGTCAGCTTTCTCATATAACTGAAGGCGGTGATACAGACCCTTGGGAAGCACTCTCGCTCGATACAGAATACTGGAAGCTTCTGTTGAAACAGTTGGAGGATTGCTTAATCCTTCAGACACTCCTGAATAGTAAAGTGAGCAAGAAGGCAAGCTATGCTTCATCTCTGCAGACTGAGCCACTGGGCAGACTCTCTGTGAAGAAGCTGCTTGAAGGAGGAAAAGGTGATCTTACTGAAAAATGGTTGCTTTGATCCAAATATCCATCAGTTGCTCTTATGGAATGTGTTATTTCTTCTCTGCAAATGCTTGAACCCCAGGAGGATCTGATCTTGTCTGCACCAATTTCAATTAATGTACTGGGAAATGGCATTCCCACTTCCATTACTGGGAACTTCTATGCAAGTGGCTTTTTTTGTAAATGGAAGGACTCATCTTGTCGACAAAATATAATAATAATAATAATAATAATAATAACACTGTATTTATATTCTGCCCTTCTCACCCCAAAGGGGACTCAGGGCGGATCACAAGTACACATAGACGGCAAACATTCAATGCCGCTTTGTATTGACACATGGACAAACACACAGAAGGAGGTTCTTGTGTCTTTTGGGGGGTGCTGTCGCTCCATTCTCTTATGACAAAGAGCTTGTCAGGATTTCCGCATTCCAGCATCTGATCTTTCTCCTCTTTATGGCATTGTAAAAAACCTCCCCCGCTTTTTTATTAGCGGTACCTAATTTCTCTAATTACAGCTAAAGCTGTTTTCGAACTGCTTAGGTAAACAGTGGGCAGGGCTGACGGTTGGCTGTCCAAGCCAACCCGGGGCTTGAACTTGTAACAGCCTGTGATGTCAAAAATTATAATCCCAACTCACATGGATTATATACATTCTTACTTGCATCTTGCAAGTTCTTTAGCACAGTACATCTTATGCTATCCAATGTAGGCATTCTATAGACCACCATGTTGAGTAGCACTGAACTCATAAATAGTGCCTCTGTGTGTTCTAAAGAGCATGGGTCAAATTAATGTGTGAGAATAAATATGAACATTGTGATCTACAAAAGTTCTGAATGCTTTTTACAACTGGAATAAACAGATATTTATGCATTTAGTTTGAAATGGGGAGGAAACTGAGGGCAATTGCATTCCGGCAAATATGAAACTGAAACAGATCAACCAGCACAAATACTATTTTTTGGGTTTCTCCAACAGCTCCTTCATGATTTTCCATTACATCTACTGTATGTGGCTTCATGGTAAAGAACTTGCCTCTAAGCCTTTTTACTGTGGGGATAGATTAGTATCCAATACTACAGCCATGGTGTTGCATTAGTTGCACCATCTGAATCAAGAAGCAAAATAAATCCTGTGGAAGAAGGCTGAAACAAGATGTGCAAATAAGAATTTAATTTAAAAATTGCAGCCAAGAATGAAAAAGCACATGTATTCTGTTAGGCTTATTGTTAACAAGGCAATTTCAGTTTCAATATGGTAAAATCTGATAATAGGATTAGTGTCAGTGGCTTATGTGACATGCGCTTGGGTTCATACATTAACTGGGGAAAAGGCTGATAAATAAAGGATTGAGTTTTTTTTCTGCCCAGAGGCACTGTGTGTTGAAATTGTCCCAAGCAATACTTGGAAAAATGTTTTATTAAACATTATAAATGTTTATATTATAACCTCTCTGTTCCTTTCTGTGTAAATACAATATAAATAATACTGGGAAATTTGACTAATGTGATTTGATTAATGGCAGTGGCATCCGAGTCTCTTGCTGTTAAAAGGAGGCTTGACATGCTAGACTACATAGAGACCAGGAGGATCTGCAGCAGGCCTGTAAAATGTGCGACCCTTCAGGTATTTTGGACTTCAGCTCCCAGAATTCCTGTCCATTGGACAAGCTGGCTAGGGATTCTGGAAACTGGAGTCGCAAACACCTGGAGGGTCAAAGGTTGTGCAGGCCTGATCGGCAGCAACTTCTTCACAATGTTAGATTAGAAAAAAACCCTCCAATTTGCAGGAAGATAGGAAACAATCAAACTAACCCAGTTAGCGAGTTCAAGCTGAGGCAGGCACATATTAAATCCTTATGAAAGCAAGCAGCCTTGGGTTTTGCGAGTGTTCTGAAGAACCAAGTGGAATGTGGCGCAGCTGGCTAAATGTCAGCTGCATAAGACTTCTCTGACCAGTAGGTCATGAGTTTGAGGCCTGCCCGGGTCGAGGTGGGTGCTCGACCTTTAAGTGTAGCCTGCTGTCGATCTTTGCAGCTCGAAAGACAGTTGCATCTGTCAAGTAGGAGATAAAGGTACCAGATCAAGTGGGGAGGCAAATTTTGACTGAATTTTGAGGCCATTTAAAAACTCCAGGAACGCTGAGGAATGCGGAAAGAACAACAAGGGATGCTGGGAACGCTGAGAGATCTATATGTGTGTTTGTGAAAAATGGCAGGGATTGTCTGCTAAGTATGTGTACCTGTAATCCGCTCTCAGTCCCCTTCGGGGTGAGAAGAGCGGAATATGAATAAAGTAAATAAAGAAATAAAGAAAGAAATAATTGAAAGTAATTCCTGGGTTACTATAATAGAAGCTTTGCTGTGTTCCGTGAGCATAACTACCACTAACTCCATATTTGAAGAATCAATAACTGTTGATTTCAGCATTTTAAATTGCTTTGGTAAGTGTTGAGGCTTGTTTTTGATATAAGGTCCTACTATGGTGACATGCTGGACCAGTTTGTAGATCTGACTGAATCAAATGTTGATGCTTTCCATTGAAGTAATAGAAAGCATGGAAAGTAAGTCTCTCTGTGTGTGATTCCATGTGCAAATGATGTCTATTTTTTTGAAAAAATAAACAGTATTCATTGCTATGCATGTTTTTATAGCATGTAAATAGCTCAGATTAATCTCCCAAATGTGACATTTCCCTGCATGCCTTTCCAATGAAATATATACGTAATCCCACGCTTGCAACCTCAGAAGATACCATCCACAAAGATGGCATCACTCGAGTGTTTTGACCCTAGGGTTGTTTTCAGAAGAATAATTACAAACAAACTATAATTAGTCCTTGACTTCCTTTTTTCCCAGGAGGCATTGCTGACAGTGTAGCAAAATGGGTCTTCAGACAAGACCTCAGCCTACCCTTACTCAGACTGGGTCGAAAAAGGGAAGAATCTGAAATTGAGGAGGATATGCCCCAGCCTAGCAGCAGTTTCCTTCCTGAGGGTGAAGAAGATCAGCCAGGATTACAAACTGTACTAGGTAAAGATGCGAAACATATAGATGAGAAGCTACTTCATCAGTAAATTAAAACAACCAGTTTTCAGTTGTCAAACAGGAAACAAATGAAAATAGTGTGCTTGATCTTTGCTATTTTTTTTCTAGACTTACTGCGTCTAGCATATCAGCAGTTTCCTTGTAGTCTGGAGATGGATGTATTGCATGCCCATTGCTGTTGGGAGTATGTGGTGCAGTGGAACAAAGACCCAGAGGTAATGGGGAATTTTCCTTCTTTTGTACCATGTTTCCTACCTGTAGACACCATCAGCAACACTACCTCCTCCCAGCAATGTTAAGTCAATAAATGTGTTCAGCAAATTTGGTTTTTAACCTAAAACCTTTTTAGAAGCTTCCCCTGAACACAGTTCTGCTGAAAAACAAGTTGTATGATTCTTAAGCTTGTTTTAAAGTGAAGTTGTATATTATTTTTATAATTGGGTTGCTGTGAGTTTTCCGAGCTGCATGGCCATGTTCCTGAAGCATTCTCTCCTGACGTTTCTCAGGCATCCTCCGAGATTGTGAGGTCTGTTGCAACCTAGGCTAGTGGGGTTTATATATCTGTGGAATGACCAGGGTGGGAGAAAGAACTCTTGTCTGCTTGAGGCAAGTGTGAATGTTGCAAATGGCCACCTTGATTAGCATTGAATGGCCTTGCAGCTTCAAAGCCTGGCTGGTTGCTGCCTGGGAATCCTTTGTTGAGAGGTTTTAGCTCGCCCTGATTTATTCTTGTCTGCAATTCCCCTTCTTTTTGAGTGTTGCTCTTTATTTATTGTCCTGATTTTAGAGTTTTTAAAAACAATTTTGTTCAGATTTTGTTCATTTCCATGGTTTCTTCCTTTTTGATGAAATTGTCCACATGTGGATTTCAGTGGCTTCTTTGTGTAGTCTGACATAGTGGTGGTTAGAGTGATCCAGCATTTCTGTGTTTTGTGTTTTGGTGCACAGATAAAGTATGGATTACATTATGCCAGGAATATGTGTTCCTCCCCCATTTGTTGTTACTCCTCTTATGGATGCTGTTGTGTGAGATAAGTTGTATAAAGATTATTTTGACCAATATTTTATATGTTGAAAAAGCGGATTTGACCAATTGTTTCCTCGTTATCTTACCGGCTACAAACACTAAGTTGCCTTTTCGCATCATGCTTACATAGGTTCAGTCCATACTTTTCAGTTCAAAAAGCTGCCATATTTCTTTTAAAAACTGGGGAAAAGTGCTGTGCTTAATTGTGTATTTTGAAAGCGAACGAAGATTATGGTACATGATCAGAGTGATGAATCTCTGGATTATAAGGCCTGTATCGGCATGGACATTGAAATCCCCCAGGACAGTAAGCCTGGGGAACCTCAAGGACCACTCCGACACAGTCTCTAGCAGCTGGGATAGACTGTCTGCTGGTGCGCTAGGCGCACAGTATGTCAGCAGAAAGGCTATACCCTCTTTGGAATCCCACACAAGGCTGGCACTCTCAATGTCAGAGGTGTTCAGTCCTGGAACCGCCCTGAGAGAAAAATTGACAAGGACGGTTCAGCGCTGCTTGTGTTATTAGATCTCACAGCAGCATTTGACAAGGTCGATTACAATCTTTTGGCCCACCACCTTGCCGTTGTTGGTGTCAGGGGGACAGCCTTGAACTGGCTGTTGTCCTTTCTCCACAACCGAGGTCAGATAATGGAAAGGGGAGGCCTGGTCTCCGAGATATCCCCACTTAACTTGTGGGGTGCCTCAAAGGGCCATCCTCTCCTCTTTGTTGTTTAACATCTATATGCAACCACGTGCTTGGCTGGTTCTTAGTTTTGGGTTGGAGTGCTTTCAGTACGCTGATGACACCCAGCTTGTTCTGAGGATGGAGGGCTGTCCGGATTCTGTGCCTGGAAATTTCCATCAGTGCCTTGAGGCCATTACTGGATGGCTGCGTGCAATCCAGCAAATCCAGCAAAGATGGAGGGTGAATCCAGCAAAGATGGAGATACTATGGTTGGGTCGTCCGGACTGTGGGGTGGTCCAGCTTCCTACCCTGGATGGCGAGGCACTACGCCCGTCACCTTCAGTAAAGAGCCTGGGAGTCATTTTTGACTCGCTGCTGACAATGGAGGCTCAGGTCTCCGCTTTTTTTCATCTGCGGCAGGCTAGGTGGCTGGCCCCCTACTTGTCCAGAGATGACCTAGCCACTGTGATCCAAGCCACGGTCATATCAAGACTAGACTACTGTAACGCCCTTTACATTGGCCTACCCTGGTCCGTGACCCGGAAACTTAAGCTCGTCCAGAACGCTGCTGCTTGACTCCTCACTGGGACCTCAGTGAGGTGTCACATAACACCTATTTTGCAGCAGCTTCACTGGTTGCCCATCAAGCACTGGATCACCTTCAAGGTGATGTTGTTAACCTTCAAGGCCTTGCATGGTCGAGCGCCAGTGTAGCTGAAGGACCGGCTCTCCCCCTACCAACCCCAGAGATCACTTTGCTCTGAAGACCTAAATCTATTGGAAGTACCCAGCTTCAAGGCCACTCGCCTAACATCTACGAGGCGCAGAGCCTTCTCTATTGGCGCCGTCGCTCTGGAGCACTTTGCCTAACAAAGTTTGGGCCCTATGAGACTTGTCGGTGTTCCACAGGGGCTGTTTTGGCTGGCCTTTGAATCTTAACTTTAACAAATTGCAAAATCTTATGTATTATGATGTGGTTTTTTTGGATGTTGTGAGCCGCTCCAAGCCCTCGGGGAGTGGCAGCATACAAATTTGAATAATAAATAAATAAGTTTCAATAAAACTTGGATTCATTGAATATTAGAAAGAATATTGGACAATTTCATCTATTGAAGGGTAATTATAAAAAGAAGCACAACTTTCATACATATTATTCTCTGAATAATATGTATGAAATGCTGTTTCACGGAGGATCTTTTCTAAAAGCAGTTATTTCTCTTTATCACTGTGTCATTTTTCACCATCTGTTTTTAAATAATGTTTTCATGTTCTGTTTTAATGGCATACCTAGTTTCACAGACTTTTTCCATCTGTGTTTCTTCAGAGGGAAGGTTTTTGAAAAAGTACAGAACATTCCCCTCTGCTATAATAAAATTTTCATTGCGTGTTTATTCCAAATAGTATAGCACTGCTTTTCATTATGTGTATGTGTTTGAACTTGCAGCATATAGGAATCAGGGCCCTGAGATATAAAACCCCATGTAATTGATGTGTGATCAAAATCTAAAGTGTTAAATTAAAGTCCTAAAATGTTTAACATTTACCTTTGGTGCTGATGTTCAGCTTATTCGCTTCACTTCAGTGATCAATTGTAACATATTTATTTCTGTCTGTCTTTTAATCCTTCGATACAAGGAAGCACGTTTTCTCACCAGGTCTATAGAACATCTCAGCTGCATCGATAATGCTCATGTCCAACATGGTAAGTACAAAGAGGACTGTTGAATGTCTTAGTGCAGTGAGATTAGTGTGCCTAGATTGTGTTTATCCAAGTTTGCTGATTAATCTGTGAAGGTTCCACTTGCAAACATTGACAGTCAGAACAAAACTTTGTTGTTTCCAAGCAATCCAGTTCTATAAAAAGAAGCAAAACGGCAATCCGTATCACTTGAATCCAGTCTCAAGAGGATACTCTTTTTAATACAGCTAAACCTCAAATATAAAGGTAGACCTGTTGAGATGGGGACTGTGCCAGAGTTCCTCTCCCCCATATTCTTTTGCATTGCTGCACTTTGGCTATTGAATCAATATTTAACAGTTTTCTCATTGACATACTGCTTCAACAGTTTCCTGCTTCTTTTTGAAGCAGCGTAATAGACCTAGCTAGAAAGCTAACTGTATCTCTATCATCTGTCTATCCCCATCTATCCCATTTCTCAATCTATACTATCTATCTTATATTATCTTATATTATGCACTGGGAATGTGGCGCAGCTAGCTGGAAGTCAGCTGCATAAGATCTCTACTGACCAGAAGATCATGAGTTCGAGGCCTGCCCGGGTCAGGGTGAGCGCTCGACCATTTGTGTAGCTTGTTGTCGACCTTTGCAACCCGAAAGACAGTTGCATCTGTCAAGTAGGAAATTTAGGTACCACGTTGTGGGGAGGCTAATTTAACTGATTTACTAGGCCGTAAATCTCCAGGAAGTGTGCAAGGGAGAGAAGGAGTGCGACAGCTCCCCCTGGTGGCCAGAAGCTGGAATGTTAAATTGCCTCTGAGTGTCTTGTCTATACATGCTTGTAAGTCAAAGGGCATTGAATGTTTGTCTGTATATGTGCATTGGGATCCGCCCAGAGTCCCCAGCGGGGTGAGAAGGGCGGAATATAAATGATGTAAATAAATAAATGATGTAAATGATCTATGTCCCCCAATGAGTCAGGGTGGCTCATAACAAGATTTAACTTAAGTGGTACAGATAAAAATGCAAATATTATAATATCAAAATATTAGTATTCACATCCATAATAAAATCAAAACATAGTTACACAAATTGAAATATCAAAATACAGATGATTTTAAAAGCAAATTGAAGACACGTGGCTTGCAAAGTACAGTATATCCTCATTCAAAGTTTCATGGGAACGCGATCTCATTCCAATGAAATGAAAGTTTGCTTATTGTGGAGCATTGATATCATGCTCAGAGCTTAAGATCGCCTGGGGAGGCCCTGCTTTTGGTCTCGCCTCCTTCGCAGACGCAAATGGCAGGGATATTAGATCAGCCCCCTCCCTCCTGACCTTCCATAAGAAAGTGAAAACATGACTTTTTGATCAAGCCTTTGGAGATCCTGTGCAATAGATACATGTAAAACTATGTGCAATGACTATTGGAATGGCTGGCCTAGACTATGATTTTGAATAACATGGTTAACAGTTAAGGTATTGTTTATATGTTTTTCCATGTTTTATGTATTTTATAATTCTATTTTAAATGCTTATTTATTCGCACATGTTTTTGAAGGCATCAAATAGCTGCCTAAATGTAAGCCGCCTTGAGTCCTCTCTGGAGTAGAGAAAGGCGGGGTAGAAATGTCATAAAATAAAATAAATAAATAACTGTTGTTCAAATATTTCCTATTCAACCTATTTGGTCTTGGAGTTTAAATTCATGTAATTGTTTCAGGTATTTCACTGATGATGTGGAACACATTCATAGTAAAAAGGCTTTCCGCTGCTACTTACTTAATGGACAAGGTAACTCATACCATTTCTCATTATTTTTTGCAAAGTTGGGAAGATGGTTGTTACTCAGTTAAAACTTAGTTAAGTAATTGTATGAAGTTAGTTAGCAGACTGATTAATTCTTAAGACAGCTAGTTTTATTCACAGGTACTTCTGCGTTTTATAAATTTTAACAATGTTATTTTTACGTGAGGTTACGTGTGTTCATTATGGCTGTTGCTATAATCTTACGTTGTTATTGTTTTTATGCCTATGTATTGTTTATTTTATACGTAGCACTCTGGAGTGCTTTTGTGAGCTGCTCCGAGTTCCTTTGGGGAGATGGTGGTGGGGTATAAATACAAGTTGTTGTTAGTATTATTTAATATATTTCCTTGTGATAATTCAGTTATGAAGAGGGACAATGTGCTATTTAGATAAGGTACGCACACATTGTAACAGGTATTTTCTTCCATTCTTGGAAGAAAATACCTGTGATACACTTAAAAGGTGGAAGGATTGAACATTTATCCCAAACAGAAGACACCTTGTCTGGCCCCCTGCTACATGCATGCATTGGTTGAACTCAGCAATGTGTAGTTTTTGGGTTATTGCAAAGGGAGGAATTCAACATGGTATTGTGTAGCAGTCTTCACCTCTTCTAAGCTTAGCTATTGGTCGCTTTCCCTCAATATGGTCACACAGTGGCTGGCGGAGAGTGTGGGTCTGCGGAGAAGTATTGGACTGTGACTCTGAAGCCAGAAGCATGATGTTGAAGACATCCTTCAGGGTCTCCCAGAATTTCGCCGGGTTCCCGGAGCATAATGTCATTTTTCTGTGTCTAACTATAGGGAGGTAGCCAGATGCCTCATGTCTGCCCCAAACTCCATTGGCCATGGTGAGATGAGGGGCCAGCAACCCATGCGTGCTTTTCAAAGGGGAAGTCAGAAGGATGACAGTTCTACCTTCGTGCTATTACTCCCATTGCAAGATAGCAGCCATTGTTGTGTTGCTAAAAGGAAAACTGCCAGAAAGGAAGCTTAAAAATGAATGGATGGGATATCTCCTCTGGTTTGTGAGATTCACAGGAAATTGTGGTGGAATGAGGGGAAGAGAGCTCTTTCTGTTCGTTGGTGGGAGCATACCAATATGTTGCGCTCACTACTTTTTCAGTTCATGGATTCTTATTGAGAAAACTTTTCTGTAATAGGTTGGGAAAGCACCAAAGGATAGATTGTGCAGAAAGGTAAGTGGATTTCCCCACTGCTATATTTTCTTGGAAATAATGTTTAAGAATGTGATGGCATTTGTAGTCCTTTTTAGGTATTACTTATGTGAATAGAATTAACATGTAAGATTAATTAGCTCCATTGTTACTTTGATTGCTGTATTTATTTATTTATGTACTTCATTTTTATACCGCCATTCTCAGCCCGTGGGCAACTCATGGCAGATTACAAAGCAGCACTAACCAGTGCTCATAACAATATAAAAACAGATAAAAATCACATCGCTAAAATCACATACATTATTAACATCAATAAAAGCATAATAAAACTATAACTCCTCCGCATTTCATTACCAATTCATTGTCCAGTCACGTTGTCCAGCCATTCCAAGATCAGAGGTCATAGCTTCACTGTGTTTGGGAACACCTGCTCAAATAACCAAGTTTTTACTTTTTTACAAAATATTAAGAGGGTGGGGGCTGATCTAATGTCCATGGGGAGGGCATTCCACAGCCGAGGGGCCACCGCTGAGAAGGCCATGTCTCTCGTCCCCGCCAGCCGCACCTGTGAGGATGGCAGGACAGAGAGCAGAGCCTCCCCAGAAGATCTTAAGTTTCTAGATGGTTCGTAAGAAAAGATATGTTCACAAATGGAGGATGATGATGGGAAGAGCTGAGCCTCCTTTGTGCACAAAGAGATTTGACACAGAAGTTCAAGAGAAACTGCTGTCTTCAGATTATTGTACTTCACGTGCAGTGGGGCAAAAGAAACTGAGGAGAGTTTCGACTGCAATTTTTCTTCTTGGCCGTTTATTCTAGCCACATTGATTGTTCCCAAACTGGCAGATTATGTCAACTTGGAACAGGGAATTCTTTCCAGTTCAAATTATGATGGTAGTTCTTGTTGGGCGAGTAGGCTTAATAACAGAAGGCCCTTCTCATAAATTTACAGCAGAGGAACTTATTAGCAGCAGCATGAGCCAGCACCAGTACCCACAAGTGATAAAAAGAACAAAAACACACAGACCAATGTTATCTTTTCATTATAGCAAAATAATATGGTTGCACTATTTACAAGAACAAGGTTACCATAACACAAATAAAGTTCTTTACACTTCCTTCTTGCTTCCACGCTGGGCTTCTTTCTCATGCAGATAAATGGGCAACAAAGTGGCAAATGCATTTTAACCTAAACAAGTGTAAAGTCATGCACATTGGGGCAAAGAACCCCAACTACACCTACAAATTGATGGGGTCAAAGCTTTCCGAGACAAACCAGGAAAGGGATCTTGGGGTTTTGGTGGACAGCTCAATGAAGATGTCAACCCAGTGCGCTGCAGCAGTGAAAAAAGCAAATTCTATGCTTGGCATGATCAGGAAGGGAATCGAAAATAGGTCGGCAAATGTTGTATTGCCTCTCTACAAATCTATGGTAAGGCCACATTTGGAGTACTGTGTACAATTCTGGTCTCCGCACCTTAAGAAGGATATAACGGAACTGGAAAAGGTACAAAGAAGGGCGACAAAAATGATCCAAGGGATGGAGCAGCTCCCTTATGAAATCAGGTTGCAACGCCTTGGTCATTTCAGCCTTGAAAGACGGCGTTTAAGAGGTGACTTGATCGAAGTGTATAAAATCATGCATGGGATAGAAAAGGTGAATAAAGAAAAAATATTTTCTCTGTCACACAACACTAGGACTAGGGGCACTCCCTGAAGCTCCAAAGTAGGAAAGTTAGGACTAATAAAGGGAAATATTTCTTCACCCAGAGTGTAATTTGGTTATGGAACTCACTTCCAGAGGAGGTTGTGACAGCTGTCAGCCTGGACAGCTTCAAGGCAGGATTAGACAGATTCATGGATACCAAGGGAATCAGTAGCTACTGAAATGGACATCCAAGTGCCACCTCTGTGTTGATGGAGGCAGGCAGGATTTTCCCGGGTACTGGTTGTGGGGGGTCGGGAGCAGGTGAGGGTTTTGCCCTCCTTTCTGCTAGAGATCCCTGTGTACAACTAGTGGGCCACTGTGTGACACAGAATGCTGGACTAGATGGGCTGAGGCCCGATTCAGCATGGCTCTTCTTATGTTCTTATGTTCTTAATCTCACAGCCTCTTCTCACACCGAAGTTACACAGGAGCTTCACACAGTATGTAGCTTTTTACATGCTTTGGTGAGAGAAGCCCCAGGTTGAAGGCCTTCTCACACTAAGGGTTCTCTCAGACTGACGCCTCTTTCACACTGAGGCGAACTAACACAGAGGCCTTCTCATACTAAGCCTACTAACACACTGAGACCCTTCTCTCACAGACCTCTCATAGACTGAGGGCTACTAAGCTACAGGCACACCTGCTTCTACTGAACCTCAACTTCCAGTGCTTGTCTCACATTTTTGTAACTAAAAATACCTAGTTTATTTTTAATATTTCTGACAGTTCTGGCCTGTTTAAAAAATATCGGTGATTTAAGCGAAACCGTGTTCTTCCTTGCTCTGAATACAGGACATGAGAATTATACTTGGCTACTGTTGATTAATGTTCATAACATGTCAAATTTAGGCCAAAAAAGTTCTTGAAATGAAAGTCAGTATGACTTTGCATAGAAATTGCACCAGAAATAATTTGATTCAGATGAATAATGAATACTTGTGACAAAGATAAGTGCAAAAATTAGTTTGCCAGTTGTTCCTGATTAGCTAATTAGGCCTGGTTGATCCATGGTTCTAAATGCTTCAAAAGTACTTACAAAACAAAAGTTCTGGTAGTGAACATTTCAGAACTCTAACAAAACTTTCAAAATTTCGTTATAAATGGCAGTTCCTAATTAGTTCTGTCTTAAAATCCCCAATAATGAAATAATAATGAAATTTTGATAGAGTTCTGAAATGTTCACCACCAGAACTTTTGTTTTGTAAGTACTTTTGAAGCATTTAGAACCATGGATCAACCAGGCTTATTAGCTATCTTCAATAGTAGGATATGTGTATTTCAGATATGTTAATGGAGGTGGAAGTGTTACAATCTTAGGAACAGCCTTAGAAATGCATGCCTTTGTGCGTTTATCCATATCCTGTATACATATGTGTATTTGAAAGAGATTTTTTTTTACTCTTCAGTCATTTACCCCCAGAATTAACCCTAATCGTTATTTGGTTGCTTTTCCTGTGAACCCAGTTTCTTCCATCCAGAAAACCAAAAATACTTAAAGCTCTATTCATGTTTAAAAAAATAACATTGCTTTTATTGTGTGATCATATAGGATGTAGGGATGAGTGACGCTGCAATGACATCTTTTCTTGGCTCTTGCTCGGATCTTCTTCAAACGCTCATGGAGGTAAATTCATGTCCTTTCTTCAATTCACACCTCACATTGTTTTTAATGGACTAGTAATGTTTTCTATCTTTGTTTTGCACAAAAAACAAAATGTATTGCTTTATACAGCCTATGAACCTAATGTCTCTATCGTATAAGGACCCTTGAACAGCATTTTTGAAAGTAAAGGGTAACAATAACATAAGCATTTTCATCTAAATGGAGCTTTGAATGAATAGTTTTGCATGATATTTCTTGAGTTCCTTTTGTATCTTTTGAATTAAAAATCCTCTGGATGTGACAAATTTATAATTCAGCTGTTGTTTCAAACATGCTGCTTCTTCTCCCTGCTTTCCTGCGACAGGCTGATGTCCGGAGCGATGAGATGCAGCCTCCTGTGCTGGACACAGAAGATGCCTGGTTGTCTGTGGAAGGACAGATCTCCTTGGTGGAACTGGCCCTCGAGCAGAAACACATCCATTACCCCCTTGTCCAACATCAGTCTGTGCTCTGCACTCTCTTGTACGCAATCATGAAGTTTTCCCTGAAGAGTGTGAAGCCTCTCTCCCTCTTTGACAGCAAGGTACGTCTGCCTAAGAGTGGCTGGGAATTCTTGCCACCACCCAGAACAAACGTTCATAGGTCACTGTGAAATGTATATAGGACAGAGGTGGCCATGTCTAAGACTAAATTTCAAATCCATCCATCCTTGTGTGGAGTTTCCATTTCCTCATTTCTGCCCTTTTTTGAGCTGTAAAGCCCCCCCCCCCCCCCGGGCTTATAATGGGGTCAAGCCTGGCAGCGGAGCCTGGAGGCCATTGCTTGCAATATATGATATATTTCTCCTTCCCCTCCCTTGACAGTGAAGAGAGGGAAGGAAGGAAAAGATCAATTTTGGTGTATCTAAATGTATTAACTTTGTATGTGCATTTTGTTCCTTTAGAAGTTTCCCCCTCATGTGTTTGCAGGTCTTTGCAAATCTTATATACATAAAGATATCTAGAGAATTCCATGTAACTGTATATCTGTATCTATAGGTATGCATTATTTTAATATGAATTTTCCTCTCACATGTTTGCAAATCTCTGCAAATCCGATATAGATATGGATATTGATAAATATATAGAGGTACCTATTTGTATATCTCTCTGTGTGCATGTGTGTGTGTATAAAATTTTATATATGATTTTTCCCCTCACATATTTGCAAGTCTTAGCAAATCTCATATAGATATAATGATCTATATAGGGAGAGACGTCTAGATAGATATATATGAATATAGATATATAGGGCTTGCAAATATTGCAGGAGGGAAATGCACATTATAGAGAGGGAGGATTTGCAAATGTTTCAGAGGAAAATGCATATGTGAAATTAGTATATATAATTATAGATCTATATCTAGCTCTACATTGTTTATATAGCTCTACATTGAATTTTTGCCGGTTACTATGTTGGAAGCCAGCCTGAGTCCCCATGGGGAGATAGGGCAGGATACAAATGAAGTGATGATGATTATAAAGTTATTGTTGATATCACATTGTTTTTGTGGACCGTACTTTTCCACTTACAGAGTTAGTGTACTTTTTCTTTGAAATACAGTAAATATTCAGAAACATTTAATCTGGAAACATCTGAATTTGGGCTTCTCAGCGAGGATTGCGGCAATCAAACTGGCCGTCCTGCCAAGAATGATCTTCTTGTTTCAGACCATTCCAATACTAAGAACCAACCACTGTTTCAACAGATGGAAAAAGGACATTCTTAAATTTGTCTGGGCAGGAAAAAAAGCCAGATTAAAATATAAAAATTTAACAGACAAGAAAGAACGAGGGGGCCTATCCTTACCCAACTTACAACTCTATTATGACGCTGCGGCTCTTTCATGGGTGGCTGATTGGGCCACACTAAAGAAAAGAAGGTTACTAAACTTGGAAGGGTATGATGCCAGAAGAGGCTGGCATTCATACCTTTGGTATGATAAGGCCAAAGTAGAGGGAAGTTTTACTAACCATCATATTCGAGCAGCCCTGATGAAAGTTTGGGGCAAATATAAGAGAAGATTCTACCAGGCTACCCCTTTGTGGATTTCCCCAACAGAGGCGCAGTACAAGAGAGAATTGACACCATCCGAATGGCCCACATATAAGATCTTATTAGAAAAAGTTGGGAAAGAATAGAAACTCAAGACCCAAGAAGAACTCAATGCATCAGGTATAGTCCTTTCGTGGTTCCAGTATGCCCAAGTCAAAGACTATTTTAGAGTAGACAAACAAAACAACTTCTCCGAGCACGAAACATCCTGGGACTTTGTGCTAAAAAAAGAAAAGAAGCAAATAAGAATGTTATACAACAAACTATTGGAATGGGACACGGAGACGGAGGTGGTGAAAGACAATATGGTGAGATGGGCACAGGACTTCAAGCACTCAATTTTATTGAGTGAGTGGGAGGCAGTCTGGAGGAAAAACAAAAAATATGCAGGGGCAACTTCGATAGAAGAAAACTGGCACAAAATATTTTATAGGTGGCATTTGACCCCACAAAAGCTATCTAAATTCTACAAGAATACCAACAACAAATGCTGGAAGTGTAAAGACCAGCCAGGGACATTTCTTCATTGTTGGTGGTCTTGCCACAAAATGCAAAAATTCTGGAAGACTATCAATCTACATGCTCAAAGGATACTCGAAACGAAGATAGAATTTAAACCTGAGGTCTTTCTACTAAATTTAACAAATGGAACTCTGGAAAGAAACAAAGACAACATATTTTATTTTATGGCGGCAGCAGCAAGGGTGGTGCTAGCAAGGAAGTGGAAGCAAGAAAACCCCCCGATGCCAACAGAGTGGGCCATTAAATTGGCCGAATTCATCGACATGGACACTTTAAAAAGTCTGGTTAACAACACATATGTTAAAAATAGAACAGATTGGAAGCCCACCATGTGCTATCTGAAGACGGGAAAATTTTAATTTACTATAGAAATCTGAAACAATAAACAGGGGTGAAAGAAACCCAGTATGAAGTCACAAAATTGCCAAGCTAGGACTGGTTACCTGGATACCCTGACTGGAAGCAACTATACTTCTTTTCTTTTCATTTCTGCTAGCACTTTCTTTCCCCCCTCCCCAGCTTTATCCTACCCAATTCTATCTCGCCCGCAACTCTTCTTTGCCTTATCCACATATCCTCTTTCATCTATATTCAGCACTTCTCTGCCCCCTCTTTTCTATCATGTTGTTTTATGAAGCTTGTAAAAATTTACCAATAAAAAATTATGAATTAAAAAAAAGAAACATTTAACCTACTGATGCTCAATTAATGTAATTTTGTTGATATCTATTTTTATTTTGAAATTTACCAGTAACTGCTGTGTTTCTCACCCTCGGCTTATAACGTATCCCAGTTTTTTTGTAATAAAGTTAGGTACCTCGGCTTATATTCGGATCGGCTTATACTCGAGTATATACGGTATTTGTTTTCTTCACCTTGCCTCAGTCCTTTTTTAATTTTTAAGTATTGTTGTGTTTCCTTTATGCAGGGAAAAAATGCCTTTTTCAAAGATCTCACTTCCATTCAGTTACTGCCAAGTGGTGATGTAGATCCTGCTCTGCTGTCTTTACGGCATCAAGTAAGTTAGGTGCTTGGGTAGAGGGAATCAATAACACTGTAAAGCTAAACTGCTTCTGATGTGGTTATCTTGCTTCTCCCATCCCTCCCAGTTCTTAACCAAACTAGTGAGTGCAGTGGCACAAGCCCACTCTTCGTCCCAGAAAACAAAGGACAGCCCAGAAGGATCATCTGCTGTGTTGGTGAAGGACAGAGATTGGCCAACCCTGGCTTTGGATTTGGCTCAGCACCTTCAGGTCACCGAGGATGTGATCAGAAGGCACTATGTGTGTGAACTGTACAATTACGGCCTAGATCACCTTGGGGAAGAGGTAAAATTTAATGTGTAGCAATGAAATGCCCCCCCCCCCCCCGATGGAAGATGTTTCCAAATTATAAGGTCAGGCTGTTTCCAAATTATAAGGTCAGGCACTCAAAATGATCAATAGTGCCCACCCCCTGCCCGACTCTAAAGAGGCAGGTGTAAATGTTGCAATTGGCACCTTGATTAGCATTGAATGGTCTTGTAGCTTCAAAGTGGCCATACAACCCAGAAAACTCACAGCAACCCAATGTATTATCATCATCATCATACTAGCCGTGCCCTGCCACGCATTGGTGTGGCCTATAGTAAGAGTTTTCGAAGTAGAGGTAGCTATCTGGACTATTATAAAAGAGAGGTACCTACCTATTTTCCCCCTTTTTTCTTCCCCTCCCCCTTCTCTCTTCCTTCTCTACCTCTTTCTTTCATTCCTTCTTTCGCTCTTTGGTTCATCCTTCCTTCTCTCCTTCCTTTCCTCCCCCTTTCTCTACTTCTTCCTTTTCTCCTTTCTTTCCTCCCTGTTTCCTTCCTTCACTTTTTATTTCCTTTTCTCCTTCCTCCCTTCCTTACCTATTTCCTGCCTTTCCTCCCCTTTTTCTTTTTCTTTCTAGTTTCTCTTTTTTCTTCCTTTGGTACCACCTTCCTTCCCTCCCTTTCCTTCCCTCCTTCCTTCTTTCCCTCCTTCCTTCTTTTCCCCTTTTCCTCCTTCATTCCTTCCATCCTTTCTCCTTCCTTCCTTCCTGTCTGTTCTCCCCCAATACCATGGTAGAGTCCCTTCTAACCCTATTCTGAGTCTATTTAATATAGTAATATATTTATGCATTTATGGCAGGCATCCTCAGAGGTTGTGAGGTTTGTTGGAAAATAGGAAAATTGGGTTTATATATATGTGGAATGTCCAGAATGAGAGAAAGAACTCTTGTCTGTTTGAGGCAGGTTGCAATTGGCACCTTGATTAGCATTGAATAATCTTGCAGCTTCAAAGTGGCCATACAACCCAGAAAACACACAACAACCCATTATTATTATTATTATTAACATACTAATATTTAATATAAACATGTGCACCCTCCTGGGATATTCAATTAGACTGAATGCTTTGGATCGCAGCTGATGTTGCAAACTTGTCTTCTAATATGCAGGCTATTCTGCAAGTCCATGACAAAGAAGTCCTTGCGTCTCAGCTCTTGGTGCTGACGGGACAAAGGCTGGCCTATGCCTTGTTGCACACTCAGACTAAGGAAGGCATGGAGTTGCTGGCTAGGCTCCCTCCAACACTCTGCACTTGGCTGAAGGCTATGGTATGTTGCTTTGACTGAGAATGTATCCTCTTCAATAAAGAGCATAGTTAGGAATAACTCTTAATTTCCCAAAGTTCTCATCTTATGCTTTCAGAGACGTTGCATACACAAAACAGTGCACATGCTTAAAATGTCTAGAAAAAAACCCATTTATTCTATATGTTTCTAAAGTAAAACTCGCAGCTATTAACTGCACAGAAAGCAGTGCCTGCTCTATATGTGAGTTACAAAGGGATCAAAATTACTAGTACAGTACAAGTTAATTTTTAGCCAAAGGCCTACAATTTGGAATGGAATCTGGACTCTTGAGGATACATATCTTGCTTCTAATGTTTAATAAAATAATATTCAATGATGTGACCTGTGCTGAACAAGATGTTTACTGTGCCTGCACATAATTGCAAGTCCACTCATTCCTCACCTTTTTTTCATATTAACTGGGATTGCTGAGAGTTGCAATCCAACAATATTTGGAGCAGCACACAATTTTTGTCCATGCTTTAAATAAAGCTAACTGAAGTCTCATTGATATCAGCAGATCTGTTTAACATAGATTAAACATTAGTCCACATTCTATATTCTAGTGTTGCCTAGAAAAAATTACCCATGCCATTTGAAATAACATAATATCCCTTTACAAGATCCCCCTTAAGATCTGGAGCAGCCTTTCCTCTGATCCACCACCGTTTAAATCTCATTTGCTGGCAAGAAGAGAGGGCCTTTTTGGTGGCTGCCCCAGACTTTGGCAGTCATTCCTTAGAGAGGCCAGGAGGACTCCATCCTTTATCTTCTTCCATCAGCAAGTTCTGTTCTTATACATCAGGCTTTTAGTATTATGTGGTGCAGTTTTTAGGGTTTGCATATAGTTTTTTAAAGTTCAATGTTTTTAATTTTGATTTCGAATGTTCTATTTATGTACTTTATATAATTTTAATTGGCATTGTTTTTAAACAAGTTGTTAGCCATCTTTGTATTCATTATTATGAGAAAGGTGAGATATAAGTGAATAATGGGAAAAATAACCTGAAAATGGCTTCTCTCTTTTACTGCAGGACCCCCAGGATCTTCAAAATGTAGACGTGCCAATTTCCACGACAGCAAAGCTAGTGGACAAAGTGATAGAACACTTGCCAGAGAACCATGGCCAATACAGCGTTGCCTTGAACCTGATTGAGGCCGTGGATGCAATGTCATGATAGCAACATTACCATTTCTGCTAATAGCTTCAAATAGATATCTAGTATAATTTAAGTGCATGGCTCTTATTACAGACTGAAGCAGAACAATCTTGAGAAAACCAATTTCACGTGACTTTTGTAAACGAATCACACAAGGATTTTAGAAGATGGTATCAAAATGAAATCCAACCTTACTATGGTGGGTAATGCCAGGAATCTGTCATCTCTGTACATTTGTCTATAACCCTAAATATTTATTTCTAACTTCAAGCACTTGTGCAGTAGTCTAGGTCTTAAGAACAGTGCAGATGCTGTTCAAATTAACATGTTAGTTTTTCATGTGATAACAGGAATTGCTGCTTATTAAATGTTAATGATGGAAATTTAATCAGATCATGAGAAAGCAGAACTCCTACATACGTATGCTACTTAAGTGAGGTATCCGGTTTTCAGACTAATAGCTTGGTTGCTTTTAGTAAAGGAGCATACAGTACCGTGAAAGGAAGAATCAATCCAGAAATAAGATATTCCTTCTCAGAAATAAAATCAGGAATCTCATTTAATTTAGAAATACTAGTTTTTTGGTACATTTCCCACTGTTGTACAGCCTGTTGTAAAAACATTGTAAATTGTGTGCACTACTAGATCCCTTTTGTTGAGGTTTCTGCTTCTCATACATAACTGTCCAAATTACAAAGTATTAAAATTAAACTTGGTATTTTTCTGCGGCATGTTTAGTCTTCCATAGTAGAGACTGATTCTAGTTAGCTGTATTCAGAGTTGTAACTTTCAAATAGACCAAATCTATTTGAAATCATAAGAGTAACAAAGTCAGGCATTTGGTACTGCAAATGAGAAAAAAAGATTGAAAGAAAAGTTCAGTTCTTTGTTGCCTCAAAAGGCAATATTAGACCTTAAACCAGTTCTACCATAAATTCTGGATAAGAAGGAATTTGCAACCAGACTGATTGATAACTGGCAAATAGAAGGAGAAAACGTGGAGGCAGTGACAGACTTTGTATTTCTAGGCACAAAGATTACTCCAGATGCAGACTGCAGCCGGGAAATCAGGATACGTTTGCTTCTTGGGAGGAGAGCAATGACCAATCTCAAAATAGTGAAGAGTAGAGACTAGGGGTGGTTGAGCCATAAAAAAAATTGATTCTAAACTTGTTGGGGGGGGGGGGGGGGGATTTCCGTTGCTGGGTTGTTATAGAAATTATTCTGGATTTTTAAAAGTAAATTTCGTAATTGAAACGTTTTTAATAACGAATTTTCGTTATTATTCGTTACACCAGCTAGGAAGGAAGAATGGAGGGGAAGCCCTGCACTCTTTCCTCCCCCCCCCCAGCTCAGAAGCATCGCGGATTAAATTTAACTCTCGATGGCTCTGAGGTGGCGGGGAATGGAGGTGTGTATGCCAGCCATGCACACACCCCTTCCTTCCCCAGACACCTCAGAAGGGCAGAAATAACGACCTAAAAACGTGCCCTTTACGAAAATGACTATCACAGGCATCGATTTTAAAATGTCACTTCCGGGTTGGACGCCAGGGGTCGATAAAGGGTCAAAATAATTTTAAATATGAAAAATTAACGGATATCAAATTATTACGGCCGGAGATATCCACCCCTAGTAAAGACATCGCACTGGCAATGAAGGCCCACATAGATAAAGCAATGGTATTCCTCGTAGTAACCTATGGATGTGAGAGCTGGACCATAAGGCCGAGCGGAGGAAAATAGACGCTTTTGAACTGTGGAGGAGGAAAATTCTGAGTGCCTTGGACCACAAGGTCATCAAACCAGTCCATACTCCAGGAACTAAAACCCGACTGCTCACTGGAGGGAAAGATATTAGAGGAAAATGGAAGGAAAATGGAAGAGGGACCAATCAAGGGGAAGATGGATGGATGTTATCCTTGAAGTTATTGGCTTGACCTTGAAGGAACTTGGGGTGGCAACAGCTGCCAGGGAGCTCTGGCGTGGGCTGGTCCATGACGTCACCAAGAGTTAGAAGTGACTGAACAAATAAGCAACAACACATATATTTCCAGTTGAATTGGATGAAAAGGTTCTTTTTAACAGAAATTGCTCAAATAGAGACCCTTCTATTGCTAAGGATGCTGTAGTAGGTGCCTCTTCCGGCTCCCTGCAAATTGTATTAGAATATCCACAAAACATTTGTCAGGTAGCTTTGTTATGTGACAAGAGAAAACACAGGAGCAATTCATTAAGTGTTGGATTTTCTTTTTTCTTTTTAATCACATGGAATTAGTGCAGTTGTACCTCCATTAACAAAGTAAATTTATTCCTTGTCATTATGTATTTAACAGAAAATTTGGTACTAGAAGCAGAAAAAGCATAAAGTAGTGTCAGGTTCCTAGAGCAGCTGAACATGTTTCAACTGTATTGTACAGTTTACTGCAGGCATGTTGCTACCAGCCACTGAAAGGCTGTTTCTCCTGCTTATTCTCTGAATGCTAGTGCAGATCCATTTTCTCTGTGAGGTATTTCTTCTAATATGGAAACTAATTTCCAAATATTGATGATGTGTCATGGTAAGAGACTGAGAGAGCCAAGAAGCACTTTATTACGTATACAAGCCAATATATATACAGGATCCCATTTCAAACTTCTCTCCAGCTCTCCTCCCATCTTCACAGAAACTGAATGTTTTCTCCATACATACTCTCATGTTTTCCAGGAAAAAAAGGAGTCTGGCTGCTTCCCTAATGACATGGTGGCCATTTCAAATGTGCATCATTTCCCATTGAGCACCTCACTGCAACGCGCACAGGGTGTATCTGTGGAATCTGCTGTGTACTTTCGGCAGCGGAGGCATTTTAGTTTGGCAGCTGGTAGAACTATGACTTTATAGGTGGACTCTTCTCTGATATCACCACCTATTTGAAAGAAAAAAAAGATTCAGAAGGGACAAATGATTTGACTTGTAGGAGACCATTCTTGG
The DNA here is from genome assembly GCA_030556195.1 of Anolis apletophallus. Taxonomy (NCBI): domain Eukaryota; kingdom Metazoa; phylum Chordata; class Lepidosauria; order Squamata; family Anolidae; genus Anolis; species Anolis apletophallus. The sequence goes on from JARBWK010000003.1 coordinate 191,450,912, forward strand.
TAGCCCACCCTTGAAACACTAGAGGCTGTTCCTTGATACAGCCTAGTCACTGGTTCGCCTAAAATACTTCCATCATGCCTTGGCTATTGCTGGAATGAAGTATTTCCTTCTACACTTACCTTCTAAGTTTATCAAAAATGTTCCTTGAATCATATCATCAGTTGCCATCTCGCGAGGCACTTCACTCAGCAGCGTTGTCTGTGATGCCATCATTATTTCATTTAGCTGGGATGTACTAGAACATTCCTCGTGCTGTAGCACCTGCAGATGGGTTATTGCCAGAACTGAGCCATTTGAAAAATTCGCAAACCATTTGTGCAGTTGTGGGATGAAAACCTAGCTGTGTAGATCATGCTTTACATTCTCTTAGGAGGTAACTGGGTGCAGGAAGGGACATATGGATCTACATAGTGCCCCATCACACTAGTGTTTTAAAGAGTGGTAAAGCAAGTATGCCCACATTCAATCCTGTGGCTGGCTCATCCAGATCTCTGAGGTTTGTAGTTTAGGGAGGGGCCTTTAAAATTCTCAGCCAAAGAGCTACTAGGCCTCCCTAAACGACAAACCCCAGAAGTCTGGATGAGACAGCAACTGGATTGAAAGCAGACGCACATGGGTTGTTGTAGGTTTTTTGGGCTATATGGTTTGCATCTATGGCAGGCATCTTCAGAGCTTGTGAGGTCAGACCTCTCAACCTCTGAGGATGCCTGCAAAACGTCAGGAGAGAACACTTCTAAAACATGGCCATACACCCCGAAAAACCTACAACAACCCAGTGATTCTGGCCATGAAAGGCTTTGACAACGCACATGCTTTAGCTACTTTTTAAAATGCTAGTGTGATTAGGTCCATAGAACCTGTTTCACTCGCAAGTCTCATCAGCCTTTACTAGAAACATAAGAGAAGATAGGAGCTAGTGCCCATGAATTTGAAAGCATACAGCTTTCCTAATTCTGTTTTTAGAGAGAACAGAGTGATAGTGTCTGATCAAAGTAAAACATTTAGTCATCCATCTGCACATGACTATGATATTATTAGTCTACCTAAAACATGAGATTTAATTGCCCTCTCTGGCATTACTTCGCAAACGAAGATTCTTAGGAAGGACTCGTCCCACACTTTCTACAAGCGTTGATTACATTATCGGAGGTTGGATGTGTCCTTCAAGCCTGTGCAAGGGATTTTTCTACGTTTTGATTGATTGATTGATTGATTGATTTTATTATTTATGAGTCGCCCTCCACGTCAGTGCTCCGGGCGACTTACACACAAAAACACATAAAAGAATTCAATAGTTAAAAGCTAAAAGAATAAAAAGATTAATTAAAATAGTTCCAGTAGCTCAGGCTAAGTCTGGGAGGTGTCCTTAGCCATAAGCCTTTTGGAAGAGCCAGGTCTTCAGTGCGGTCAGGAACTGGGGCATGTCCCGGATAGCTCTCTGATCCGCCGGCATCAAGTTCCAAAGGACAGGGGCCGCGATGGAAAAAGCTCTCCGTCTCGTGGTGTCGAGGCGGGCCTCACTCACACCTGGGATGCGGAGAAGGTCCCTGTTTCCTGAGCGCGGCGACCTTAAATGAGCTGGTTCGGACAAGCGGTCTTTTAAATAAGCTGGGCCGGCACCATGGAGGGCCTTAAAGGTAGCGACAGGATCTTGTGGATGGCTCTGAGCTCGACTGGCAGCCAGTGCAGGCGCTGCAGAGATGGCGCGATATGGCATCTCAGTGGTGTCCCGGTGAGGAGTCTGGCGGCTGCATTCTGCACCAGCTGGATTTTTACAGTGGTTGACTGCGGCAACCCCACGTACAAGGCATTACAGTAGTCCAGCCGTGATGTCACTGTGGCATGGACCACCGTAGCCAGCGCATCTGATGGAAGGTAAGGTGCCAGTTGACGTGCCTGGCGTAGGTGGAAGAAAGCTCCCTTACTTGTCGCAGCAACCTGGGCCTCCAGTGAGAGTCTCGAGTCTAGTATCACACCGAGACTCTTCACCGACGGGCCGCCGGGATCAGCGGCTCTCCCTCAAAGAGAGGCAGCGGAATGGGTGGCTCTGGGCGTCCCGGCCATAGAATCTCAGTCTTTGATGGATTGATCTTGAGTTTGTATGAGCGGAGCCATCTGGTCACTGCCTCTAGTCCTTGTCTGAAGTTCTCAGGCACCGATGTTACACCTGGCTCAAGCTTCAGCAGAAGCTGGGTGTCATCTGCATATTGGTAGCACCCCAATCCAAAACTTCTGGCTATGCTTGCCAAGGGTTGACGTAGATGTTAAAAAGCGTTGGTGACAAAATGGCGCCTTGGGGACTCCACAGTCCAGGGTGGATTTCTTGGACGCTTGGCCTCGCCACTCAACACGCTGCGAACGGCCCCGCAGGAAGGAATCGAACCAGGCCAAAGCTGTGCCTTGAATCCCAATGGCTGATAGTCGCCGCAACAGCAAGTCATGGTCCACCGTGTCGAACGCCGCGGTGAGGTCAAGCAGCACCAGGATAGCCGAACCTCCCTTCTCCAATTGGCGGCGGATGTCGTCCGTAATGGCCACCAGGACGGTCTCGGTCCCGTGTCCGCGCGGAAACCCGATTGGCAGGGGTCCAGGCTTCCTGAGGTTTCCAGGAATTCCTGTAATTGGATCGCTGCTGCCCGTTCAATCAGTTTCCCGAGGAAGGGTAGGTTTGAGACCGGACGGTAGTTTACCGGCACCGCTGGATCCAAATTCACCTTCTTCAGCAGCGGGCGGACTCTAGCCTCCTTCAGCGCATCGGGAAAGACTCCCAGCTCCAATGAGTGATTTATCAACCCTGTCAGAGTGGCCAGGAGGCTCCCCTGTGGAGCGTAGCGTGCACAGAACTGGCCTCACCCTTTAAACCAAAGGTTCATCTGCCAGGGCCTAGCAAGCTTGGACGGTGGCAGCGAGGTCCTCAGGTCGGAGGTCTGATTTGAGTTTCATTTTCTAGATGGCTGACCTTACAGGGTTAGACGAGCACCTTCTGCCCGGGTTTGAAATCAAGAGTTTTCCTTCTCTTAGGATGGTTGCCAAAAGGCTAGAGAGCCCATCCTGCCCGTTGACACTCTTTGTCAGACCCTTTGGTTGTGACCCGTCTGGCATGGGAGGCCCTACCGGTGGCTATTATGCCACCGCCAGCATAGCTCACAACTTCATTAGGGTACGCAAGCCTCTCCCCCACGGCAAGGGGGCGCCAATGGAGATTTAATTGCTAGGAATATTCTAAATGGTGAAATACTTACTCTGACAATGAATCCACCACACTAAATGTGTACAGTCTAACAGGATGTCAACTTCAGATTCTAATTATTTTCCAAAGAGTGCTTTTGCCATACTTCATAATTTTATGCCAAATCAGTTGTAGGTAATTCATTTTATATTCCTGAAGAAAGATTCCTCCACTGATCAGCAGTGACTAAATGGCATGGAGGGTGATGGGCTTCCCACCTTTAGAGGTCTTTTTAAAACAGAAGTAGGGCGAGTATCTGATCAGATGTTAAAATCTTTGCATCTGAAACTCACTGGGAGAAGAAGCTCTATATCGATTTGTCTCTGTCACTTTTATCTTCTGTTCATGGAAAGCAAGGGACTTCCCTCTATTATCCTTTTAGCCCTGAGAAGAGCCTAAATACCAGGAAGGCATCAAATCCTATTGGACCACAGAAACTGAGCAAGGGGATTAGTGTTGGGGTAATTTCAAAAAGGAGAAAGCATTTAAAATTTAAATCAGCAGCAGCAGTAGTAGAGCTTGGGTGTAGCAGGAGAGCGAATGAGTGACAGCAATACAGGAGCAGAATCGTGCATTTAAATTATGAAAGACCTCATTCAAAGAACTACATTACTAAGCAGGAAAGTAAAGGGCCTAACCATCTTAACTATCTAACTCTCTGAAGCAGACACCTTGTCTCCATGCTTACTGGAGAAGAACAAAAGGGAGAGCTGAGGGGCTTGCCTGATACATGAGAGAAGGGGCATGTCCCTAAGAAGTATCAGTCTAACAATCAGGAGATGGGAGGAAAGGAGAGAGAAGGGAAGAGGCAGGTGAAGAGCAATGGGGGAAGGGCTTTCTACTCTTTGGTGAGGACTATAAGTGGGTGCGGATGTGGTTGAGCACTTTCATGGGGGACCACCATGGAATACCATATGCGGTAGGAAGCCAATGGCAACCCAGCTTTGAGTCTTCTAAGAAAATTCTATTAATTTCAGTGTTGCCACAAGTCAACAGGTATCTTGAGGTGACATAAACACAAGTGACATGCTCGCGTGATTTCTTGACAAAAGACAATGCTTCTGAAGATCAGGGTTACTGATCAATACCACTAGGCAGTAGTTCAACTTTATGCCTTTCCAGCTTACCTCCATTAATTCAAAGAGCAATCCAGGCTCAATTACAACGACCACCTGATACTCCAAAGCATTCTTCCCTGCAATGGAACCCAAGAAAGCATCCCGCATGGCACAGGCTCCTTCTACGGCTTCCTCCAAACCTGGCTTCTTCCACACAGGGCTTGTGTTCATCCATCCAGAACGAAACACACTATCTGATTCTTAAAAAGGAAAAGTATGATGCATTTGTGAGAGTTTTGCAGGACAGATAGTGAAGCAGTGCCGAGAAATATTACACAACTATCAATTCAATATATTGTTTATGGGCTATTAATTTTTATCTCAGTATGGATTTAAGGGAGCCCCTGGTGTAGTGGGTTAAACTGCTGAGCTTGCTGACTGGTCGGCAGTTCGAATCCAGGGAGCGGGGTGAGCTCCTGCTGTTAACCCCAGTTTCTGCCAACTTAGTAGTTCAAAAACATGCAAATGTGAGTAGATCAGTAGCTACCGCTCCAGCGGGAAGGTAACAGTGCTTCATGCAGTCATGCCAGCCACATGACCTAGGAGTTGTCTATGGACAATACCGGCTCTTCGGCTTAGATAATGAGATGAGCACCACCCCCAGAGTCGGACACGACTAGACTTAATGTCAAGGGGAAACCTTTACCTATGGATTGAATATCTCGACCATTCCAGATTCAGGGAATATAAATTAATAGCTTGCCATCTAAATATAACTACCTCTCCCCTGCTCACTGCTTGAAAATGAAATATCTCAGAATATATGTGTTTGCCATGACTGGAAATAGGGTCAGCCTTTGCTTTGTGGGACCAAAATGCATCATGTTTCCCTCTGGTACTGAACAATATAAAAATGTTAAGCACTATTCTTGGAGATCCACACTGTAGTAAGGGCAAAAATTGCCTTAAAGATAAACACTTTGCTGTTAGCTGACAAATAAATGCTTGGGACTCCAGATTATTATTCCATTGACTAAATTTTTTACTGTGTCCTGGTCTACTTGACAGATCCACCTTGCCTAATCCTTATGCAGACAGCCTTTCTGAAAAGTAACTTCCAGAGATCCTCACACATAATACAAACTTGTTTATAGGTTGTAAAAGCCCAATTCTGTCAAAAATTTCACAAACTCTTACCTTTCCTATAAGGAAGATACTGAAACACCTCTTCAGCTAGATGTGGAAGGATTGGTGCAAAAGAGCGAACCATGGTGTCCAAAACTGCTGCTAAAGCCGTTTGACACGAACGGCGTTTTGGATCTTTTTCTTCTTCACAATAAAGTCTGAATTGAAGGCAGGAAATAAAATACAAACAGATGGTGGATCCAATGAGGCCTCAAACATAACGGAAATCCGCTGCACAACAGGTCATGCCTGTAGATTGCACTCTTTTAGGCCACGGATAGGCCTATTTTTCCAAACAGGAAATCATTTCAAAATGTTTTTGTTTTTTTTGTTAACATGATGACTTTTTTCAACAAGAAAATACCAAGAAGTGGAAAAAATTGCCTGTTCTAGGCCTAAAACAGCCCATAGAGAGGCACAAAACTAAACTAAACAAAACATGATGTCCCCTAAGAAGGACCCGGGGAGGGGGCATTTGAGGCAAAACATTTTAATTATCTGGGAGTGCCCAAACAACCATCAAACTTTTAAAACAGAGGGCGGGTTCACTGTCCCTCAGACTGTTGTGGGGCTGGACTATGTTTTGAGAAAAACATGGACAAACTCCTATGCACACTGCAGATATATTATTTGTTCTGCAAAAAAAAAACCATGAAAGAACAATACAGTATTTAAAATAATGAACAATTTTAACCAACATAAACTCAATAGGAATGTTGGGCCTGCTTTTGTCGGATCAGATAGTCAAGTTAATTCGGGTTGTTGTTGTTGTGTGACCTAAAGTTGTTTCAGACTTAGGGTGACTCTAAGTCAGTGGTTCTCAACCTTTCTAATGCTATGACCCCTAAATAAAGTTCCTCATGTTGTGGGGACCCCCAACCATATTTTCGTTGCTACTTCATAACTGCTACTGTTATGAATCGTAATGTAAATATCGGATGTGCAAAATGTATTTTCATTCATACAAATTGAACATAATTAAAGCATAGTGATTAATCACAAAAACAGTATGTTTGGGGGAGTATGGATAACTGGTAATGTGATTGCCAGTACCTTCAACCGATTCAGCCCTGCTTCCACAGACCAGAGACCCCCCCCCAACGAATTACAGACCTGGACCAAACTTGGCACACTTGTATAGAATGCTTGCAGCAATCGGGTGACTTTTCCAAGACTCGAGTTGTACCTTCCTCCTTGATATGGAAGCCTTCCAGTAACCGGATAACTTTTCCATAGTCGTACTCCTTATATGCCTGAGGGTTGAACAGAAGCCAGATGTGTAGTAGAACAAGGAAAAAATAAGCTCTTGTACATACCTGTCTTTGACTATACTAAAGTAGAAACTAGACAGCTCTCTCGTATGGAAGCCTTCCAGTAATCGGATAACTTTTCCATAGTCGTACTCCTTATATGCCTGAGTAACCTAAGGAATAAAACCACATATACAATGTAACAGGAAATCAGAGAAAGCACAGAAGCCAGATGTGTAGTAGAACAAGAGACTGTGAAGTCACTACAGCAAACAGATTTTTTTTCAGAAGCTATTATCCAGATAATGCAGCAGATGTTAAGGTTTGAGGTGACCAGCAAAATCTGTATTTCCCATCTTCTAATTTGTTCAACTCTACTGGATTTTACCAATCATTTCACTTCCCTGAGCAGTTCCTTGACAGGATTATTGTGGGTTTTTCGGGTTGTATAGCCATGTTCTAGAAGCATTCTCTCCTGACGTTTCGCCTGCATCTGTGGCAGGCTTCCTCAGAGGTTGTGAGGTCCTCACCATGCTTCTACAACATGGCCATACAACCCCAAAAAACTACAACAACCGGTGATTCTGGCCATGAAAGCCTTCAACAATACAGTTCCTTGCACACTGTTTCTAGCTTCTCCCAACTCTTATTGCTTACCTTGGTTGCATAGCCGTGCAGCAAATGGAGTATATACTGGTCAATTAAATACATATCTGAGGTGCGGATTGAGTCTGTTTCTGGATTGAAGCTTGCAAGATTGCCCAACAAAAACCGGAGTGTGTTGCGAAGCTGTAAAAAAAAATCCCAGGAAGTGATACAGTTTAAAATAAAATAAAAACCCTACATGACACAGGAATTGCCATTAAATGCTTTTTCTCTAGCACAACCAAAAACATGTGAAGTTCTTTTCTAATGTTCTGAGAAGGGATGCAGGACTTCTGGGGCTCCTGTCAAGTCAACACACAATTTGTTTTGAGACTGAGGGAAAGAAGAAAGGGGACAATCGGCATCACTCTGAAAATCCTTAACCCCAAAATAATTTGTGATCACATAAATCAGGTTTTCTTGCGATATGCCTTCAAGTAAAATCAGACTTATGCTGCCCCTATTGTGGGTTTTTCTTGGCAAGATTGAGTTCAAAGAGGTTTGTCATTGCCTTCCTCCAAAGCTGAAAGTCACCCAGTGGGTCTTTCTATGACTGAGTGGAGATCCAAACTTTGGTCTCTCAGAGTCCAACGCTCAAAATATACCACCACATGGGCTCCTTGCTATCAAGCAAATGCTATGAAATTTCCAAACAGGCTATATTGCTATGATACACTCTGGAAGGTACCACAAACAGGAGGGCTGCATCATTTAAATCAGCACCTAAATTTGAGAAAAGACATTATGACAAATATACGGATGGCAGATGTCAACATCTAGATCAGTGTTTCTCAACCTGGGGGTCATAGGGGGTGTCAGAGGGGTTGCCAAAGATCATCAGAAAACACAGTATTTTCTGTTCATTGTGGGGGTTCTGTATGCGGTTCAGAATGCTCTTTGAATGTAGGTGAACTATAAATCCTAGCAACTGCACCCTCAAATGTCAAGGTCTATTTTCCCCAAGCTCCACCAGTATTCACATTTGAGTATATTGAGTATTCATGCCAAGTTTGGTCCAGATCCATCATTGAGTCCACAGTCCTTTCTGGATGTAGGTGAACTATAACTCTAAAACTCAAGGTCAATGTCCACCAAACTCTTAGAGCATTGTTTCTCAAATTTGGCACAAATACCCAATACACCTAAATTTCAATACTGGTGGGGTTGTGGGGGATTGATTTTGTCATTTGGGAGTTGTAGTTGCTGGGATTTTCTGATCATGGGAGGTCTGTGTGCCAAGTTTGGTTCAATTTCATCATTGGTGGAGTTCAGAATGCTCTTTGATTGTAGGTTAACTATAAATCCCAGCAACTACAACTCCCAAATGACAAAATCAATCCCCCACAACCCCACTAGTATTGAAATTTAGGTGTATTGGGTATTTGTGCCAAATTTGAGAAACAATGCTCTAGATTCAGCACAACGTTGAGACTTTGTGTTAACTCCAAAAGAGAAGATACTAATAATATGGCGATTTCATTAACTAGGTTACTATTTACGGAGAAAGACAATAGTGTTTACTCTGACACTTGATTCTATCTCAGAGGCCCACTGAAATTCATGGACACCTCAGAACCATGAGGTAGACATCGCGAAATCCAGAAGCTGCATCAGGTGAACAAAGCACTGAGTAACCACAGGGGAATCTGTCATAGCAAACACTGTATGACAGGATTGCGGTGATGGCTCCTTGAAAGGAAAATGTTCATTAAATCCAAACTTCAAAAGTAATCTTGACCATGGCTTCTTTTTAAAAAGAAGCCCTCAAAAACTATAAGAAGAGACCCTTTGTATTGTGGAGGAGGGATGGGTTGGCTTCCTACCTTGTTGATGTCATCCCGGGCAGAGTTGAGCACGGCTGGTCCGATCAACACTTCCGTGTAGATATTTGACTCTGCCACCCACCAGCGCAGAATATCAGCTCCGTAGGGAGGCTCAGTGCTGTGGTCCTGGACATTGACAAGATGGGAGAGAGATTCCTTTTATATAATCAACACGATGACCGGCGTTAGTTAGGCATAGTAGCTGACAACAAAAACATACTGAAAAATGTACTAACACTCTTGTTTTCCTGCTAAGATGGAAGCTTTTTCAAATTCTTTATTCTTGCATGCAAGGACAAAAATATGCAAAAATTCCTATACCCCTCTAGCCAAAAGAAATACTCAGATCTTTTGCTAGGTTAGACTGACTCTTGTTCCTGCCACCTGATGCTGGACTGGACTATAATTCTACAGTTGACAGAATTACTAAGTAGAGTAGTCAAAAAGAGAATGAGAACAACTCCTCTGATGTTCCTTTGAAGCTTAGGAGAATCATCTTCCATCTCCTCCACTACCAGTGCTTCTAGACCAGTGTTTCTCAACTTGGAGGTCAGGTCTGGTGTTTTGGAGGGGTCACCAAAAATTATCGGAATGCACATATTTCTGATGGTCTTAGAAACCCTTTGGCAGAGAAGGCTAAAGATCTTTCCGCCTGTCCTTCTCTTCCTTTTTGGAAACAGACGGCGAGTTCTCCCACCAAAAGCCCTCCTCTTGCTGTGATTGGCTGGCCTCTCAGCTGGCCTCTCAGCCAGAGGCTCCAAGAAGGGAGGGGACAACAAGCCAGAGGCTCCAAGAAGGGAGGGGACAACTCCCCTAAATCACTGTCAATTCCTCTCAAAATCCCTCCAGTATTTTCTGTTGGTCATGGGGATTCTGGCCCAATTCTATTGTTGGTGGGGTTCAAGGGGCTCTTTGATTGTAAGTGAACTATACATCCCAGCAACTACAACTCCCAAATGTCAAGGTCTATTTCCCCCAAACTCCACTAGCGTTCACATTTGAGCAAATTGAGTATTTATGCCAAGTGTGGTCCAGTGCCTTCCAAATGAACAAAACGATACGAAAACACAAACGGATGAAACGGTAACCGGGCTCATGACTACCAGCTGCTGCTTTGAAGACTTCTAATTGCTTCTCAAATGCCAATTAACTATAGGGTTGCGCTTTCAGATTTGAGATTATAATAACACAGGTAACTACTTACATTGCCTCCATTGATTACTACATCCGGGTCCACCACATTGCCAATTGATTTAGACATCTTTTCTCCTTTTTCACCAAGAGTGAATCCGTGAACCACAAGGGCCCTAAAATAAAAAACCATCCGATAAGTATACTTTTCCCTTTGGCATTTAACAACTATATTCAAGTTTTTCTTTACTGATATAGTTGCCCAAATGAGTTGGTTCCTAGTAAATCAAGTGCTGGAACCCTTAACTTACTTGTATGGTGCTTTCTTTCGTACTGCCACACTAGTCAGGAGAGATGACTGAAACCAACCTCCCAGCTGGTCTTTCCCTTCCAAGTATAAATCTGCTGTTATACCTGCATCTTAAAAAAAAACAAAGAAAATAGTACTGTAAAGCAGGATCTAAACTGCTCCTCCTTTTCTTGAGTACTGAATTACAAAATTATAAGTCAACCTCAAGGAGCCCCCAGTGGCGCAATGGGTTAAACCCTTGTGCCAACAAGACTTCTGACTGAAAGATCAGTGGTTCAAATAGAGGGAGCGGGGTGAGCTCCCGTCTGTCAGCTCCAGCTTCCCATGCGGGGACATGAGAGAAGCCTCCCACAAGATAGTAAAACATCTGGGTGTCCCTTGGGCAACTATATTTGCCAACTATACTTCTAATGAAATTGGGATGCCGCACTTCCCTCCCATCCACAAATTCTGATTTATTTTGTGGTGGCAATTTCCAATTTTTCAACATGACTATCCTTATTTCTGGGATCAGGATTCTTGGATTTGACTATTTGCAGATTATTATATTTGTTCCACCCTCTGTGGCTGCCCTGACATGACAGCAAAATATATTTTAGACAGACATTTCTGCTGGAGGTTGACGACATAATAATTCTAGAGGACTTAAGAGAAGTGTTGTTTCAAGGCAAAAACAATAGTAATTTTAATTTATATTTGTGGTTTTCCCATTTTCATGGGAATCAGGTGCCTCTAATCCTTACAAATGTGGAGACAGCCCTACTATACTTGATTGCTCTTTTGCAATCTCATTTTTATAGCCTTTTGTGGGGATATTTTTCAGGAAATGTTGATAACAAGTATGAAGTGAACAAGGTCACATGCTTGTCTCCTGAAGCCTCCATAGGTACAAGGTCTGCACCATTCACTGGAACAGCAGGGCGTTGGCTGCTTGAGAACCCGCAGCAATCACTATATTGTCCTGACAATGAAAGGCATGACTGAGCAAACCTAGTCTGTCTGGTATATTCTGCAGAGCTTAGAAAAATGAACTTCAGGATGATAATTTTAAGGATCCCCTGACAGCAAAAAGTAACTATCTGGACTAGATTCAAATCTCAAACCTTCAATCTCAAACCTATAGCAGGGTGCAAGCATTTGCACCCTAGCACGACACGGCACTTTAGACTGGTCAGTTGGCAAATTGGTGGTTAAGATCTAAGACTTTGGATGGAACATTGTTTTAATGGTGATGAATGTACATGATGTTTTTAATATTAACTGTATTTTAATGTATTGAATTCTAGGTGTATTTTAATGTATTTTAATTTTAACTGTTGTTTACTATGTATTGTGTGGCATCGAATTGTTGCCCTCTGTTAGGCCGCACTGAGTCCCCCCTCAGGGGTTGAGAAGTAGCGGGGTATAAACACTGGAAATAAATAAATAAAAGACATTGGGAAAGATCTGAGAAATAACCGAGTTACAAACCTCCGACCTACAAATGACTCATAATTAAGAACAGGGCTGAGATACCAGGAAATGAGAGAAATCTACCTCTCGGAAGGGGAATTTCACACCTGAAAGATTTATCGTGGAAGAAAGGGGACTTAACAGAAGCTTTCTCATCAATCCGTGTTTCCACAACAAGCCAAATTTTTCAAAACCCAGTTATCATAGGGACGGAAAGTGAGTTGAACAGGGGCTTAGACAGCAAAGCAAACACCACAGGAGCATTAACCCTTACAGGAAGGTGCAAGAAACGACGACAGACAGCCGCATTAAGGCTCAACTGTAGCAAGTATGGTTTATGGTTCCGGAGGTCTGGACGGGAGTAACGAATGTTCATGTGAATCCCCTCTCTTCCCCATTGTAACCCCCCTCCCTGCACCCCCCTCCCTCCCCACCCTACCCCGCTGTCCTTTGTTTTTTATTATATGTGCTGTGAAAAAATACCAAAAATAAATAAATAAATAGGAGCATTAACCCTTCTCAGTGCTATCCAAAGCTTAATAATAATAATAATAATAATAATAATAATATATTCTGCCCTATCTCCCCGGAGGGACTCAGGTCAGATTCCAATCATAAAAGGCAAACATTCAATGCCCGAACATAACAACAATGCACCCATAATAACGAAAATTGACAACCCAACATAGAAAAGCCAATTATAACTTAACAACTGAAATTAAATGAGAAACGCAACCTATTATATCAGACATGAAACAAAACATCAAACAGAAGCATCAATTTCTCAGAGCCTTGGTGGCAAATAAGATTGATCAAGGTATCTATTGAATTAGTGGGACGAACAAGGCACGGATATGGATAGCAGCTATTAAGCAGAGGTGTAATAGCAGTATTACCACCTATTCCTCCTCCTCCATATATATATAGTGATACTTAAAAAATTATCTGTTCCAACTTAAACCTACAGAACCTATCTTGTTCATAACTTGAGGACTGCTTGTATTTTTAATATATTTTTTTTATCATGGAACAAGGTTTGTGTACACTGAAGCCTCAGAAAGCGATGGTGCCACCATTTCAAGACACTCATGTGGACACGTTTGGATTTCGGAATTCCAGATAAGGGATGCTCAACTTGTACAAGACAAAAATTTTAAAATAGAGAAATCCACAATGATTCACTCTGATCTTTCATATACGAGGGCGGGTCAATGTATTTCCCACCTCTTAAATGAAAGGGCAACACTGCTCCTGTCAACAGGCATATGTCAGATGACTCCTGTCAAAATTTGAACAGGCTGCGTCATTTAGTTTGTGTTTGACAGCCATTGATAGCAGACTACCGCTTGATTTGAGGAGAAAATAGAAAAAAGTGAATTTCGGGTGCTCATTAAGCATTATTTTTTGCGGAAAAAACCCATCACTCAAACCAAGGCTAAGCTTGATAAATACTATGGGGACTCTGCACCATCAATTTCAATGGTAAAAAAGGGGTTTACTGAATTTTGTTGTGGCCGTACAAGCACGGAAGATGCCAAATATTCTGGATGCCCAGTTGAGGTCTCTACACCCGAAACAATTGAAAAAAATTCACAATATGGTGTTGGCCGATCGGAGATTGAAAATGCGAGAGATTGTGGAAGCCATAGGCATCTCACATGGCTCAGTTATTTCAATTTTAAATGATCACTTGGGTATGAGAAAGCTTTCCGCAAGATGGGTGCCGCATTTGTTCACAATCGACCACAAATGCAATTGTGTGACAATTTCACAAGAGTGTTTGGCGTTGTTCAAACACAATATGGGCGAGTTTTTGCGCCGTTTTGTAACCGTGGATGAAATGTGGATCCACTACAACACACCAGAGACCAAACAGCAGTCAAAACAGTGGGTTTCTCGGGTTGAATCGGTGCCAAAGAAGGCCAAGGCGGGTTGGTCAGCCAATAAAGTCATGGCAACCGTTTTTTGGGATGCAGCAAAAATGTTCTTAATTCCAAGATTAATGTATCTATTCCAGGTTCTCCCACTAGAAATTAATCTTAAACAAATAAAAATTTGGGATAGGACCATTAGAGAATGGATCTGGAGTGAAAGGAAACCTAGAATCTCAAATAAAGTATACTATACACACCAGGAGGAATTAAGATGGGGATTACCAAATTTGGAATATTTTTACGAAGGGTTCCAACTAAAATCACTGATAGAAAACAGTATAAGGAGAGAAGAAAAATGGTGCAGAATAGAAGATGCAGTAAACAATGGAGAGGGAAAATTTGGGATTTTTACTGGACTTTCATTAAAAAAACAAGAGGTCCTAGAAGACTAGCATTAAAGATATGGAAAAAATGGAAACCACTATGGATGCCGGATATAGTAAAATTGACACCACTAGAAAATCTATACGGAAAAGAGTTTGGCCATAAATGGTGGGAAGATATGAAAGATAAAGGCTATTACTGCATAAAGGAAATGTACGATATAAATGGTCAAATGATCCCAATGGACAGGATAATAGAAAAAATGGGAAATAAAAACTGGATAAAAGTATTGGGGCTACATAACAAACTTAAACAAGGGAAATATGGAGAATGTTTAAGCAAAGGAAATAAATTTGAGAACATACTTATGAAAGGACAGAAGACATTGAAAGGTGTAGTAGGAGATTATATAAAACAATGATAAAAGATGAGGAATATGTAGTTAGAACATTACAAAATAAATGGCAGAATGAAGGGACACTCACAAAACAAAGTATTGAAGAATTAAAGAAGGGGGTAAACAAAATTAAAATGAAAAAATATAAAGAATTAGAAAGGAAATTTCTCTGGAAATGGTATAGGACACCTGCTCAATTAGCAAACATGGGTACAGGACTAAGTCCGATGTGTTGGCACTGCAAAACAGGAAAAGGCTGGTATGCACATATGTGGTGGGATTGTTTAAATGCAAAAACTTTTTGGAACAAGATAACCAGTAAAATGGGGAAACTTTTCAAGATAACAATCCAGGTCAACATGGAATTTATGTTAATGGCAACCACAGGGAGTAAAAATATTGCAGCGAAGAACCAGGATTTATTCAAAGCAATGATTTTAGCAGGAAAGGCAGTAATAGCCTGGGGGTGGAGAGATGTAAAAAAATGGAATTTGGACAATTGGAATAACTATCTATTTGAACAAGTCCAATCAGATATTATCGCTTGTATAACCCAAGAAGACTCACAGGAGGACAAAACAGAGGTAATTAAAGAGAAATGGGCAACATATATAAAATGGGTAGAAGAAGGTGAAGCCAACATAGATATTGCACAAAGACTCCAAAAGTTGTGTTCGTGGTTAAAAATAAAGATATAGAGAGGAAAGTGGTGGTGGGGAGGGATAGGGAAGGGGGGTGGGAGGAGTTGGGAGAAAATAATAAATGAAAAGAAATATGAACGAATCTGTAAAGAATGGGAATAGAAAATATAGAAAAAATGTTTATGATAATGCATGTTTACAATGGATAACGATTATTTGTTCAAATATGTTTCTTTTCAATAAAATATATTTGATTTTTAAAAAACCAACAACTTGGGTATGAGAAAGCTTTCCGCAAGATCGGTGCCGCGTTTGCTCACAATCGACCACATACGCAATCGTGTGACAATTTTGCAGGAGTGTTTGCCGTTGTTCAACCGCTATATGAATGAGTTTTTGCGATGTTTTGTAACCTTGGATGAAACGTGGATCCACCACAACACACCAGAGACCAAACAGCAGTGGGTTTCTCGGGGTGAATCGGCACCAAAGAAGGCCAAGGTGGGTTTGTCAGCTAGTGAAGTCATAGCGACCGCTTTTTGGATGCACGCGGTATAATCCACATTGACTACCTTCAAAAGGGTAAAACAATCAATGGCAAATATTATGCCAACTTATTGGGTCAATTTAATGAGGATTTGAAGAAAAAAATGACCGCATTTGGCCAAGAAAAAAGTTCTTTTGCACCAGGACAATGCAAGGGTGCACACATGTGCATTTGCCATGGCAACAATCCATGAATTGGGATACGAATTGCTCCCTCATCTACCCTATTCTCCGGATTTAGCCCCGAGTGACTATTTCTTGTTTCCAAACCTGAAGAAATGGCTCGGCAGAAAGAGATTTGACTCCAACAATGAAATCATCTCACAAACAAATACCTATTTTGATGACCTCGACAAATCTTATTTTTGGAAGGGATAAAAAAATTGGAGAAACGTTGGACAAAGTGTATAGAGCTCAAAGGAGACTACTTTGAAAACTAAAATGATTTTTTATCCAAAAACCTGTGTTTCATTCAAAAAATCATGTACTTATTGACCCGCCCTCATAGCTTGAATGAGACATTACACACCCACAGCTTATTCTGCAATTTAGAACACTGAAAAAAGCCAATAGAAATATTTAATTAGGGTTATTATTTACAGTGAGAGGTCACAGGCATTTATGATTCTTTTTCGTTTTGAGTGCTTTATGCCATATCTTTGATAATCGCAGACTTTAACCCAAAGATTAAACACAGTGGACTTTGCTGGCAAATACAATTATCCAAGCCCTTTCCTTTAAATACCCTGTCAGCACAAACATTCAAACAAGATATACTTGCTATAAAACACTACCATTCATTTAGATAAACATTAGTGCAACAATTCCTTGGGGGATTGCTCGATGCAATTGAGAACTTTCCCAAAGACAGGCATAACAAATGCTTTGAAATGGCACCCCAAATATTGTCATATCTGTAAAACACAGCCCGGAGCCACGTAAGCAGGCAATTACAGTATGTATAAAGAAAACAACCTGTGAAAACAGTATTCTCAGATACAGAGCAGGAGCCCCTGGTGGTGCAATGGATTACACCCTTTTGCTGGCAGGACTGCTGACTGAAAGATTGGTGGTTCGAATCCAGGGAGCGAGGTGAGCTCCCATGTCAGCTCCAGCTTCTCATGCAGGAAGATGAGAGAAGCCTCCCACAGGATGGTAAAACACCTGGGCTTCCCCTGGCCAATGTCCTTGCGGACAGTCAATTCTCTCACACCAGAAGTGACTTGCAGTTTTTCAAGTTGCTTCTGACATGATAAAAAGAAAAAATACAGAGCACTCCAACCAAAGTTACAATGTCAACAAGGTATCATAGTGGTTCTAGATCAGGAATGGCCAGCTCTTTGGCTTAGAAATGGAGATGAGCACCACCACCCAGAGTCAGACTTGACTAGACTTATTGCCTTCATCTTTACCTAGCATGAAAATATTTGGGTAACAAAAGAGGACGGAAAGGGATTTTAAATAATTCAAATTGGATTGTGTGTTGATTGTGGGGTTGGACTGGACGGCCCTTGGAGTTTCTTCCAACTCTATGATTCTATGACCTCTCCATGGTTTCAAATACAAATATTTCACACTGAAGACACCAATAGAATAGAAACAGAAATAAAAAGAAATGTTATGTCTTTCCTTTCTTAAAAAATATGACTAACCATTGAGTCTCATTGTATATCATCTGAGAGTGATAAAATAGAGATTTAGACAAGTAATACTAAAATTATTGATAATTTCATTGCATGGTTCTTGCAGCCTCCAAGAAAAAGGTGAAACTCAGCCATTTCTCTGGAGCTTGGAAGCTCAGGATTGGTTGCTGTCACATGACTAGCAAGGATCAATGGCCACTTTCTCTTGTGGCCTCAGATATGACTTGGTGGAGCTTTCTATCAGCTGTCACATGGCTTCAGGCCATCTGAGTTTCCTTCCAAGGATATGTGTACATAACACATCCTATAACTTGTGAATTCAAAATTTAGAATAGTATTCTTGTACAGAAGTGTTTTTCCATTTCTGAAACAATGCTGTAAGGATTTTGCAAGGGCAACTACTAAGCTGTTCAAAATTTGCTATTATTGAACTGAACCACTGCAAGACAAAGTGCAAAGAGCCCTTAGATAAATTCATTGTTTGCTGATTGTGCGAGTGCTTCCCAGAGTTGCTAGGAAATTTTTAAAAAAAACTGTCAGTACATTTTACAGTTCAACAAGATTGCTATCAGACCTTTGTGTACTCCCGGTTTAAAGTTCAAATGCACTTGACGCCCTGTATTAGATTTTCCTCCTTTAACCAGGGGGTATCTGCAGCTAAGAACTCAAATGCCTTTTTCCTTTACTAGCTGCTTTTGTATTTAACCCAGAAGCCACTTTATATATATTGGAGACCTAGTGACATATTCACAAGGATCTTGAAAGACTACTGTTTGCAAGCTACTGATTTGTTTGCAGTGCTTGCTGTGGGCCTTCAAATAGTCGGCAACATGTGCCAACCCTAGCATGAATCTGTCATGTGGTTTACTTGGCAAGGTTAGTTCAGAGAAGGTTTGCCGCTGTCTTCTTCTGAGACTGAGAGAGTATGGCTTGTCCAAGGCCATCCAGGGGGTTTCAAGGACTGAGCAACAATTTGAAATCTAGTCCACGGAGTCCTAGTCCAACACGCAAATAACTATAATGCAGTCACACTGATTTCGACAGGTCAGCTTTGCTGTTTGAAGAGAAATAAGCATTCTGCATCACAGGAAAAGTATTTTGCACTTGAGAAAATATAATATTTGTCATCCCTAGAATGCATTAGCCTTCCTGTCTAAACTCAATGTGTTATAAAAAGTTGATCAATGTTTACTAGACTCTGTAGACCACGACAAGACAAATCTCTAAACTATGTCTGGAGCATATCGCATAGTTCAAGGCATTACAGAATCCAGAATTAAGTCCTTACCTTCCAGAACATGTGCCCAAGATGTGCCACTATCAAACCATATATCCAAGACATCTTGGCCTTGTATGTAATCATTGATATCATGGCTATCAGCCTGTTTCGGAAACACAGCATAAAAAAGGCATAAGACAATACAAGTTGGACATGTTTTTCTTAGGTTTTGGCTCTTGCACTCTGTACATTTAATTTCACAAAGGGCTCGTTGCAGTACAACCATTTCTAAACTTTAATCCTCATTGAATGAAATCTGGTAAATTAAGGGCATATGCCAGGACTCATTCGCATGCACATTACAGAGAGATTAGCAGTATTTAATAGATTTGTTACAATTAGAAGTACTGTGGTACATTAAAAACAAATACATTTGTTATGGCAAAGATAATATACGACATAACTCAGGTCCACTTTATCAGATGCTTGATAGCTCTAGAGAAGATACTACTAAGTGCATTTGATAAAGCATAGTGACTTAAATGCCTGCAATAGAAAACCCTGCCGACCGGAAGGTTGGCAGTTGAAGTCCGGGTTGGGGTGAGCTCTAGCCATCAACCCAGTTTCTGTTTACCTAACCATTCGAAAAAAATAATGTAAGGAGATAAGTAGATACTGCTTTGGCAGGAAGGTAGAAAGTGCCCTAAAAATGCAGCAAAAATCCGACCAGGAAGGGCATCCATGGACGAGTCTCCTTAGCATGGAAAATGAATCAACAGCTCCTCTCCATGGTCGAGTTGAGCCCAGTTGGATGCCGGAGATGAAAAGAGGGAAGCATTGCCTCTGTTTTTGTACTGTTTCTCTCTGTCAATTATCAATTATATAATGGCACTGAATATTTGCCATATATGTACCTGTAATCCATTCTATGTCCCCTTGGGGGGATAGAGCAGAATATAAATAAAGTAAACACAAACACACACACAGTATATGTGTGTATCCCCATTAGCTGAAGAATGGAAACTTCAAACTGCGGGCCAACCATATTTCGCTTATTCTCATAATTATTTGCTGCTTTTGACATCCCTTGCAAAATAGATGAATTCCAAATAAAATAAAAATAGGATACAGAGTAAGAAATCTCACATAGATTTTAGTCAGTCCACCAGGAGCACAAAACTTCTGCCATCAGGAAAACTAAGAGAGAAAGATGGACTCCTCAGGAGTTGCTTCTATAGCTGCCAAGCAAAGCAGCCCAACTGAGGGAGCAAAGGAGGAAAATCATCTAGCTGAGCCAGACTCGAGGCTGCTCCAAGGGCTGGAGACCTTTCCGATGCCCTTGCTTCCTTCCTTCCAGCTTGCCAGATGAAATAGCCACCCTGCTGTCTCCTATCTGCCTGTCCAGATTCTTTACTACCAGGAACACTCTGGACATGTTTACTAGGAGGCCAATAAGCAACAGGACCAACAAATCTGTTCCTTGCCCACAAGAATCATGGGTGGGAATGGAAAAAATAGTATTTTTCCCAGCTTCCTCTCCTTTATGGACAGCCAGAAGTGCCTCCCCTGCTCAGCATAAACCACAAGTTCAGACTTGAGATGCCTCTCAGCTGGCTGGCCAGTCACTACTAGCAGCCTCACTCATCACACAGATCTGCTATTAGTGAAGAGCTATGTGTATGTGGTGTGTGTGATCAATTTTCCCCCACTGAGGCCTGAACCTGCTCTTCTCACTTCCTGGGAAGCTCTCAGGCACCCTGGATGCTGATCTTGAATTTGGCACCACCTTTTTAGCCCCTTTGAAAACAGACAAGGCAAGCAGAAAAGAAATCCCTTAGGTTTGATTTACCTTTGCCAGTGCATCACTAGAAAGCAGCTGCTCGATAGGAAGAGTCCACCAGGCATCACTGCCATGCTGCTCCACTACCTTAATGACATTTTCAATGCTTTTTCTGTGGAAAAACAAAGCAAAGCAGGAATAACGGATCATGCAACGACTACTATATTTTCAACAAATTATGCAAACCACCTTTCCAGACAAATATTTCTAAAGAAATACTATAATGTGTAACATACCACCTTTCAATATATATGCTATTAATATAGCTAATTAAATAATATTACATAGGCTAAATCCAACTGCAAGTTCCAGTCTGGAGAGACCCAATGAATCCATTGTGAAACAGTAAATCAACACTTACATAAATACCACTGATTCAATTACCATACTTTACTTAGCTGGGACTAGTAAGTAGATTTAGGCATGCATAATGAATATGTAGCTCTTCTCACTCCCTATGATGTCAAAGCTAAGAACAGCATAAGTGAAAGGAAGAAGAAACATTTCTCTAAATGACATCAAAAGCATTTTACAGTAAAGTGCTTACCTATTTTTTAAAAACACTTAAAAAGGGACACACTCAACTGTATGGCTGGCTTTAATACATTACCACTATCCAATACAATGAATTTCATAGAAAACAAGTGGATTGCTTCAAAAAGTAATTTTTAATAATGTAGCTATTTAGTGATGTGTTTATTATCATTTTATTTATTACTTATTTTTTGCGTTTTGAGTTGCTATGAGTTTTCCGGGCTTAATGGCCATGTTCCAGAAGCATTCACTCCTGACGTTTCGCCCACATCTATGGCAGGCATCTTCAGAAGTTGTGAGGTTTATTGGAAATTAGGCAAGTGAGGTTTATATAGCTGTGGAATGTCCAGGGTGGGAGAAAGAACTCTTTCAGGAGTAAATTTCCCTTCTGAGGGGTAGATTTCTCTCACTTCTTGTTGCTTCATCCCCGTTCTTAACTATAAGTCATTTGTAAGTTGGATGTTTGTAACTTGGGGATTGCCTGTACTTGTTTAAAGTCTCATATTTCTTACTATGGAAAGCAGCTAATTATATGGTCACATTTTGCCTGCTGCTGTGCAATAAATGTGAGCAAAGTTCTGTATGAACTTATTCCAGTGGTTCCCAAACCTTTTTGGCCTACCGCCCCCTATCTAGAAAAAAATTACTCACCGTCCCCCTAGATTTTTTTACATTTTTAATAGCAATTAAACAGAAAGATATATGTATAAATGTTTCTACCTTTTTTGTAAAATTAAATGTTTTAATGTATTTTAATTTTAATTTTAATGTTATTTTAATTGCATGTTGTTTTTATGGCATTGAAAAAAGAAGGGGCCGGCACTGGACATGCGAGGCCACCTTGAAAAGCGCCACCCGCTCGCCCCGCCCCATCCCGGGCCCAGCAAGGCACACTTGTGAGGACGTCCCCATTGGAAGAAAGAGGCAATACACAGGACTGTGCCATGGGCGGGGTTGACGAGAAGAAGGAGGCGCGTGCTGCGGTTTGCACTGCAACACCTGCCCGGGGATCGCGTGCTTGCGACTGTGTCCCTGCGAGTTGGAATCCCTGGGCAGGCGTTGCCATGGAAACTGCCTCCTTCCTCTCATCAATCCCGCCCACTGCGCAGTCCTGTGTATCGCCTCTTTCTTCCAACGGGGACGTCCTCGCAAGCGCACAACCTTGCAAGTGGCAAGCAAGCCTGGCTCACGCCACTGCCCCCTTATAGGGGTTCAGTGCCCCCAAAATTCTCCTGAGCCTTCCAGCGCTCCCTTGGATCACCCCACCGCCCACCAGGGGGTGGTACTGCCCACTTTGGGAACCACTGACTTATTCTTATAAGCAGGATCTTGATCTACAAAGTACTGGCGTTCAGATGGCCATATAAAAAGAGGGTTTGTGGTAATGAAACCATATTCCAATAATACAGGGAAATCCAAAGGCCAAAAGCAATTGGGCACACCATGATAAGATTAGATTATCGTATTTGTAATTTGACTCGTGATTGAGAATTAGCTGTGCGGGGGCATGGGATGAGCACACTTTATGAAAGCAATCGCCTGCCTATAGAAGGGTTATAAATGGTAACTTATTGAGACAAAGGTAAGTTACCTTCTGGGATCAAGGAACGAAACCTAACCCATGTTCAAATGACAGGAGGGGAGGCACACTCGTGACTCATACATTTTTGTATCCTTCTTTCAAAATAAATCTTATTCCAGAAATTACTTGATAGTGTAATGAAAAGTTACTGCATAAAGTTATATGGCAAATAAAGTTGAAACAAGCATGATTTGGCTTAATTTATGAAATGAACAACAATTTTGCTGCAATGCTTTTATGCTCGATACCCTTCAGGAATACACATCATTAAAACCTTTTCAGGATTTGGAATACTGGTACATCTCTGCTCCCTTTTCGCATATAAGCCATTACCAGAAGGTTTTCTCAAAATGGTGGCTGACACCAGAATTACGCTTCCTCTTCTCATCCGTACCGACGTGCATCATGAAAAAACTAAGGCAAAAGTTTTCTCTACAGCATGCATTCAACACCTTCCTCAAATAACTACTTATCACTCTCAAAACGGCAAAGCTCCAGTTGCGGAACAATAATTCACAATGTAAGCAAAAGCAGCCCTGTTGTAAAACTTTGCCCTGCATTCATATTCCATATCGGACAGAACTGGCATTACGTGTCATTCTCTAAGTTTCTAGCATGAAAATCCACAGGGCAATTCACGCTGCCATGACGCCAACCAATCATTTTGAACCCTGATACTGATTAGGCCCAATGCTTATTTAGTGCGGAATTAAGCAGCGTTGGAGATATTTTCCACCAGAGGAAGAAACAGGAGCTCGTGGTCGCTGCTCCTTTCTGGTCCACAAGGAAGGAAGGAAGCCAGGTAACCTTTCTTTTACAAGGCTGCAGTTTATCTCCCAAGTGTGGAAGGAAGAGGGACACTACAAGTCTACAGAGATTAACATATTTGGTGTTTTGAGTGCAAACTATGCCTCTGATGGATTATATTATTCAGAATGTATTGTTTTGTACTGTTTTATGATGTTATTTTATGAATTTTACTGCGTTATATTTTAAACTATGTTGATCAGACTTGTCCCCATGTAAGCCACCCTGAGTCCTTTCGGGAAGATGGTGGCGGGATATAAAAATAAAGTTGTTGCTATTATAATTATATTATAATGAATGTTTTTTCTACCTTAATTAAATAAAAATAAGATCTACGAGAATCAGAACAAAAGATCTTGTGCTATCATTCAGAAATCTGAAACTTGAACTAGAATACTACGACACCAGCTAATTTAGCAATACAATTAGTCGCACCAATAATCTGGAGGTTGTCGATCAGGATGTTTTTTCTTTATTTTAACAGGTGAATTGATAATCTAATAGAAGAAATTTAAGACAACTGACACATATTTATATATTATTAATGCTATATTTGTTATTTCTTGTATTTCCTTACTTAACACCAGCAATTGCATTTTAAATTGGTTTAGTTGCACAGATCGCTTCTTATAAATGGAAATATTTTCCTATGGTCCTCTCACTTTTGTCTGCATGCTTATAATTTTAAGGAGGAATTTCATCTTAGTTTTGAGAGTTAATTTAACAATCACTAATTCATTTAAAAAGCTACAATGGTTTTACAAACTATAACAGTTTTGCCAGCTTTTATTTTGTCGTGCTATATTTAAAGCTATTTTCTTTTCTTTTCCAACAGAAATGTGCGTGCCCTTCAAATCTCCCCATTCTTCAAATTAGAAAAGCGCTTATTTGCATTTCATTATATTCTATTATTTGTAAAGATTCTTGATGGGTTATTGTTACAAGTCGTAGCATATTCCAGTTCAGGCATGGGCAAACTTGGGCCCTCCAGGAGTTTTGGGCTTGAACTCCCACAATTCCTAACAGTCTCAGGCTCCATTCCTTTCCCCCCACAGCTACTTAAGCAGGTGTGGCACATCTGTCTTATACCTGATTCTCTGAAACATGGCACTGGATGGAAGTTTGTCCCCCGTTCCCCCAAATTTAAGAGATATTCAAGGAACAGACATTTTTACACACTTTTCTGTATATGTACTATTATGGGTCATATGGCAAATCAATCAAGCTTTTTCTACCTTGATTAAAAGGAAAACTAGATTCAATAGGAATATGTACGGCTAAGACGACAACAGGAAAGGAGTGTTTCAATCATACAGTGTCGTCAAGTGTAACAGCAACTCCATGTGGAATAAGCAGATTTCCAGTGGAGGTGCTGTTACTTTTGAAGCTACTGACCAAACTTTGAAGCAAATATTGTTTGAAGAACTTCTGCAGAGAAAACTATAATCAAACCCAGTATTTCGACCTGCTGTTTTTACACAGCTTCATCTCCACTGAAAATATTTCATTTCCTTTCGTATATTGCATCTTTACAAAATGCTGTGAAGATACCAAGGATGGATTATCGTTCCGGCTCAAAATGGAGGTTTAGGGTAATGACCTATGATTTGACAGACTGTGCTTTCTAGGTCTGCCTGTCATTTCTGTAGGCCAATACTCTGTGCACCCTCACTACTCTACAAAGAATCCTGAAGAACTTCATGTTTAAATTAAATGTATGCAAATGTGGACAATAAATGATTTCTAAAGTGGTAAATCCTCTCTGTATACTCTTAACTACTCAGCCTCCTTTTGAAGTTACAGTGCAATTTTTTTTAAATTAAAGAGACAACAAGTAAGGAAGCAGTGTAATCCTGGAGTTGCCCTTGGCTTTTAAGATAATAGTAACAGAAGTGGAGTTCTTATGCGACTCTTCAAAATTCTTCTTTTAAGTGGAGTCTTCTTTAAGTGGAGTGACAGAGAAGCCATATTAGACACAGGTTTACGTAGAAGTTAATAGAAGAAATATAGGTAACTTTATATTTCTGCATGTTCTTCATTTGTCCAACATTTATGTGTAAAACATGCAATGTACACAATTTTGGGTAGGATCTTCAGGAAGACTGACTCTTTAGAGCATTTTCCAAATGACTAAGAATTTGATACCAAGTGCTAGAAACATTTACTTTGCCTACAGCCTGGGTCATATGAAAGAAGTGAGATGGGCAAAACGAAAAGTTTTCAAATCATGCAAGCAGCCCATAAACAATTGCTTCCTGGTACATTTGGGGCCTAAGCATATAACTGCAAACAGCATAAAAGAAAAGCAAATAACAGTTATGATTGTTTGGAAAACTCAGAGGCCATTATCCTAGTCTGGGTCTTTCCTATACATGGCGCCATCATTTGAGTTAATGAAGATGTTGGGTGTCTGATCTGGACTTTTTGTACAAGCGAAGCATAGGCTCTAGCACTGAATTATGGCTCAGTGACCCCGTGCTTCACTTTGGCTTTTCCAGGGACCATTGCTAATGTGACAGGCTGAATGAGCTCAAACTCCACAAGGATTAGGACACATTCTGTTGGCTGCCAGTAATACTCAGAGCTTCATGATCGAACAGAAAGAACACTTGAATTTGTGTGCAAGTGGGGATACAGAGCTTCAAAAAAAATGGCACTGCTAATAGAACTAATCATGCTGGCTGGGAGATTCTTGCAATGTTGGTCTCAAATGGAACTTTTCCAGGCTATGAAGAAACATTCTGAATAGTTTCTCGACGCAAAACTCCAGTCAAACTGAACTTATCAAGATTTGTACTCTCTGTGAAAGGAGACCTGACTGTATCCATTATCACTGATTTTGGAAATATGGGTGAGCACCTGTGAGGGGATCTATAGGGGCACATTGAAAGTTCATTCCTCCATCTATTATGCCACTGGGCCCCCTCCAAATGATATCCCTCAAGCCTATCAAGGATTTTGCCATTTTTCAGATAGTTTTGACCACCTCTCCCTTTTTTTCTGGCTAATTCAGAACTTTTCCAAATTGGAAAGTGACCAAAAATAGGTCTGAGGAAAGTCTGGTGAAAAATACTGAAAATGTTTAAAATGTTGCCCCTTTTAAATTCAGCCTCTCAAATTTAGGGGACCATTAGGACCACAACGTGATTTGGGGGTTATATGTAGCCCATAGGATAGTTTGCTTACTCGTAATCTAAATTAGTTATGGGCTGACTTTAGATGCCTGGTGCACTCTTATTCACCTGTGCTTTAAAAACTTCCTGAGAAAGCGTGTGCAACTGAGGATCTCTAAACATAAAAACACATAATGTAAGTGATCTGACACAGGTAATCCTGAGAACACAATCTTTTATGAGAGCAAGTCATTGATCAGACAAAGGCCTACACAATCCAGCTCTCTCGGCAAGTATCCCAGTCGCCAGCAGGTACTGGGTGACTCACCTGAAATGGCTCTAACAGTGGGCCATTGGTCTACTTTCTTGCCTACCCTGCTCTGACACACACACTTATTCATCTGTATCTGCTGCAGAATGTTTGCACAGGGAGTAGTTTAGGCCTTCATGTCAGATAAATAGCAAGGTGTGTCTAAAATCAGAACGTTGACAGTTTACACAAGGAAACAAGCAAGCCAGAAAGCTTCACAAAACTATTTTTGCACTCTAATACTGAAATACGAGTATGTTCTTTCCTTTTGGGGCTACTAGGCCACACACACACATATAAAAGAAAACATGAGTTTCATGGTGACACAGTACTTCCTCTTTTAGCAAACTCTATTCTTTGTACCTGATCAATAATAGCGCTCTTCATAATTACAAAGGCCTCTTCCCTTCAGTAAGAAGTGGTAATAATAAAAGTAATAATAATAATAAATCTTTATTTATACCCCACTTTTCTCCTTCACTGAACCCAAAGTGGCTTACAACATATTAAAATCATGTAAAGAACAATGCAAATGCATTGATGATAGGTATGGGTTTTCTGGTAAGTCAGTGGTTCTCCACCTGTGGTTCCCTAGATGTTTTGGCATTCAACTCCCAGAAACTCCTAACAGCTGGTAAACTGGAGTGTACCTCTGGGAAATCTTATCTGGACAACAAATTAGGATTAAACTCGGAAAATCCTCCAACATCACCAAGAGCAGAGGGGACACAGTGTATTTCATGAAAACCTTTCATTTATGTATTTTAAAATATATTATTTATTGCTTATTTTGCATAGCCTCAGAGGTTTCTTGTTATGTGCATGCAACACACCTTCATACAGCAGACGACACACTAATGAGTTGCAACCCACAGTTTGGAAAGTCCTGATCTTGAGAGTTCCGCGTCATGTCCCACCAATGGATACAGCCAGGCCTGGGGGAGTTCCAACTCCTCAGAAGTTACTGGGCTGATGGAATCGGGTATTGTTAAAACTCAGGGATAAGAGGAAACACTTCCAGGAACATCTGGGTGATTATAGGATATTCATCCCTGCTATCCACTTTGCATTTGTTTGTAGCAAAAACCTCACAAATCCCACCTATCCCCAAATGACCATAAAGTTGTTCTCTTCAAGACTTAACTGGTCACTAGACACCTCAGTCACCTTTCCTGACATTACCATGCCTAGAAACAAGCTTTCTATTACGCATATAGCTTCTGTCTTTATTTTAAACAGGCATATTAGAAATCTCCCCACTGCGTGCTTTTTTACTCTGCAGATCTCTTTTCATCTGTTACCTCCCTTTATTTGTGTATCTCCAACTTGCAAATCCTTTTCTTTCCTTTCCTTTCCTCTTCTTGAATCACAGTTGTATAACACGCACACACATACGCTAACACGCCTCTCTGAATTAGACAATAACAGTACATACAGATTTACTGTCTCAGCAAATCACATACTGATATAGTCAGACATCCAAGCTGTAAGAGAAAATGACAGCACGTCTACCATAATCTTTTAAATTCAGGGAGAAGAAGGAAAATATACAGATTTAATGAAGCACATTGTCTTCTCATTCTCTTTTGTATTCCTGATGGACCTGCATGGATCACTACTTGCAAATATATGGGAAAGAACCACAAAAAAACAGACTTTAGCCAGTGGGCTAAAGACAGGGAATTATTAACTGTGTTATAGTTCACACAGTTAGAAAAAATTGAAGCAATGGGAAAAAAGCAGAATTGGGGAAAGGACAGACATTATTGTAAAAATGAAAGAACAGTGATTTTAGCAACTTTTACTGATTGAAAATAGTCGTATATATGTATGTATATGTGTGTATATATAGCATATGTGTGTGTATATATATATATATATACATACATATACACATATATGTATGAGAAACACCAAAACCCTGTTTCTCCTCAGAAGCGTTGTTGCCCCATCTATCTTCATTCAAACACTACCAGCCTTGCCACTAGAGGGCACGTCTGTAAACAGTTTTAGTTTGTAAATCAGAGGTTTAACTTTTTTTATATCTCATCTATCTTCATTCAAACACAGTCCGATTTGGTTAGCTAGTTCCAAGAAGACAACACCTCTAGGATGCCACATATGCCATCCAGTAGTTTCCATCTGCTTGAGAATAATCTAGAGCTGATGTTTATGAGAAATCTGGTGTTTTAGTTTTTAAATCAGAGGTTCATAACTTTTTTTTGACCAGGTGGTCCACAGACCACAGGTTGGGAACCACTGTTGTAAATGAAAGAGCTTTATAGATGTATCCCATCCCATGCAGATCTCGACATTGAAAACTAAGATTCAATTTTGCCCCAAATATTCATTCAGATTGCTCAGAAGGATTCCAAACTGGTTTCAACACAGACTGATAAAACATATGGCTAAGATCATTACAATTGCTATGCCACTAAAAATTCCACAAAACATGTTTCATGGGAATGAGAACAACACCAAAGTTTAACTCCTCTGCTCTTCCAATTAGTATTCAACAACACACATGAATGGCTGCTAAGGGACCTCTGATACTTGATGCTCTGGAACAGACTTTAGCTTCTAGCCATTGTGCAATCCTAAGGTAGACCAGCTCTTTGTTAATTGCAAATTATTTTTTAAAAAATAAAGCTATATCTATAAGGTACCTACCTATTTATTAAAGGATTTCCTGTTGTCTTATGGTAAAAAACGGGAATGGGCACGCCCCAGCGCCTCTGTCTCGATATACACCAGTATGTTCTTCTGTCCAGCATTTCTAGCATTCTATTCATCCCTGAGGCTGGCACACATTTGACTTTCTTTAATGCCTCCTGTCAAACATTCAGAAAGAAACAAAATTTTAAGTTTGAGGCTATTCATATTTGCAAAGGTAGATGAAGGCATGAACATTTCCCACTAAATTTGGAGGCTTCGCTATAGTATACACTACAAGAATATAGCAACCTATATTACTCCTAACAAGACGGAACCCTTCATATCCAAGCAGAAGCATTTTTAAAAATACTATGAATCTAGTAGTGAAGCTCATATTTACAGACACTGCCCACACAACAGCCCAGCATAGCACAATTCCTATGCATTTCTCTAATTTTGCATCTTTGTATTTATAGATCAGCTCTGACTCACTGCCAATTCCCTTTCAAGCACCTAAATTACCAGCAACTAATATTCATTTTAAGTAACCAGGAAACTGTGTATTATGCTTTTTTCTTGTTACTTCATACATATGTCACTAATCAGGAACCTACACACTGATACACAGAAATACAATTACATTTGATAACTCATATTAAATTATATTTCCATATACTAAAAAAGCAATGGGCAAAGGGCAGCTCTTTCTGTGTTACTGAACTAAAACTTACATCAGCCCTGGTCTGCACAACCAATGCAGATAAATGCTGGCCAACAACATCTGGAGGACTGCATTTTTGCCTATGTCTGTATTAAATACTGGAGTGTTCAAAGTCCCATGAACATCAGAAACATGTTTTGTACCTGAGCAGCAGACTTGAGATTTGCTGTATTAATGAACCACTGTTTGCTGGCACGAATAATCACTGGTTTTTTTGTCCTCCAGTCATAGGGATAGCTATGCACACATTTCTCTTCTTTTAGTAAGTTCTTTGCTCCTTGAAGCATCTTAATGACTAAGGAAAGTAAAAAAAATCATTAAATGGAAAGTCATTAGTGAATTCCAAATGCCAAAGACTTGCATTTCTTCTAGATGCCAGTATAAGACAAAAGATTTCCCATGTTTCATTTCCAAACACAAATAACAATACTGACCAGCTTCGTTTCCTTCTTCAAGAACAGCTTTCTTCTGAAGTTCGGAACCTGCTGCTTCTGTGAAAAGTCCCTTCTCATCCACTAGACAGTCCTACAAAATGTATGAAAAGAGATATATATTTGTGGTTATGCCAAAAAGAGACATTTGAGAAAGCTGTGCTTGCTATTATTTTACAAGAATGAGTTATGCTAACAATCTAGAGATGGACAAGGCCTCTATTGTTTATACAAAAAAGCAAGATTAGATTTGGCAATTAGAGACAGAGTTATTATAAAATAGCAGATTTCTAATTTTTTAGGAAGGAAGTGGCATTAATTATTTTACTCAAAATTATTGGTGTTGTTGTGTGCTTTCAGGTGTTTCCGATTGATGTACACCTTATACATATAGCTTGAAGGTCACTTCATACAATGTGTTGTCGAATGCTTTCATGGCTGGAATCACTGGGTTGCTGTGAGTTTTCCGGGCTGTACAATAATAACAACAACGCTTTATTTCTATTCTGCCCTACCTCCCCAAGGGGACTCAGGGCGGATGACAGTACACATAACACGGCAAACATTCAATGCCATTTTTTTGGATAGACAATACAGAGACAGAAGGAGGTATGCTGTGTCGATGTCAGCGCCTTGGAATGTTGTGCTTGAAATCTGGCCACCGGGGGTGCTGTTGCTCCATCCTCTATGACAAAGAGCCATTAGGACTTCCTCCTTCCCTTTGGTCACCAACATGATCTGGTTTTTTTTTCTTTTATTGTGTCGTAAAATACCTCCTCCGCTTGTTTTAGTGGCACCCAATTTCTCTAATTACAGCGCAAGCTGTTTTTGAACTACTTAAGTCAACAGTAAGCTGGGCTTGACAGTCAGCAGCTCATGCTGATCCGGGGCTTCGAACTGGCAACCTTTCAGTTGGTAGATCTTATCACTGCTGGTGATTTACCATATTCCTAGGTCTGGATTTTGCAAAACATGTGATGTAGCACAGATGGGAAGAGTAAAAATGAATGATAAAGATACCTAAAAAGCAATTTTCAACCAGGAAGAACCACCAGTAAGTTGCTCACATATGACTAAAGAGTTGCAAATACTCTTATAAATATTTATTTATTTATTTACATCATTTCTACCCCGCTCTTCTCAACCCCCGAGGGGGGACTCAGAGCGGCCTAACAAAAGGCTACAATTCGATGCCGAAACACAATATAAATACAATATAAAACCACAGACATTCAAGATTAAAATACAATTAGCATTATCACATAATACACATGCAGTAGGTTAAAAACACAGTTTTTATAGAACAAATAGTTGTTCTATATAGAAGATGAGTATCCATTGCCAAAATTATTTCATTTTGCCCCCTTGCTTCTAAAAGTTCACACTCAGAAAACCCCCCAGCAACATTTATTTATTTATTTATTTCTAATTATTTATTAACTTCATTTCTACCCCACACCCATCTCCCCAAGGGGACTCAGGGCGGTTTACATGGGGCCAAGCCCAATAACACACAATAACAAGCAATAACAAATTATAAAACAATACAATCAATAAAACTCAAACACAAGCAGTAACAGACAATTTAAAACCATTTCAAGCGGCCCACATGTGACTGTTAAAATTTTAAAATCAATAAGCACAGTTTTTACTTTTCCTGTCCTATCTGCAAATGTCTGACAAATTTTGGGTGTCAGTAGGAAGAAAACCTCTTAGAGATGAAAGGTAAAAGAAATAAAGCCACGGTACCATGGGTAGTTGGTGATGAGAAGCAACACCGAAATCTTCCATACCATGAGCTGGGGCTGTATGAACTAATCCTGTTCCTTTCGACATTGTCACATGGTTCGCAGGTAGGAGAGGAGACTGCTTTCCAGGGATTGTAGGATGTGAGCACATACCATTTTCAAAATCTGTCCCTATTTTTTTTAAAGAAGCAGAAGGAAATCAGACAAGGAGGAAAACTGCACGACATCATGAAATAAACATTTATTATTTTACTCTATGATTATTGTTATTATTACATTTACATTATTTTACTCTAGTATTATTTTACATTCATTACCCTCGGGGTTGAGAAGAGCGGAGTAGACATGATGTAAATAATAAATAAATACTTTACTCTATTATTCTTATTATTACATTTATTTCATTCCATTAATATTTTATTATATTTATTATTTACTCTATTATTATTATTCGATTTATCATTTTAGTCTATTATTACTGTTATTATTACATTTCTATTATTTTACTCTATTATTACTGTTATTATTACATTTCTATTATTTTACTCTATTATTATTTTATTACATTTAACATTTTTATTATTATTGGAAGGATACGTAAGCACATTTACATTGAAGAAGGTTATAATAATGGTTTAATCAGAGTTGGACAATCTTATCTTAAATTACAGTTTTATGTAAATATTCAAAAACATTTAACCTACTGATGCCTCAATTTATGTAATTTTATTGGTATCTATTTTTATTTTGAAAGGTACCAGTAGCTGCTGCATTTCCCACTCTTGACTTATACTCGAGTCAATATGTTTTCTCTGTTTTTTGTGGTAAAATTAGGTGCCTCGGCTTATATTTGTGTCAGTTTATATTAGAGTATATACGGTAAATTCCCCATGACCAGCAACAGCACCATAAAAGAAAGTCACCAATGACCATTTTGTGGGTATTGATAAACTGTTTGAGTTAAACAACAAGCTTCAGCTCAATGTTAAACATACATCTATTTGTTTGGATTGTGTATTCAAAAATGTTTACCTTTAAATGTTGAAATCACATCAAACTGTGTATCCAAAAGAGCAGCTGTAGACTGAACTCTGTCAGAAGCTATAATGAAGTGTTCCCCAGTATCTGTGCACTTTATAATTGAGTACCTAAAATATGAATAGGCAAGATAAATGTTTATTTGTTGTTTTTAAAAGTGAGATTAGCATTACACAACAGTATTTAAAATACTGTGTACACTCAACTATGCAGACTATTCCCATCACATGGCAATTCATATAACCCATTCACTGGAATAGAAGTAATTCCACATCAATGCATTTACATAGGGGTTGTCACACTAAGGATAACCAGAAAGAGAAAAACCCTGGTTTACATTGTTAAGATCTATTCATTAATCATCTTCCCTTGGGAAATTTTTTGAGTCTTCCATTTTTAAAAACACATTAAATACAATATTAATATTTAGTGTTCTCCCCTTTCCACCATGATGTGCTTTATGTCACATTCTTCTATGTCCTCTCACCACAATGAAGCAAATTTAATCACTTGTTGGTGTCTTGTGTATTGAATAAGGCAGCACAAATGTCATAACCTCTACTACCACAGGTGTCATGGTCTAAATCAGGCCTGGGCAAACTTTGGCCCTCCAGGTGTTTTGGACTTCAACTCCCACAATTCCTAACAGCCTTAGGCCCCTTCCTTTTGCCCCTCAGCCGCTTCGGAAGGGGCCTGAGGCTGTTAGGAATTGTGGGAGTTGAAGTCCAAAACACCTGGAGGGCCAAAGTTTGCCCAGGCCTGGTCTAAATCCAACTGTTAGCCCTAAGAAAAGTACTTCTTTTGAATCAACAGAAACGTGGTGCATCAGCACTTATGTTCCATCTATTTTGTGAGTCTATTCTATTTGGGAATAACAACTGAATTTAATCTTATTTATCAGAGACAAATTAAGATAAATCAACACATACTCTGAATTTGGCATATAACACACAGCTTGATTTGATGGAATAGTCCAGGCTTGTGTGGTCCAGATTATCAAATTCACAGCAGGTAATCCATCTAAAAATCAACATATATGTATAATCAGTGTTAGTTCAAGTGCATCAGTAATGATCTAATGGGAACTGCATTGAGAACATCTGTAATACATACCTATCACTGATGACAGTTTTGGGGGTGGTTTCGACAATGGAAACTTGATATAAACTGAGCGACTCACATGCTTTTGATTGTATTCAAGTTCTGCTTCAGCCAAGGCTGTACTGGATGATGAGAAAGTATGAATTAGATATACTAGTACAAAGAGCCTCAAATTACATCAGAAGTATAAAGCAAGGTTGATACTTACTTTGTTGAAGGAGACCAGAAGACTGGTTTAAAGTCCTGATAAACATAACCCTAGAAGAGAAAGAGGGGTAAATAATCAAGACAAAATGATATTTTGCATGATGTAGGTTTTACATTACCAAGTATTAACCTACCTTATCAAACATTTGTTGAAAAATATGTAGTTGTTTTGCTTCATACTTCCTGTCGAATGTGTGGTAACAGTTATCCCAATCTGCCATTACGCCCCAGCGAATAAAGGCTAATTTCTGTTTTTCAATTACTTTTTCTGCAAATTCTTTGGCTGAAAAGAGATAAGAGGTTCCCAATATCAGTTTGCCAGATTCTGGGCAAATCCTATTTGCATTTCCCCCAGGTAAGGCCGATAAGCTAGTAAAGACAAAAGATTTCTTAAGGGTAACCTTCTCGTATCTTTTTTTTTCCTCACAGAAACCTTTAATTTGCAGGAACTGCAGAACACCCTACAGGAAAGGGACCCTGCCAATCCTCAACCAAGACGGGTGTTGATCGTAGGTGACTCCCTCCTGAGAGGAACAGAACCGGTGATTTGCAAACCTGATGTCTAGAGAAATATGCTGCCTCCCTGGGGCAAAAAATGCACCACAAAACTCTGCAGCTGTCAAGACTTATCAAGCTCACTGACTCTCCCCCTTTCATGTTGGTTCATCTGGGAACCAACGATACTGTAAGCCAGAGGCTTCAAAAGATCAGAAATTATTTTCTCCAAATTCTTAGTTGGGTAGATTTTCTTTCAAACGTATACAGGCTTGGACATTGTGAATATCAAGAAATTTTAGAGATTGTGCACTTTTAATCTACTCATCTTAGATTGTACAGAGATTCTGACATCTTCACGAACAAGATGCGCTGTCAAAGACTAACTTTTACATTATAATTTAATACTCACATTCACAAACCCTCTCAGAAAGTTTACAAGAAGGAACATACCCTTTTGTCTGATTTCCATTGGTGAAAGATCCTCCTCACATTCTGACAATGCTCTCAACTCAATGGGGAGCCCATGACAATCCCAGCCAGGCACATAATGCACCACAAAGTCTCTCATCATATGAAATCGATTAGTGATGTCTTTCAAAATCTGGACAGTAACCAGAAGAGGAAGAGAAAGAGAGAGGTTCTGATACCTCAAACATCCACATTTATGTTTTATTCAATGGAAGCCTACAATTTATGCCATAAACAGGGTTTATGTTGAACAACACATTGCTAGCACTTAATGAGCAAAACCAACCAGTTTGGCATAAATTTGACATTTGAGACAACAGAAGAGTGACAGAAATCTACCCCTGGAAGAGTTATAATGGGAAAAAGGTGTCCCCACTGAAACTTTCTCCCAGCAATCCTTGTTGCCATAACAAGCCAAATTTTTCAATATCCAATTATCACAGGGGCAGAAAATGAGGCAAAATCTTCTGAACAGGGCCACAGACAGCAAAACAAATATAACAGGGATATTAACCCTTCCCTATGCTATCCAAAGCTATATATATATATATATATATATATATATACACACACACACACACACACACACACACACATATTTGGCTGGACCTGTTCTGATTTATATACAAATCCAACTTGAGAACAAACATACAGAACCTCTCTTGTTTGTAACTTGGTGACTGTCTGTGTTGTTGTTGTTGACTACATCACCATTTTGACTGACAAATCAGGCAAAACCAAATTTATTATTTTGAAATACCATATTTACTCGAATCTAGTGATCACCTTTTGGGCTAAATGACCTTGCCAAAATTGGGCTGTGCATTTAAAAAAATTATTATTATTTTCTATACTTTTACCCAGCCCTTCTCACCCCTGAGGGGGACTCAGGGCAGCCTCACAAAAGCATCATAAAAACAACCAGCATTAGATTTGCGTCACACAGTAATCTTAGTGCTGAGCCAAAGAAAAACTGGAAGCTGCTTCAGAAGCAACTGGAGCTCCAATTTGAGGGATATTATCTCTAATTAAATGGCCATGGCTCAATGTACTTTGGTGAAGCACCAACATTCTTTGGCAGAGAAGACTAAAAACCTTGTCAATCTACAGCCACCAGGACTCCATAGATTCATTCTACATCATAGCTACACGCCAAGGTTATCTTTTCGATCACTGGTAGATTTGGTGTTCTTACACAATTTTTTATAACAAAAGAATTCTAAGCAGGCAGCAACAGCAATGCATACTTTTTAAAGCCAAATTACAAAGAGTGCACTTTTTGCCATTGCAGATTACATTCAGCAGCAAATACATTTTTTGATTTAAGGTTTTTGAAAATTGAGCTGCACATTAAATTTGATGGTGCATTAGACTTGAGTAAATAAGGGTAGTTCATCTTTCTCACACGCAGGTGTGGAAAACATAGATCAAATATTGCAAGGTTCCCTCGCTCTATTCTTTTTTTTATACAGTAGGTAAAGAATGCCCAACTGTTAATTATTTCCCCTGAAAGATTACTGGAGTCATGAATTTACTAAAAACCATAGCCCCTTCAAAACATATGTTAAAACCTCAAAAATCATAAGTGAAAGACAGTTTCAGTTGCAATTGTCAGCTTTTTTAAACCAATAAAATAGGGCAGTGTACCCCACTACTGGCCCTCATTACAGCACCTACCCACATCTGTTCTAACACAATGGAAATCAATTTAATACTTATTTCCACTCTTATGAAATCTAAAATGTAGTCCATTTCTGTGAACTAAAAGCACAGGACCATGGAAGCCTATTACTTTGGGAAAGTAATCCTCACTTTGTTCAAAGCATGGCCAACATGTGGGTCTCCGTTGGCATACGGTGGTCCATCATGGAGACAGAATTCTTTCTTCGTTTTCCTTTGTCTTTGCCATGAATACAGTTCTGAAAAGCCACATTTCTAAAGAAAAACAACACGAGAAATAGTGTTACATCATCAACATAAAATTCTACTCATACTACATGGATTTCTATGCTCCCTCAAACGCCATTCACAAGTGCTCACAGACATTCTGAAACGGAATGGAATAGACCTGAAGTGGAACAGGGATGCCAGAATAATTTGGCTCCATTGTCTTTCCGGTTCAAGCAAAAATACTTGTCTGTACAAAGGTATGAAACTCACTGGGCTACCATGTCAAACTCTCATAGCCCAATCTACTGCACAAGCCTGTTATGACAATAAT
Source organism: Anolis apletophallus (assembly GCA_030556195.1). Taxonomy (NCBI): domain Eukaryota; kingdom Metazoa; phylum Chordata; class Lepidosauria; order Squamata; family Anolidae; genus Anolis; species Anolis apletophallus. The sequence continues at coordinate 191,488,973 of JARBWK010000003.1, forward strand.
GTGTGTACTTTCTGCACACCCGCTTCACTAGGGATTACCACCATTGACTTATTGGTTTCATCTTTATCTACATCACTGGCACTGCTTACTACGCCGTCCGTGGAGAATTAATTTGGGGATCTGCATTTCCCACATTTCGCCGCATCGGCCTGGCTTTAGTTTAGTTTGTTGGACCGCTGTATGGAATCTATTGAACATTGCACCGCAATTTCCAGTCTGCACATGCTGAGCTCCTTAGAGCTTCTCTGCAGCCACCTGCGGATTGATGACTATTACCCTGTTTGCTGACTAACAGCGCTATTCCATTATATGGTACCTATTGGGTTCTGCACTGCATCTACCTGCCAACACGGACCTGGGTCCCCAGAAGTCTACTGGTGGCCTCATAGTTATTTTATGAATGGCACTTTTCTGTCTCCAGTTAACTTTAGGGTTGTAATAGATTTTGCTCCACTGAGCTTTACTTAAGCTTTAGTGTGTCCCATTCTGGGATTTATTCACCTTATCCCTGTGTTTGATTTGATTTGTTACTTGCCTTGTGGTTCTATTTTTTCTCATTGGACATGTTTTTGCTGTGTTGTGCAATAATGTGTGCGCGCCATGCCCCATTGTTCCTACATATTCACAAACTCATCCATGATACTGAAGGAGATTCATTGTGTTACAGAAGAAACGTAAGAAGAGAATGCTACCCAGGCATAAGCATAGAGAAGAAGGCAGAGTTAGCAATAATCTGCCCAGAGACAGCAGAGTCAAACTGAGCATGTGCAAGAATGCAAAAGATAAGAAACATTGTATCTCCAACAATGAAGTGTGGACAGTCCGTGTTACATTATGATAGGCTGCAATTCTAGCTGCGACATAACTTTTAACCAATAATAACCAATTTAACCATAAGTTGAACCCTGATGCTTGTATAAATATGTGCCCCAAAAAGGGGGGAGGGGCCGCCCCCTTGAAGCACCATGTTGTGCCGGGACGGACCCGCAGCTGTGGAAACAAAGTAAACTGAGCTTTCTGAGAAATCCTGTTGTCTGTCTTCCCTTCTACTGCGTCTGCACAAGCAGCCTGCCTTGTGGGAGTATGGTTATCTGCTACAATATGAAAATATGTTTATTTTTTTTTTAAAAAAATCTACAAGACACCTCCAAGGCCAAGTGGCTGGCATGATTCAAAAAAGCAATCATAGGTCCTGTAACCACAGCATAACCCGACCAAAATAGGTTAGGTGACCAAAAGGACCTATGTGATCACAGGACTTATGATCGCTTTTGGACGTCTAATTTTTATGAAAATCCTTGAAAAAACCTATTAGATGGGTGAAACGGTTCTATAGGCCTACTATTGTGTATTATATACCCTGTCGGCTTTGATTTGAGCCCTCCATATTATTGCGGAGACTCCGACTTCGTTTTCTACATCCATTGGAATATGCTGATCTAAATGATTTTTTGCTATTGAAGGAATATTACGCGGCACTTTTGAACATTGATTACTTTATTTGGAGCCATATATATCACAGATTTTCCCAGATGCTACCTACTTTCCATCTACTGGTTAACCCGGATCTGGACTCTAGAGAAACGATGTTATGCTTTGATTCCGGATTCATGCAGACCATAACCACCAAGACATAGCTCCCTTGGACCTTGTATTTCACTTTGAAACATCATTTCGCAACAATTGGAGCTTGATATCCTGGATTTTTCCAGATATCAGCAACTTCGAGTGGGAAGCTCATATTAAAACGCAATTCATGTGCTTTTAAACTTTGCCGTTTGGAGAGCCCGGATCTTGGCTTCATTATTGAGAATCACTGCGCTTTTGTAATGCATCGTGAGTTTTGAATTTACCTCGACCTTTGTGGACTATACCGATATATTTAGAGTGTTGTTTGATATTTACATGTGCTTATAGGTGATTATAAGTGCCGTGTACTTTATACATGTATGTTGTTACTGTGGTGATGTGGATAGGGGCTAGGTGTTTCACTTCAAGAAATGTATTATTTGCCTTTTAGATGTGTAAGAAATGTTATGTTATAGAATGCTCTAACTACTTATTTACAGATCAATATACATGTTTAAATGTATTTATTATAAGGGCTTGGAGTCCCTCTTAGAAGTAGGCCTGGCTGTGGGCGTTGCCATGGCAGCCAGCCTAGCAAAAAGTGGGAGGAGCCAACCGACGCTGTTGTAGTTGAGCAAACTGAGCCTGTAGTTGCTACAGGTAGTAACTCGGAGGAGGATTCTGTGTTGGACATGTCACTGGAAGAGGGAGGTTTAGGCGGACTGACTGCAGCTGGGAGGAAAAGGGCTGCAAGTGCTGAGAGTTTGGAAGAGGCAGAGCACAGGAGAAAGGTCCGACAAATACTTAGGAGCCTACCAGTGATGATACTTAAGAGGGGATAGATGTAGAGATACCTTCAGAAGAGAGTGATACCGAGCTGGACACAGCACTGGTGCATGATGTCAGGGCTCTGATAAATGCTGAGTCCAGCGAAAGCTCCTTTTTGGCTTTTCGAGTGACCTTGCTTGGCCTAGTGGGGATGGTGAATTGGACTGGGGTCCTTTAACTGCTCAGCAAAGGTGGGAAGATTGGAGGAACACACCCAGGGCTGCAGCTGAGGGGAATGGAACAGAGTTGGGTGGGGAGTCTGATGACTCTGATTTGTAAGGGTATTAAAGTAAGGCCTGGGGATTTGGGACTCTGCGGTCAGCCAAGGTGTTGCTGGTGGGTTGCTGGTTCGTGTATTTGGTGCTCTTGTTTCTTGTATCGCAGTTCCTGATTCCCAGCAAGCTGTGAGTATTGGGCTGTTTTCCATGCTGGGTTCTGGGGGAGCTGCCATGGCAGCTCTAGCTGAAAATGTTGTATGTTGGGGGTTTGGGGTTTTAATGTGTGCTTTTATGTTTAGTGACTACCGCGTTTTGTTTGGGCTTTTCCTGTGTTGCTGTGAGTGTCTGTCCCTTAATTGGTATCGTATATGGGTGGAGGGAAGTTGCTGTGGGATGCGGGGGCTTTTATGTGTTTGTTTGTATACTTAGCTCCTGGAATTGGAGAAGCACTCTTCCTTTCCTTTTCTGGACGGGACTTCACATCGCAACAGACTTCAAGCCGGAATAAAGCCAAGGACTTCAAAAGACGGACGTCTTCATTGTTTTTGTTTACAGGGCTTTTGTGGGTTACTTTTATGCCGGACTGTGGCTGTTTTCGTTCAAAATAAACTGTGAATACTTTTACTAGCTTGGCGTGTCTTTGAGCCATCTGTGGGGGTTACGACAGACGCAGAGGAGAAAGGAATTTTGAAAGGAGTCAGTTAGAGGATAGCTTTGGCTGAACAGTTAGTCTGTCCTGTCAGTGGAATCTGACAGGGACCGTTGAGTTTAAGGACTGTACGTACAGGCCCGGATCAGGCCCTTTTGCCGCCCAAGGCCAAAGGGTCTGCCTCGGCCCCTCCCCGGCTCCCCCTGGCTCCGCCCCTCCCTGCCCCCCGGCTCCGCCCTGCTCTGCCCCCGCCTCCTCGCCGGCGCAAGGAGGAGGAGGAAGGAAAGCCCCACCCCCGGAGCCGATGCGGGGCCTCTCCACGGCTGCTCCTCCCTCCCTCCTAAAGCCGCCATGCGGCCGAAATCGCCCTTTTCAGGCCGGCTTTAGGAGGGAGGGAGGATCGGCTCCGCGCCAGCGAGGAGGGGCGGAGTCAGGGGCCGAGCCGATCCTCCCTCCCTCCTAAAGCAGAGCCGAGGGGAGCAGAGCAAAGGGAGGGGGCGGTGTGGATGGCGCTTGCGCCACCCCGCGCATGCGCCCTTTAAAAAATTATTTTTTGGGGATTTTTTATTTTTTGGGGGTCCGGATCTGCTGCCCCCCCAAAAGTGCCGTCCGAGGCCATGGCCTAGGGTGGACTTATGGGTAATCCGGGCCTGTGTGCGGAAGGGACGCAGTTCTAGACTGTGCTGGAGATAGCCAGTCTGAGGAAGGCCTGAGGGCTGGAAAAAGGCAGTGTGCCTAGGGTAGAAGTTCCTGATTTAGTCAGAAAGGCTGCAGCCAGGGAAGACTGATAGCCTGCTTAACTGAACACAGTAAAGAAACAGTTAAAAGTCTAAGTACTTCATAATCTTGTAACATCTTAAGAAGTGAAAATCTCTATCTGTAACCACCTAAGCGTTTGTGCCTTTGAATCCATCAAGATTGCAACTTTGTGAACAAATAAACTCTGTTGCTGTTCTTTGAAACAGAAGCCTCTCTGTTTTGAAGTTAGTCCTTAGGGGACTTGGTGGCAGCGGAAAGGAAACAACAAGGGTATTCTCCTCAAGCCAATAGGGAAATCTCCTGATGGCATCTTAAAAGTCAGAAATAAGGGATATCTGCCAGGAAAGAAGATTCCATAGCAGTGGCCATTAATCAAGGTTGAAGCCACACTTCTTTACAAGGGTGGCAGAAAGACAAATACACGGTGTTAATAGGTACGACTCTCCACAATTGGTGGCAGCGGTGGGATTCTAAAGGAAGGTCCACCCTGCACAGTTGGTCAAACGGTCAGCCACACACCTCTTTACAGTTATGCTTCTGAATTAATGATTAATTCATAATATACCTTCAAATAGAGATTTATATTTCTGCATAGTCGTTTACCCTATGGGTTCTTTGTTTATGATTGCATGGAGCGCCATTACTTTCCCACCAAGGTGGCACCTATTGATCTACTCACATTTGCATGTTTTCGAACTGCTATGCTGGCAGAAACTGGGGTTAACAGCGGGTCACATTTAGGTCAAAAAGTTCAGCAGCTCAGTGGTTTAACCCACTGCACCACCTGGGGGCAATCTATACTGTAGAACAGTGGTTCTCAACCTGTGGGTCCCCAGGTGTTTTGGCCTACAATTCCCACAAATCCCTGCCAGTTTACCAGCTATTAAGATTTCTAACAGCTGTATATGTTGTTTAACATATACATGAAGCCGTTGGGGGAGATCATCCAGTGTTTTGGGGTGCGGTGTCATCTGTACGCAGATGATGTCCAACTCTGTCACTCCTTCCCACCTGCTACTAAGGAGGCTGTTCAAGTCCTGAACCGGTGCTTGGCCGCTGTAACGGACTGGATGAGGGCTAACAGATTGAAACTCAATCCAGACAAGACAGAGGTACTCCTGGTCAGTCGAAAGGCCGAACAAGGCATAGGGTTACAGCCTGTGCTTGACGGGGTTACACCCCTCTGAAGGTGCAGGTTCGCAGCTTGGGAGTGATCCTGGGTTCATTGCTGAGCCTGGAGCCCCAGGTCTCAGCGGTGGCTATGGGAGCTTTTGCACAGCTTAGGCTCGTGCGCCAGTTGCGCCCGTACCTTGGGAAGTCGGACTTGGCCACGGCGGTCCACGCTCTGGTTACATCCCATATAGACTACTGCAATGCTCTCTATGTGGGGTTGCCTATGACGACTGCCCGGAAGCTGCAATCAGTCAAATGCTTGACAGCCAGATTACTAATGGGAGCGGGGTACAGGCAGCACACAACTCCTTTGTTGCGCCAGCTCCACTGGCTGCCAATTAGTTTCCGAGCACAATTCAAAGTACTGCTTTTAACCTACAAAACCCTATACGGTTCCGGCCCAGTTTACCTGTCCGAACATATTCTCCCCTATGAACCATCAAGGGTGTTAAGATCGTCAGGAGAGGCCCTGCTCTCGGTCCCACCACCTTCGCAGGCGCGTCTGGTAGGGACGAGAGACAGGGCCTTCTCTGTGATGGCCTCCTGACTGTGGAATTCCCTCCTGAATGAAATTAGATCTGCCCCCTCCTTTTAGGAAGCTGGTGAAAACATGGCTGTGGAATGAGGCCTTCGCAGAATGAGGGCGGAGATCGCTAATTGACTAAAGCCGCTGACCACTTGATATGGAGTGAATACACGGACTGAGCTGGACTTGATTTTACTTTGGCGAATGGCTTTTTAAAAATAAATTTGTATTTATTTTTATAGTGAACGTATGATGTTTTTAGATTTTACATGTTAGCATTGAATCCTTGCTGTTTGCCGGTCTGAGTCCCTCTTCGGAGGTGAGAAGGCCGGGGTATAAAAGTTTTAAATAATAATAATAATTTCTGGGAGCAAGACGAACCACCTGCTCCCTCAACCCGTGCCCTTCCTGGCTAGTTAAGTCTTGCTGGGAAGGGTTACGTGGCCCTCTGTTAAATATAGTAAACTGCTCCCTTGAGCAAGGAGTGTTTCCAGAGGTATTGAAAGAGGCGATGGTGAGTCCGCTACTGAAAAAACCAGATTTAGATCGTTCGGCTCCCTCCAATTACCGCCCAGTGTTGAATTTATCGTTCCTGGGTAAAGTGATGGAGAGGGCAGTAGTGGACCAGCTGCAGCAGTTCCTAAATGACACAGCCGGATTAGATCCCTACCAGTCCGGCTTCTGTATTGGGCATGGGACAGAGACTGTGCTGGTCGCCATCACAGACCAACTTCGCTGCCAATTGAATCAAGGAGGATCAGCGCTGCTCGTATTATTGGACCTCACGGCAGCTTTTGATACAGTAGACCAGTGTTTTTCAACCTTTTTTGAGCCGCGGCACATTTTTTACATTTACAAAATGCTGGGGCACACCACCAACCAAAATGACACAAAATGACACTCTAACACAGTAATACATATAGTTAATATGTTTTTAAATGTATTTATACACTCAATGTGAAACCTGGGCCTGTTTTGATGAACACAACATAGATATCCTGGCAGGAATGGCAGAAAGACACACACAGATCTTGCTCAACAGCTGGGAGTTATAGTTCACCCGCAATCAAAGAGCATTCTGAACTCCACCAATGATGGAATGGAATGAAATTTCCCACACAGAACTACCATAACCAAGATAAAATGCTATAAGAGTTTGATGGGCATTGACCTTGAGTTATGGAGTTGTAGTTCACCTATATCCAGAGAGCACTGTGGAGGGGAGGGAGGAAGACATGGGGCGAGTCTGTGCAGTAGCGCCCGCACAAGTCATGTCTTCCTCCCTACCCCCTCCTGCAGAACCGGCAGCGTGAGCAAAGCGAGGCAAAGCAAGCAGAGCGAGGCTAGGAAGAAGGGAGCCCGAGTGGAGAAGGAAAAGTGTTTGGCAGGAGGGGGAAGAAAGGGCACTGGAGGTTCCAATTTCCCACGGCACACCTGATGATCGTTCACGGCACACTGGTTGGGAAACACTGCAGTAGACCACGCATTGTTAACTCACCGCTTAGCCGTGACAAGGGTTAGGGGGACTGCTCCTAAATGCGTGTCCTCTTTTCTCCTAAATTGGGGACAGCGAGTGGAGAGGGGAGGTATGGTTTCCGAGAGGTTCCCCCTAAATTGTGGGGTCCCTCAGGGAGCCATTCCCTCCCCTCTATTATTTAACATTTACATGTGACCACTTGCCAAATTGATGCAGAGTTTTGGTCTGGAATGTCATCAGTACGCTGATGACACCCAGCTTGTGCTGAGGATGGACGGCCGGCCGGACTCTGTACCCAATTGTTTCCAACTATGCCTTGAAGCTGTGACTGGTTGGCTACGAGCCAGTCAGTTGAGAGTGAATCCATCAAAGGAGATCCTTTGGCTGGGTTGTCCAGGTGGGAGTGGGTGTCGGCTACATATGCTGGATGGCAAGACACTTCGTCCCTCGTCCCTAGTAAAGAGCTTGGAGGTCCAATTGGACCCGCTACTGTCAATGGAGGCTCAGGTCTCCACCGCCAGTAGATCTGCCTTTTTCCACCTATGGCAGGCTAGGCGGCTGGCTCCCTATCTCACCGAATGCGATCTGGCCAGGCAATGGTCATCTCGAGGCTAGACTACTGTAACACCCTTTACATTGGTCTTCCTTTGTCGGTTATCCGGAGGCTTAAGCTGGTGCAGAACATGGCAGCGAGACTTTTGGCTGGAGTACCGGCCAGGGCTCATATCACTCCAACTCTGCAGCGACTGCACTGGCTGCCAATTGAGCACCGGATCATCTTCAAAGTGTTGTTCTTGACCTTTAAGGCCTTGTATGGTCTGGGGCGAGTGTACTTGAGGGACCGACTACTCCCATATGTTCCCCAGAGATTGCTTCAATCAGAGGATCACAACCTCTTACAGATTCCATTCCTTCGAAACATCCATTTGTCTTCAACAAGACAAAGAGCTTTCTCTGTGGTTGCACCGAGTCTATGGAACTCTTTGCCATCTGAAGTCCGGGCAACCACTGACTTGCTGGCTTTTTGGAAAGCATGTAAAACAGCCCTTTTCTGTCAGGCATTTAACCTTTAACCACTTTGGTTGAGTACACACTGTTAATCTGTGTTAATCGTTTATGGCAGGGGTGCTCATTAGGTAGCTCGTGAGCTACTAGTAGATCTTCGGCCCTCTTCCAGGTGATCTTCGGGCCTCACCAGCCAAATGGGGCACTCCTGCCATGTGTGCGCACACCCTGTGCGCATGCGCGCTCCTGCTGCTGGCTTCCGCTCTCGCAGTGCTTCTTTTGCCTGCAGGGCATTGCAGGAAGAAGGAAGTATGAGGCAGGGCCTCTGGAGGGAGCGCCCAACCTCTCTCTCGTCCAGAAGCAGCTGTGCAGCCTCCGTTGCCGGCGAGACAGGCAGGGCAGAGCGCTCCCTCTGGATCCCCCGCCTCGTGCTTTCTCCTTCCTGCAATGCCCTGCAGGCGGAAGAAGCACTGCGCGGGCGGAAAACAGCAGCAGGAGCACGAGCGGTGGCAGGAGCAGGTAGATCTTTTGGACTTGGTCGCTTTAAGAGTAGCTCGCATGCTGAAAAAGTGTGAGCACCCCTGGTTTATGATTTCACTGTATACCTGGAGTGTTTTAAATTGCTATTGGTTGATATACTGTAAACCAGGGGTGTTCACACTTTTTCAGCATGCGAGCTATTCTTAAAGCAACCAAGTCCAAAAGATCTACCTGCCCCCGCCGCCGTGCACTCCCGCCACCGTGCGCTCCCGCCGCCATGCGTGCTCCTGCTGCTGTTTTCCGCCCGCACAGCGCTTCTTCCGCCTGCGGGGCATTGCAGGAAGGAGAAAGCACGAGGCGGGGCATCCAGAGGGAGCGCTCCACCCTGCCTGTCTCGCCGGCAACGGAGGCTGCACAGCTGCTTCTGGACAAGAGAGAGGCCCCGCCTCGTGCCTCCTTCTTCCTGCAATGCCCCGCAGGCAAAAGAAGCACCGCAAGAACGGAAGCCAGCAGCAGGAGCGCACGTGCGCGCAGGGTGTGCGTGCGCATGGCAGGAGTGCCCCATCTGGCTGGTGAGGGCCGAAGATCTATTAGTAGCTCCCGAGCTACCTAATGAGCACCCCTGCTGTAAACCATCCTGAGCCAATTTGGAAGGACGGTATACAAATCGAAACAATAAATAAATAAATAAACATCTGGGGACCCACAGGTTGAGAAGCGGTGCTGTAGAGTTAATGCAGTTTGACAGCACTTTAACTGCCATGGCTTAATGCCAGGGGTGCTCACACTTTTTCAGCATGCGAGCTACTCTTAAAGCAACCAAGTCCAAAAGATCTACCTGCCCCCGCTGTGCGCTCTTGCGCACTCTCGCCGGCGTGCGATCTTGTCAGCGCGCATGCTCCTGCTGCTGTTTTCTGCCCGCGCAGCGCTTCTTTCGCCTGCAGGGCATTGCAGGAAGGAGAAAGCAGGAGGCAGGGCATCCAGAGGGAGCGCTCCACCCTGCCTGTCTCGCCGGCAATGGAGGCTGCACAGCTGCTTCTGGATGAGAGAGAGGCAGGGCGCGCTCCTCCAGAGGCCCGTCTCGTGCTTCCTTCTTCCTGCAATGCCCCGCAGGCGAAAGAAGCACCGCGAGAGCGGAAGCCAACAGCAGGAGCGCACGTGCGAGCAGGGTGTGCATGCGCATGGCAGGAGTGCCCCATCCGGCTGGTGAGGCCCGAAGATCACCTGGAAGAGGGCCGAAGATCTACTAGTAGCTCCTGAGCTACCTAATGAGCACCCCTGCTGTAAACCTTCCTGAGCCAATTTGGAAGGACGGCATACAAATCAAAACAATAAATAAATGAATAAACATCTGGGGACCCACAGGTTGAGAAGCGGTGCTGTAGAATTAATGCAGTTTGGCAGCACTTTAACTGCCATGGCTCAATGCTATGGAGCAGGGGTGCTCAGAATGGTGATCGGGATCACCAGGGTGATCTTTGGGCCTCATCCTGGTGATCTTGAGGGCCCTGACCAGGTTTTTTGCTGTTGGTCCTCTTCACGCGCCCCTGCACGCTGCAAAGAAGTCCTCCGTCGTTGCTCTTCCCCGGTCCCTGCTCGCACGTCGCCTCCATAAGCGCTAGAGTCCAAGTGGCAGAATGGGCCCCCGCGTTTGGCTTCCTCCTCCTCCCTCCATCCTTCTCCAGCCACTCAGAGTCGTAGGAGACCAAAGGGGGCGGGCCTGGAAGACGCAATGCATGGCTGGCCCCGGGCGCATGCGCAGAAGCAACCATTCTGCCTCTCTGACTTCCCGTAAGCTCTTGGAGGCGGCACGCATCCTGGCGGCGTGGAAATAGGAGCAATGACGAAGGAGGAGGAGGAGGACGCTTTGGGGTAATTTCCTTACCGCATCTCAAAGGCCGGTCTTTTTACTTTGGGGTGGGTGCTTGATTGTTCTGTGGCATGTCTCTTTGTTTATTTTTAATGTTTAAAAGTGGCCTTTTAGCTCCAAAGCCTCTCTGCTTGCTTTGTTCCTTGAGAAATGTACTGTATGTTGGGGAATATGGAAATGTGGGAGAAATGGGGTGGTTGGATGTATTTTTGCATGCCCCTTTGTTTACCTTGCTGAGTATTAAATGGCCTTGCAGTTCAACAGCCTCTCTTCTTACTTTCTGGCTGATCATACGTGTGGTAATATGGCAGTGTGGGAGAAATGGGGTGGTTGGATGTATTTTTGCATGCCCCTTTGTTTACCTTACTGAGTATTAAATGACCTTGCAGTTCAACAGCCTCTCTTCTTACTTTCTGGCTGATCATACGTGTGGTAATATGGCAGTGTGGGAGAAATGGGGTGGTTGGATGTATTTTTGCATGCCCCTTTGTTTACCTTGCTGAGTATTAAATGGCCTTGCAGTTCAACAGCCTCTCTTCTTACTTTCTGGCTGATAATACGTGTGGTAATATGGCAGTGTGGGAGAAATGGGGTGGTGGGATGTATTTTTGCATGCCCCTTTGTTTACCTTGCTGAGTATTAAATGGCCTTGCAGTTCAACAGCCTCTCTTCTTACTTTCTGGCTGATAATACGTGTGGTAATATGGGAGTGTGGGAGAAATGGGGTGGTGGGATGTATTTTTGCATGTCCCTTTGTTTACCTTGCTGAGTATTAAATGGCCTTGCAGTTCAACAGCCTCTCTTCTTACTTTCTGGCTGATAATACGTGTGGTAATATGGAAATGTGGGAGAAATGGGGTGGTTGGATGTATTTTTGCATGCCCCTTTGTTTACCTTGCTGAGTATTAAATGGCCTTGCAGTTCAACAGCCTCTCTTCTTACTTTCTGGCTGATAATATGTGTGGTAATATGGCAGTGTGGGAGAAATGGGGTGGTTGGATGTATTTATGCATGCCCCTTTGTTTACCTTGCTGAGTATTAACTGGCCTTGCAGTTCAAAAGCCTCTCTTCTTACTTTCTGGCTGATAATACGTGTGGTAATATGGAAATGTGGGAGAAATGGGGTGGTTGGATGTATTTTTGCATGCCCCTTTGTTTACCTTGCTGAGTATTAAATGGCCTTGCAGTTCAAAAGCCTCTCTTCTTACTTTCTGGCTAATAATACGTGTGGTAATATGGCAGTGTGGGAGAAATGGGGTGGTGGGATGTATTTTTGCATGCCCCTTTGTTTACCTTGCTGAGTATTAAATGGCCTTGCAGTTCAACAGCCTCTCTTCTTACTTTCTGGCTGATAATATGTGTGGTTATATGGCAGTGTGGGAGAAATGGGGTGGTTGGATGTATTTATGCATGCCCCTTTGTTTACCTTGCTGAGTATTAACTGGCCTTGCAGTTCAACAGCCTCTCTTCTTACTTTCTGGCTGATAATATGTGTGGTAATATGGCAGTGTGGGAGAAATGGGGTGGTGGGATGTATTTTTGCATGCCCCTTTGTTTACCTTGCTGAGTATTAAATGGCCTTGCAGTTCAACAGCCTCTCTTCTTACTTTCTGGCTGATAATATGTGTGGTAATATGGCAGTGTGGGAGAAATGGGGTGGTTGGATGTATTTTTCCATGCCCCTTTGTTTACCTTGCTGAGTATTAAATGGCCTTGCAGTTCAACAGCCTCTCTTCTTACTTTCTGGCTGATAATATGTGTGGTAATATGGCAGTGTGGGAGAAATGGGGTGGTTGGATGTATTTTTATGCTCTGTTTTATATTGTTGTTCTTAAATTGAAATGTTGCTGTTTTATAACATCATTTTATGTAAACTGCCCCGAGCCTGCTGGAAGGAGCGGTACATAAAAATGAATAATAAATATAAATAAATAAATAAGAAAATAGTTATACGTTTTACATTCCCGGGTAGGTGATCTTTGGGACTTGGTGTTTTAATCAGTAGCTCCCAGGCTGAAAAAGTGTGAGCACCCCTGCTGTGGAGCCTTGGGATTTTTTCACTCTCCAAAGAACCAGGTAAAACTACAACTCCCATCACCCCGAAGCCTGCAAATGGACAGGAGAAGCCTTCCCCTCCCCCCTCCCCGGCTCCCCCTTTGACCTGCTGTATCTCCAACTCCGTTTCGGGTTGCAAGCGACCGGGTAGCTGGACGGGGAAATCGCTCCGGGGCAAGATAACCGTCTCCCTGTACGGGGACTCGGGGCTGGCCTTCGCGCCTCTGTTGGGCCCTGCCGACGCCGCCCCGCGCGCCCAGCACCAGGCCCGCCGGGGGCCCCGGGAGAAGGAGGCCAACGGCGGTGCCCTCAGCGCCCACAACATCTTCCACACTGGGCGCCACTTCCGGGAGAACGACGGCGAGCCGCGAGGACAACTACGGGCTCGCACAAGGGACACACCGCACAACGCTTGGAAACTGGCTTTTCGTTTGCTTTGTCTGCCCCTCCCACCCTCCCGTCCACATCCCGCTGTGTTTCTCGAGCGCCACCTAGAGGCCAGTCCCGATTGAAGCCTCTTGGGAGCTGCTCTCTCTTGATCTTCAGACCCCCTCCCGCCCGGCCACATCCCGCTGTGTTTCTCGAGCGCCACCTAGAGGCCAGTCCTCATTGAAGCCTCTTGGGAAGCTGCTGCTGTCTCTTGATCTTCAGACCCAGCTTGTGATGCACCTTTATTCCGGAATAAGTAAGCCTTAAAGCGAAGAGTGGCAAGACTATTTGGCATCTCTAAGGGCAGGAACATGATAGGATCAATGCAGTGTCCAATTCTGGGCGCTACAATTGAAGGGAGATGTTGACAAGCTGGAATGTGTCCAGAGGAGGGTCTGGGGAACAAGCCCTATGAGGAGCGGCTTAAAGAGCTGGGCATGTTTAGCCTGAAAAAGAGAAGGTTGAGAGGAGACATGATAGCCATGTATAAGTATGTGAGAGGAAGTCATAGGGAGGAGGGAGCAAGCTTGGGGCAATGGCTTCAAACTACAAGAAAGGAGATTCCACCTGAACATTAGGAAGAACTTCCTGACTGTGAGAGCTGTTCAGCAGTGGAACTCTCTGCCCTGGAGTGTGGTGGAGGCTCCTTCTTTGGAGGCTTTTAAACAAGTTGGATGGCCATCTGTTGGATGAGATTTTCCTGCTTCTTGGCAGGGGGTTGGACTGGATGGCCCACGAGATCTCTTCCAACTCTATGATTCTGTTATTCTAAGCATCTATGATTATTATTATTATTCTAAGCATCTATGATGATGATGATGATTATTCTAAGCATTTATTATTATTCTAAGCATTTATTATTCTAAGCATTTATTGTTATTGTTATTCTAAGCATCTATGATGATGATGATGATTATTATTCTAAGCATCTATGATTATTATTATTCTAAGCATCTATGATTATTATTATTCTAAGCATCTATGATTATTATTATTCTAAGCATCTATGATGATGACTATTCTAAGCATCTATGATTATTATTATTCTAAGCATCTATGATTATTATTCTAAGCATTTATGATTGTTATTATTATTCTAAGCATCTATGATTATTATTATTATTCTAAGCATCTATTATTATTATTCTAAGCATTTATGATTATTATTATTATTCTAAGCATCTATGATGATGATGATTATTATTATTCTAAGCATTTATTATTATTCTAAGCATTTATTATTGTTATTGTTATTCTAAGCATCTATGATGATGATGATTATTATTATTCTAAGCATCTATGATTATTATTATTCTAAGCATCTATGATGATGACTATTATTCTAAGCATCTATGATGATTATTATTCTAAGCATCTATGATTATTATTCTTAGCATCTATGATTATTATTCTTAGCATCTATGATTATTATTCTTAGCATCTATGATTATTATTCTTAGCATCTATGATTATTATTCTTAGCATCTATGATTATTATTCTTAGCATCTATGATGATTATTATTCTAAGCATCTATGATTATTATTCTTAGCATCTATGATTATTATTCTTAGCATCTATGATTATTATTCTTAGCATCTATGATTATTATTATTATCATCTATGATTATTATTATTCTAAGCATCTATGATGATGACTATTATTCTAAGCATCTATGATTATTATTATTCTAAGCATCTATGATTATTATTCTTAGCATCTATGATTATTATTCTAAGCATCTATGATTATTATTATTCTTAGCATCTATGATTATTATTCTTAGCATCTATGATTATTATTCTAAGCATCTATGATTATTATTCTTAGCATCTATGATGATTATTATTCTTAGCATCTATGATTATTATTCTTAGCATCTATGATTATTATTCTTAGCATCTATGATTATTATTCTTAGCATCTATGATTATTATTCTTAGCATCTATGATTATTATTATTCTAAGCATCTATGATGATGATTATTATTCTAAGCATCTATGATTATTATTATTCTAAGCATCTATGATTATTATTATGATTATTATTCTAAGCATCTATGATGATGATGATTATTCTAAGCATCTATGATTACTAAAGATTCTATGAGTGTATCTCTTTAAATTCCATGATTGTATAGCAGGCATAGGCAAACTTGGGCTCCAACTCCCAGAATTCCCAAAACACTCAGAGGGCCCAAGTTTGCCTATGCCTGCTATACAATCATGGAAGTTGCAGTTATACAAGCTCTTTAGCCTTCTCTGCCAAAGAGTGCTGGTGCCTGACTGAACTACAATGCTCATGAAGCCATGGCAGTTAAAATGGTATCAAACTGCATTAATTCTGCAGTGTAGATGCACCCTATATCAAACAGTGCCAGCGCAATAGGAACATATGGTAGAAAACTGCAATCAAGAAGCTCATGCCAGCTTTAAAGGTTTGGGTAATAGATTTTCAATGGCTTTAGCTGTTTGTATTTGTAATATTTCTATAATTCTGTATCAATGTTTATATGCTTTATGGTTTGGGGTTGTTCTTTTTACACATTATGATTTTTAGTGTCAGCTGCTTTGAGTCTCCTTTGGGAGAATGAAAACTTATATTAGTATTATATTATTATAATATTATTATTGCACCAGGAATGTGGCGCAGCTGGCTGGGAGTCAGCTGCATAAGATCTCTACTGACCAGAAGGTCATGAGTTTGAGGCCTGCCCGGGTCGGGGTGAGCTCTCGACCAATTGTGTAGCTCGTTGTCTGTCTATATATGTTGTATGTCTATGACATTGAATGTTTGCCTGTATATGTGCATTGTGATCCGCCCTGAGTCCCATGCGGGGTGAGAAGGGCGGAATATAAATATTGTAATTAATTAATTACTGGATTGGGATCAAACTTGGGAATGTGGACCGGGATTGTGGCGCAGCTGGCTGGGAGTCAGCTGCATAAGATCTCTACTGACCAGAAGGTCATGAGTTCAAGGCCTGCCCGGGTCAGGGTGAGCTCTCGACCGATTGTGTAGCTCGTTGTCTGTCTATATATGTTGTATGTCTATGGCATTGAATGTTTGCCTGTATATGTGCATTGTGATCCGCCCTGAGTCCCCTGCGGGGTGAGAAGGGCGGAATATAAATGATGTAAATATTATTATTATTATTAATAATAATAATATAATGGAAAAATTGTATTTGTTGTATCAGGAAATGCATATGAGATAGAAAAGAAGATAGGCAAAATAATATTACAGTCGGCTTTCTATATCCATGGATTCTGCATCCAGAGATGCTACTATTTATGGACTGAATTTTTTAAAAAATATTAATAAATCCAGAAGTAAATCTTGATATTTTTTGCAATTTTCTAGAAGGGACACAAGTTTAACTGCATCATTGTAAATATACAGCATGTGAAAGGTAAAGCTTTCCAACACTAAAATAGAGGACACATAAAAAGGGGGTAGATCCTGTTGTCTGGTTTTCTGCAAACACACCCAGGCCCCATCTACACAGCTATAATATAATGCAGTTTCATAAGATAAATAGGCGGGCTTTAGGACCCAGAAGGGATTTAGGAGAGGCGGAGAAAGCAGAGGGAGGAAGTAGTGGAGTTTTTGCAACTGGGAGAAAGGTGGGAATCTCCTGCTGCTTGGTTGCTTTTGGGGAAGCTCTGTGGCCAACAGGTAGGCTCTTATACTTTTCCCAGTCCTTCCAAATTGCCTCTCTAGAGGTGCATCTACACTGTAGACTTAATGCGATTTGACACCACTTGAACTATCTTTGCTTAGAGAGCTATAGAATCCTGGAAGTTGTAGTTTTGCAAGGTCTTTAGCCTTCTCTGCTAAATGCAGGTGCCACACCAAACCAGAATCCCCACTATTTCATAGCATTGAGCCATGGCAGGCAGTTCAAACTGCATTAATTCTACAAAGCCTGCATGTCAATTTCTACAAGTGTAGTGAGCCATGTTTTGGACTTCAAACCAGAAATGTCATTAAACTCTATTTCTCCCCCAAGAGAATGCAGTAAGTAAGGGAAGAGTCATTGGTGTCACCTCTTGACCTTGATAGAGAATAGCAAGGCTATAAACATAATTGATAAATTCTTGGGTTGCTGTGAGTTTTCTGGGCTGTTTGGCCATGTGCTTCTGGAACAAGGCCATACAGCCTGAAAAACTCACAGCAACTCAGTGATTCCGGCTATGCAAGCCTTCGACAACACATTGATTATTATTTACTATTTATTTGTATACCGCCCTTCTCAGACTTCAGGCGACTCAGGGCGGTATTGTGATTACAGCAAGGCATCTGCTACATAAGTTATGATGCTCAGGTGTCGGTGGTGGCCGGGAAGGCCTACACACAGTTAAAACTCGTGCGCCAACTGCGACCATACCTCGTGAAGTCTGACTTGACCATGGTGATCCATGCCTTGGTTACCTCTAGACTGGATTACTGCAATGCACTCTACGTGGGGCTACTCTTGAAGGCGGCCCGGAAACTTCAACTTGTCCAGCGATCATCAGCCAGATTAATAACTGGGGCAAGTTACAGGGAGCGGTCAACCTCCCTGTTTAAAGAACTGCACTGGCTGCCATTTATTTTCCGGTCCCAATTCAAGGTGCAGAAGATCACCTATAAAGCCCTAAACCAGTGGTTCTCAACCTTCCTAATGCCGTGACCCCTTAATACAGTTCCTCATGTTGTGGTGACCCCCAATGATAAAAGTATGTAGTTGCTATTGTAATAACTGTAATATTTCTCCTGTTATGAATTGTAAATATCCAATATGCAGGATATATTTTCATTCACTGGACCAAATTTGGCACAAAGACCCCATACGCCCAAATTTAAGTACCGCTGGAGTTGGGGGGTTGGGCGGATTGATTTTGTCATTTGGGAGTTGTAGTTGCTGGGATTTATTGTTCAAACAAAGCGCATTCTGAACTCCACCAACAATGGAATTAAGCCAAACTTGGCACACAGAACGCCCATGGCCAACTGAAAATACTATAAGGGTTTGGTGGGCATTGACCTTGAGTTTTGGAGTTGTAGTTGACCTACATCCAGAGAGCACTGTGGACTCAAACAATGATAGATCTGGACCAAACTTGGCATGGATCCTCAATATGCCGGAATGTGAACACTGGCGAAGTTTGGGGAAAATAGACCTTGACATTTGGAAGTTGTAGGGATTTATAGTTCACCTACAATCAAAGAGCATTCTGAACCCCACCAATGATAGAATTGGGCCAAACTTCCCACACAGAATCCCCATGACCAACAAGAAATAATGTATTTTCTGATGGTCTTTAGCGACCCCTCTGACACCCCCTCGCGACTCCTCCAGGGGTCCCGACCCCCAGGTTGAGAAACACTGCCCTAAACGGTTCGGGACCCACCTACCTTCATGACCGGATCTCCCTCCATGAACCAGTTTGAACCCTCCGCTCCTTGGGGGAGGCCCTTCTGTTGCCCCTGCCAGTCTCACAGACTCGTCTGGTGGTGGGCACAAGGGAGAGGGCCTTCTCCTCTGTGGCCCCCCAACTCTGGAATTCCTTGCCCGGAGAGATTCGGAAAGCCCCCCACTTTGGAGACCTTTTAAAAACACCTGAAAACCTGGCTTTTCCGCTGTGCCTTTGGAGAGTAGTTATTTAATTTCTATCATTGCTCTCCTCAATGCCCCCGTTCTTGGAGTCCATTATCCCCGTAAAGGATGCTATTCCGCTTATCTCACCCTGAGTTTTCAACACTTTATATGTGTGCCTGTGGCCCGCCCTGTCCTTGTGATTTTAGACATCTAGTTCTATATTGTTTTTTATTTATATGTATGTATTTTTATTGTGTGATTGCTGATGTTTTTGATTTTATTTTATTGTAATTTGTTGTTTGGACTTGGCCTCATGTGAGCTGCCCCGAGTCCCCATTGGGAAGATGGGGGTGGGTTGCAAATAAAGTTTATTATTATTAATAATAATTTATTTCCTATATTTATACCCCAGCCTTCTCCCCCCGAAGGGGGACTCAGGGCAGCCTAACAAAAGCATCACACGATGCTAGCATCATAAAAACAACCACAGTACAATCAAAATACTAAAAATATTGAAACAACAATTAAAACAATTAATTAAGACACATCCATTAAAATCGAAATCCAAAAAAACATTTCGGGTCAATTTATTGCCATAAGTTGTGTGATCTTCTACCACTTGCTGCTCACTGATCAAACGCTTGGTTCCATAACCAGGCCTTGATTTTCCTTCTGAAAGACAAGAGGGAGGTGGCCAATCTGATATCTCTAGGAAGGGCGTTCCATAGGTGGGGGGCCGCTGCTGAGAAGACCCTCTTTCTCATCCCCATCAACCGCGTTTGCAATAGAGGTGGGATCAAGAGCAGGGCCTCTCCTGAAGATCTTAAACTTCGTGATGATTTGTGGCAGGAGATATGTTCAGACAGTTATGTGTATGTTGTTGAAAGAATATAGGGGGGTTTTTCTTCACTAAATCACATTACAGCAACATGTGCCTTGTACTTTAATTATGAATCTAAAAAAGTATTTTTTTCCAATTTCATTTTATTTCAGGTTTGTTCTTGTCTCCTTAGAATTGTAGTTCTTGGGGCTTCTTCCAGAATAAATAGGTAGAACTAGACTGTGCTTTCAGCATTTATATGGCACAATTGGCCAAACCGTTGTAATGCCTACTTGATACTCACAAGGATTTTCAGGTACTTAAAATGATTATAGTCTATATGTTTTTTAGATAACCCATTTTTCAGTAAGAAAATTAGCCTTTTATGGCCCACCCAAAAACTTAGGAAGCATATATTAGCACTTTAAAAAAATCTTTTAACAGACTGAGAAAAGGCAAAGCATTTTATTGTGAACAGACCTTAGCACATGTATAAAGGTTGTAAAGGAGCCAGCTTGTAATCTAATGTTTAACCCAAGCAAGGCAGTTAGTTGCATAAGCTGAATAAAGGTAAATGAATCCGTCTTGGGAACTAGGAAAAAGCAAACACATACACCAAGGAAGCATTTCCATCACAAAACAATCAAACTTATGTAAGGTTTGCTAACTCAGCTTTCTCTTCACTGATCAAGAAGCAGTGGAATTTTGTGTTGGAGTTTACTCACTTTTCACACTCATTTCACTGTTGTGAACAATTTGCTCTTATGGTGCTTTCCACTATTTGTGGCCCTTGTTTCACACCCACAACGGCAAGAATTTGAAATGTCCCCTATCAACTAAATGCTGGGCTTCTCAAAGTTTAAGGCCCCTTCCACACACAGCTGAATGAAACCCCAGATTTTCTGTTTTGAACTGTTATATATGGCAGTGTGGATTCAGGTATCCCAGTTCAAAGCAGATACGTATTGTAGGATTTTCTGCCTTGATATTCTGGGTTATATGGGTGTGTGGAAGGGCTCTATGGCGAAGAAAAGTATCACACATTGCCATTTCCAGCTTGTAATGGAACTTTCGTTGGATATTTTCTGTGCAGCCGCACAAGAGTGATTGAAAGTCTGTGTTTAGCCTACTTTCCTTATGTCATGATGAAGTAAAGGCAACCTGTAACTATAACTATAAATCTTCCAAGGGGTTCAACAGTCCACTGTTGTGCAATAACATTCAGTAAAAAATCCTCTATCCAATTCCTGGACTTCTGCTTTGAACTGGGTTATAGAGAGAACACTGAATCCACACAGCCCTATATCCCAGAATATCAAGAAAATCCCACAATATCTGCTTTGAACTGGGTTATCTGAATCCACACTTAGATAATGTGGGATTTTCTGCCTTGATATTCTGGGATATAGGTCTGTGTGTAAGGGTCCTAAAATGCTAAGTTTTCTCTCTAGGCGTTTTCTAAATCCTGTGGTGTGATTCTATAGCACCTGAGGTTTCACATTTCCACAAGATGTCCAGGAATGTATTCCACATGGATAGAGGGGGTGATACTTTTATTGCAATTTCTGATGGAAGCATAGACTCATGCTGGAGGACCTAGACGATCCCTATAGAATTTTTTTTTAATAAAATAGTTTTTATTGAAAAGTACAGATCAAACATTACAACAGTAATAGAACCATAAAGAAAATAGAAAAGAAGAAAAGAGAAAAATATTTTTAATTGTGGATCATTGAAATTGTGTGTTCAGGGGTCATACTGTGTTTTCCACTGAAAAAGCAAATTTATTTATTTAAAACTTTTGTACCCTGGCTTTCTCACCTCAAGAGAGGAACTCAAACCAAGACATGTAGATTTGAGTGTCATATAACAAAATCCATTGATGAACTGCATTGAATGCTGCTGAATTAAAGTTCCCTTAGCACTTATTATTCCAAATGTCAGTTTCTGAGTCACTGGCTGCTAGTTTCTGGTGAGTTTCCAGGAAAGGAAGAAAATATTGCAGCCAATGGGCATAAATAGGGTGCTAGTCCCTGCTGACTAAAAATAACTATTTCCCATCCCCAGATGAGATACCTGGAGACAGGCATGTCGCCGGGGGGGGGGGGGGGGGGGATTGTTCACGAGAAGGCCTTACTGGTACATTATTTAAACTGTTATGTGTATTCATATCATGATTTGACCACCATGCTCAAATATCATATGCATGGGGGTATTGGGAATCAAAATCACTCAGACTCAGCCCCCCCAAATCCAGCTGTGTTTCTCCAGCTGTGGGCTCTTATATACAAGAGGGGAAGAAAGCAGTGGGGAGAAGACATAAGCATGCCTCACCACCTACCCTTTAGCATGTTAAGAAAAGCACATTTGGCCACCATAATGAAAATCAAAAGACAAGCAGAGGCTGGCAAAAGAAAAAGTCACTCATGTATATGCAACAAGTGGTCTTCAATTTTTTTTAAAAAATTATTTTTGTGGAAGATATTAGCTGACCAGGTTGTTTAGTTTCAAACATGCATATTAATTTTGAAGAAAAAGTTAGCTTGAACGTGTTGATCTGCTTTTGTGGGCGAGGAACCTAGTCTTCCAATGTTAATGTTGCCTCTGGCACCAAATTAAATGTTAAAGAAGTGATGTCCACGAAAGCATCTTTTTCAGTAAATGAAGTATACATTCTGTTTATGCTTATGGTATGCTCATTTTCATGTTTTTGGTGCTTGTGCCTGTAGCCAAGAGAGCTCCTTTCATTGGCTTTCATGAGTGAGCTGGGCAGTCTCAGCTTGCTGCCATTTGGCATCCCTTTTGGGTTTGTTTGCACGGCCATTGCATGCAGTGAACAAACATGAAGGAGGCTGGCCTTTGCCCAAAGCATGCCCAGGCTTATATAGGAGGAGGGCAGTAACTGGAGAGTGAGGAAAAAATATGAGATCAGCAGTTGAAAGAGTGGAACTACCAGGCAGTGAATATGTCATGGCAGGTAGTGAGTCTGGCCCAGGGAGCCTTGCAATACCACTTTGTTTACCATTCTGGGTGAGGATCATAAGAGTTAAAGATTCATCAGCCCACCGTGGAGTAGAAATGGAAGTCCAACATATGGAAGTTGAGGTCCAACATTGCTTTAGCAAATGCTGGTTGGTATCCCTTTAAACTCTGCAATCCTGTTTGTCTCTGAAAAGTACCAGGCTAGATATAGTATTCTTTAAATACTAATTAATGATAATGAAGTTATCTTTTGAGAAGTTCTAGAAATTAAGTCTCATTTGCTCTTTCTGACATTTGACTTCAGCAGTGCAGAGCTATTCCTCATGTGACCTCTGTTGCGTAAAAATGCCTACTAATGAGTCAGTGGACTCTTCCTTACTTTTTCCTCTCTTATTGTTGCATCCAGAATGTGCTGTAACATAGATTTTTTAAAAAAGAGATAGTATAGTGATAATTGCATTCATAATAAATCTTTGTTTCTTCTTCTTTTTCTTTTTGGCCTTCTGTCCAGTAAGAATGGCTTCCAGTCCAAGTCTACTTATGCATCTTGTGGCTTCTGCATATTCTGTCGCCAATAAAGCAGGAGTAATTGTCCGGAAAGTGATGGCTGGAGGAGATCTGGGCATAGTAGAGAAGGTAACTTTCAATGTGTTCTTTCATTTTATTGTTGTCAGCCCTGAGTCCCTATAGGGAGAAAGGCGGGATATAAATAAAGATGATGATGATGTTGATGTCTGTGGTTCAGTGGGGTCTACTCCAACGTGAGGGTGTATATACAGATGCATCTTAAATGGATTAAAGGCAGCATAATATGTGCTGTGCTATCTTATATATGGTGTGGTAGGCTAAGCGTAGCTGCCCCCGAAGCTGTTTTTGTAGTTCATAATTACTCCAGATTCCCTCCCAAAAATATAAACTTTATGAAAAATAGAAGAGAGTACATTGTTCCATGGAACAACAGACTGGTTCAAGATTGGGAAAGGAGTATGGCAGGGCTGCATATTCCCACCCTACCTGTTCGATTTGTATGCAGAACACATCATGCGATGTGTCCAAGGCTGGAGTTAAAATTGCTGGAAGAAACATTAACAATCTTAGATATGCAGATGATACCACTTGGGTGGCTGAAAGCAAGGAGGAGCTGAAGAGCCTTCTAACCAAGGTGTAAACAGAAAGTGCAAAAGTTGGTTTAAAGCTAAACATTTCAAAAAATAACCAGACTGATTGATAACTGGCAAATAGATGGAGAAAATGTGGAGGCAGTGACAGACTTTGTATTTCTAGGTGCTAAGATTACTCCAGACCCAGACTGCAGCCAGAAAATCAGAATACGTTTACTTCTTGGGAGGAGAGCAATGACCATTTTGAAAAAAATAGTGAAGAGTAGAGACATCACACTGGTAATGAAGGTCTGCATAGTTAAAGCAATGGTATTGCCTGTAGTGACCTATGGATGCGAGAGCTAGACCAAAAGGAAGGCTGAGTGAAGGAAGATAGATGCTTTTGAACTGCGGTGTTGGAGGAAAATTCTGAGAGTGCCTTGGATGGCAAAAAGATCAAACCAGTCCATACTCTAGGAAATAATGCTTAGAGGGAAGGATATAAGAGGCAAAAATGATGTACTTTGGCCACATAATAAGAAGACGTGAAAGCTTGGAGAAGATAACCATGCTTGGGAAAATGGAAAGAAAAAGGAAGAGGGGCCGACCAAGGGCAAGATGGATGGATGTTATGCTTGAAGTGACTGGCTTGATCTTGATGGAGCTGGGGGTGGCCACAGCCGACAGGGAGCTCTGGCGTGAGCTGATCCATGAGGTCACGAAGAGTCGAAAGCGACTGAACTAATAAACAGCAGCAACATTGCTCTTCTGGGGATCTTTTAGGATGAATGGTTCCACTTTTAAAGAGGTTTCAGAACCCTCCTGTCCTGTTTAATGTCAAAAAATATTGAAGCCACTTAGATTCCCATATGGGAGAAAGGTGGGATACACATCACATTATTCGATACCAGTACTTCGAAAGCAGAAATGGGCTTTCAGTCTCTTCTTACTTGGTGTTTGTTTTTGTTTTTTTGCAGTCCCAGGGATAAAACATTGTCACTGCACTTACACGATAGGTTTGCTCATAAGGTCGTGTTTAGTTATTAGTAAGTATGGAAAAATGCATTCATGATATCTGCCATCATATTGGCTTCAAGTTGAATCTATGAATGAGAGATCTCTAAGAAACTTGGCTATCAACAAGTCTTGCTCTTCTTTTACATTTTCAGCAAATATATCATTGTCTAAAATCCTCTTTAAAAGTTATCACAAAAGAGTTAGTACAGGTTGGTTAGTGGCTAAAGGTGACATCACATTCAGGACTCCCAAAATGAATAATTCATTTCTCACTTGGGACCTTTTTCCATAATAGTATACTTGGAAATGTTTGTGTAGTATTCGCTAGTAAGGTGAAGTATGCCACCTTATCCTATGCTAAAATACAGAAAGGCAGCCTCAAAACATAATAAGCTTGTCTTGGCTTCTTACTATGCACCCCAAGATCAGTAAAACTTTTTCATTGATGTCAATTTCTTCTCCTTGGCATTGAAAAGGACGACGGTATCCCATTCTGAAACATATTACTGTTTTGACTGCCAAGTGATTGGTTTTCTACCTTCTTAATAGAGTGGAGCGAATGACCTGCAGACCAAAGCTGACCGACTGGTTCAGATGAGCATCTGTTCCTCTTTAGCACGAAAATTTCCTAAGCTGACAATCATTGGAGAAGAGGTGAGGACTCTGAAATCCTGCGATATTTCATTTCTGTGTGCTTGGTTCACCAAGCTACATGACTGGCACTCTTACATTACATTCATAATTTTTCAGCAGTCTTTGCCTACACACTGCTATGTTCATTCTGCACCTTACCCAGCTTTATGCATATATCACTTGAACACAGTGTTCCTAAAACCTTACTTATTTCCCTCTTCAGATACCAAACAGGCAATATTCTTTTAGATTAATGGGGAGGGAGGGAGGGAGGGAGGGAGGGAGGGAGGGAGGGAGGGAGAGAGAGAGAGAGGACATGTTAATGGGAAGGAAATAAGCAAATGCATTTCCAAGCAAAAACCTATGTCAAGGGTATGTCTGTATAAGAGGTCTCTAATACACTTATCATCCAGCCACAGCAGAACCCTATGAAGGTCCAACTACACGATAAATTCAGTTATGCCAGTGGCTCTTCTAAGTCAACAATACAAACTGTTAAAGCTCTTGCTGTGATAAAGCAAGACTCTATTTTCACAACTGGGCTTCTCACCTAGGGTTGCCAACTGTCCTGTATTCTATGGGACGTCCCATCTGTAGGCCCCAAATTTCGTGTCCCTTATTTTCAGCTCCTGTCCCATATTGACACATACTTCCTCCTCCATCCTGCTATCCCTTTTGGCTCCTCCCGTTTCCTCTCGCCTCCCCAACCACGGCTGAGAATTGTTGTCCAAGGCTGCTTCCTCTTGATTGGGAGGCGCGTGCAGCCCTTTTGGGCGGGACACAATTTCCCAAGAACACTTGCTCCGGGGGGGAGGAGAAGGGGGCCTGCCGGTCTTTATGGTGCCGCTGGTGAGCGGCCTGAGGGAGCTGCAGGCGCGGCGCAGAGAGATGTGGCCTGCATGGAGCTGGTGATCATGGAGACCCAGAGCTAGGTCTTGCCCACCTCTACCGCGGGGCCGCCTTCATCGTCAACCGCTGGGAGGTGAAGGAAGGTGACCCCCTGCCAGGCACACAAATCACAGCCCCACTGGGGCTGAGGGGCGGGTATGGGTCTCTGGAGGGCTTTTGAGCCGGACGGCCATCTGTTGGGAGGGCTTGGGTTGTGCTTCCTTGCATAATGGCCCAAGTAGATGATATTATTTATTATTATTGTTATTATTTATTTAGACTTGTCCGTCGTCACTCCTGTACGGCTCGGGGCGACTTACAACATCAAAGCACAGTTAAAAATACATAGAGCACAGCAAATACACCTAATAAACATAGTTAAAATAGCATATAAAAACACAGCATAACACATAATAAAACTCATTACATTAGCAGCCTCTACACAGAAAGCAGGTTACATATTGCCTTGAATGCATGTGAAAGGAGGCTTCTGTTAGACCCCAGTCTAAAGATCGGTCAACAGTGTGATGCCGCAGCTGAAAAAGCCAAGGCTGCATCAAAAGGAGTATAGTTAGGGTTGCCTAACATTTGATATTCAAGTTTCTATGAAGTGTCCCTTATTTTTGTGAAAAATCTCATATTTTTAGGTAAATGTCTCTTATTTCTTAAATCAAAAAGTGGCAACCCTATTCTCACTACTGGCCATTTTTTAATAAACCCAACAGGATCTTCCTTCTGAAGAAGTAGATGAACAGTTACTTGAGGATGGCCAATGTGAAGAAATACTGAAGAAAGCCTGCCCTCAGCAGTACTCTGCCATCAAAGAGGAAGAGGTACTTAAAATGAGATATGTGAATGGTGAAAGTGGGGTGAGGATTGATGTCTGCAGCCAGCCTACTGTGAGGAGAGTTACCCAGAGCAATGATTGCTGATCTGTTTGCATCTTATATCAACCACTCTGGCATGTATCCCACAGTGATTGAAACAAAAACCCAATTTTTTTCTGAGGGCATTTGTACATTTACAGGATTCCTGCTGCTATATTTATCATGTATGGTGTGTCATAGGGACATGATGCTGTCCTGAGTCCCCCTTCGGGGGTTGAGATGTGACGGGATATAAATGCGAGAAATAAATAAATGATATGGGAAGAAACCATAAGCAAGCAAAAAGAATATTCCCATTAGTACTTAGTAGTTAAAAGCTGTAACAATATTTTTACTACACGTGGAGTACTCCAAAATCTAAAATTGTCTACTGAAATAGTTTTCTATTGGTTCAGTGCACATAAACTTTTTTTCATGTACCAAATTATTATTACTATCATGAAATATATATGAAACATAAAAGAACTTTGTGTTTAGACATTGAGTCCATCCTTAAGGTATCAAATTATGTGTGTATATGCAAACATAAGTGTCTCAAAATTTGAAAAAAATCTAAAATTCTTGTCCTAGAGATTTTGGATAAGGAATGCTCAACTTGTACAGCTAAACATTTGCAGGTAATTTATCTGTGTCAGGTAGAATTGGTAGCACATCATACTTACAAGCATATGTGAGGACTAAAGAAAGGCAAATTTATTATGAAAGTATTTAGCTGCCTTTTGTGCAGTCCTTACTTAGGTGATCCCTTGTGGTCCGAGTATGAGGGCCTTTCATGTGTAGTGTCTTCGCAGTAGATACGTTGGTGACTGTGGAGCCCTATTCTTGACCTGCATGTTCTTCCACAGTGAGGGCATCAATTTCCAGGTGGAAGGTGGTCCTGATCAGGGTTGGTTTGATGCACCTTCCTCTTGGCAAGTTTATCCCTTTCACCCTCCATTCGTGCCTCTTCAAATTCCACAGCACTGCTGGCCACAGCTGACCTCCAGTTACAGTGCTCAAGGGCCAAGACTTCCCAGCCTCACTGTGAATTCTCACATTAGCAGATTCCACCCACCGTTCTCAATGATTGTGTTGGAGAAGGAAACAAACAAACAACCCAGCTCTGCTGTTTCCCCTGCACAAGCTTGTTCCCAACAACCTGTCAAAAAAGTTAGAGAACCAGTTAGTAGTGAAGTTACAAGAATGAAGTTAAAGAATCCAGAGTAGTTTTATTTCTGCTTCCCTGGGCTGCTCAGTAGAAGCAGTGAGGATAATACTGAATAATAGTCTAGAATAATGTGTTTTCATAGTCTGATGCTCTCATTGGGCATCCTTCTTCACTTGATGGGCAGGAATATGGTATGTCACCTGTTAACTTTCTCAGCCTAAGGACAAAGCAGAGAAGAAAAACAGTAGTTATTTCTCACTGAGCAGGCAGTATAATGTGTTAATTAAATAGACTGCAGATTGAATTGTCTCATAAGGGTGTGTATGTACGTGTATTTGAATATATTGCTTCAAAGTGTGGGAAACACCCATTTGCATTTATTGAATGGACTTCCCAGTTTCCTTGGTGACATCACTGGGATTATGAAAAGTAAAGGACTGAATCCTTTAACTGCAGGAGTTAGTCTAGGAAGAGAAAAATCCTGTCGACTGAGTAGCCTGCATTTTATCATGCTCAACACCAACTAGTTTCTGCTAGAGTTTGTGGGAGAAGCAGGAATGTTTATCATTTGTACTCGGGATCATAAGAAATCATGAGATCCACCTGCAGTTTTGTTGTAACCAAACTGCAACTCTAATGAGAGCTTAGCTGCAGAAGGGAAATGAGAAATTGGTGTCCTTTCCAATAGAGGGCGCTCATGAACAGGCCACTGGATTTATCAGCCCACCACCACCCTTCCATCTGTATTAATAGATGCAACCATAACTGAAGGAACCTACAATCATTCCTACATTCCACCTGCTTTGTGTGCTGATATATACAATGGGTGCTCAATATTTAGTTCTGGAAGCCCCTGTGGATACCAAAATTTGTGTATGCTCAAGTCCCATTATATACAATGGAATAGTAAAATGGCATTGCTCATTAAAAAAAGATGTGGTGGTTTAAGCTGTGTATGGTTGAATCCATGGTTACAGAATCTGTATATATAGAGGGCCAACAGTATTAGTAATCAGCTGGCTAGTCAAATGACAAAACTTTGAGAGTCTCTCGCAACATTTATACTTATTTTACTCAAACTCTCATTTTTAGTCCCTCTCCGATATTCCCATGTTGCAGTATTTATTTATTTACTTACTTACTGCATTTATATACCGCTTTTCTCGCCCCTGAGGAGATTCAAAACGGTTTCTAACATAATAGTGGCAAAATTAAATGCCATACGTACGTGTATGTAACACGTACATACATTTGTAACATCTATGTAACATTTGTCGACCTCACCAAAGCCTTTGACACTGTGAGTAGAAAAGGTCTGTGGCAGATTCTGGAACAACTAGGATGTCCCCCCAAATTCCTCAAAATGATTATCCTGCACGGTCAAGTCAGATACGGCAATGCTCTTTCAGAGCCCTTTTTAATAACTAATGGAGTGAAGCAAGGTTGTGTTCTTGCACCAATCCTACTTACAATCTTCTTAAGCATGATGTTCCAAAGGGCTAAGGTAGACCTCGAAGAAGAAGGCGGCATATATATATATACGCTATTGTACTGGTGGCAGCTTGTTCAACGTAAGCCGTCTGAGGGCTTGCACTAAGACTCTAAACTATCTAGTCCGTGAGCTGCTTTTTGCAGACGATGCTGCCCTTGTCGCCCATTCAGAAGCAGCCCTGCAGCACCTAACATCCTGCTTTGCAGCAGCTGTAGAACTGTTTGGGCTGGAAGTCAGCCTGAAGAAAATGGAAGTTCTCTACCAGCCCGCACCACAGGAAGAACACCATCATCCCCACGTCAGCATAGGCAAATCTGTGCTTAAATCCATTCAGCAGTTCACCTACCTGGGAAGCATCATCTCTTCAGACGCCAAGATTGACAAAGAGATAGATCACAGATTAGCAAAGCCATATAGCGCATTAGGAATGCTTCACAAAAGAGTCTGGAGCAACAAGCACCTGAGGCAAAGCACCAAAATCAGTGTGTACAGAGCTATCGTGCTGTCTATTCTCTTATTTGGGTCTGAAACATGGATCACCCATCGCCAACACCTACGACTCCCCATCAGCGCTGTCTTCGCTCAATCCTAAATGTACACTGGACTGACTACTTGGGGATCCTGATAGTTGGGCATCCTTTCCGGATTCTTCTTCCCTCTCCCATTATTCTAGCCAATGTGTTCTTGTGGTTTCTGTCTCAGTAAGATGCTTAAGAAAGAAATTACAGAACAGAACAACCGCAGTGCGGAAAACTCAATGTCTAGTCTTTTTCTCACCCAGGAAAGAGTAGAAGATACTAGGGACTACATTCCCAAAAACTTCTCACTTATATCTACCTGAGCTGTTGAAATATGTGGAAGTGAGACTGGGCTGAACTAAGTGAGCATGGACTGAAGTTAGCTATTAGTTCCCCAGGTTACAAATATCTTAACCTTTTCTTGGTAATGGACCATTTTGAGAATCTGCAAACACTTTTTGCTTTTCTTTTTCCCAAAGCTCGTTGTATGGGTTGACCCTCTGGATGGAACCAAAGAATATACTGAAGGTTTGACCATTTTTCCCCTGTTTGAATGAACACAGTGCCATCTGCGGTAGTCAGGTTTTGTGTGTGGGTGTTCACATTCACTCAGAACAATTGGACAGGTAGAGGTCATGGTCACCTGAAAATGTAGACAATTCAGTTTCACAATAGAAATTGCATTGCAAAAGAAAGCAGTTGGATGACTCATTCATTCTTTGATAAATGACTAAGCTTCACTTTTACTTTAGTCATGTATGTCTGTCAAAGGAGAAAAACAAGTGATTTCTCTTTTGGAAGGAAAGTAAAAAAAACCCTTTGTTGTATTTATATTCCATTTTGTCTCAAAAAGACCCACATTTGCGGTGTACAAATTCCTCTCTCTGCCATAGACTTCCACAGTAACAATATAGTAGAACAGTGCTGTCCAACTTCTGGCGGGTCCAGGGCCGGATAAGAGGTCACTGATGACCTGCGGGGCCACTCGGCCCGCCCCAGGCCCCGCCCCAGCCCAGGCCCCGCGCCTCCTAAAGCCGCGAAAAGGGTAGGCGGCACCAAGAGCAACGCGTCACAGGCCTGGCGTGACGCGCTGCTCTTGGCACCGCCTACTTTTCGGGCCCCCTCCCTTCCTAGGCCGGAGCCGCCGAAAGGAGGAGTAGGCGGTGCCAAGATCAGCGCGTCACGCCAGGCCTGTGACGCGCTGCTCTTGGCGCCGCCTTCTGCCCCTTCGGGCGGCTTCTCTGCCCTAGGAAGGGGGGCGCCAGGGGCAGCAGAAGGCGGCGCCAACGGCAGCGCGTCACAGCCCTGGCGTGACGCGCTGCCCCTTGGCACCGCCTACTCCTCCTTTCGGGCCCCTCCCCTTCCTAGGCCGAGGAGCCGCGAAGGAGGAGTAGGCGGCGCCAAGAGCAGCAGCGTCACGCCAGGCCCTGTGACGCTGCTCTTTGGCGCCGCCTTCTGCCCTTTTTTCGGCTCCCGGCCTAGGAAGGGAGGGGGCGCCGAAAGGGAGTAGGCGGTGCCAAGGGGCAGCGCCACGCCAGGCCTGTGACGCGCTGCCGTTGGCGCCGCCTTCTGCCCTTTTCGGCGCCCCTCCCTTCCTAGGTAGGGAGGGGGGGCGCCGAAAAGGAGGAGCTAGCTCTTCCTCCTCCCTGCCCCGCCTCCCCCTCCCCCCCGTCCGCCATTTTTTTTTAAAAAAAATCGATTTAAAAAAAAAAATATTTAAAAATGGCGGCTGAGGGCATAGGTGGGGCCGTGTCCAACAGGCTACGGGCCGGATCCGGCCCGGGCCGCCAGTTGACAGCCCTATAGTAGAAGAATCATTACTGGCCTAAAACTCACCCTGTTAACTTTTTATTTGAATGGGGATCTGAACTTGAGTCTCCACAGTCTTTTAACTTTCCTAACCTGGTGACTTCCAGACTTGTGTTGGACTGCAATTGCTGTCATTCCCAGCAGCCATTGTCATTGACCATGTTGACTGGGAAAGATGGAAGTTGCAGTGCAATGAATCTGGGGGGCATCAAGTTAATGCAAGGCCGCTCTTGTCATTGCACCTACCTGCCTCCTTCCCCTTCAGTTTTTTGGACCTAACTTCTCAATATTCATATATATAGGATTGTTTTGATTCTTCAGCACCTGTGTTCAAATTGGTTTTTCCATAACTCTTCTTTCTTCATTATGGGATACACCAGGTGCAGAAAAGGCAATGAATGCATACTCTTCTTTCACCCTCCACATTTTAGCACATTTAGCACCAAGGCCCCTTCCACACAACTGAATAAAATCCCACATTATCTACTTTGAACTGGAATATATGGCAGTGTGGACTCAGATAACCCAATTCAAAGCAGATACGGTGGGATTTTCAGCTTTGATATTCTGGGACATAGGGCTGTGTGGAAGGGCCCTTGAATTGTAGGCTGAAAGGTGTAGTCAAAAGCTTCCCCAGCTCTGATCTAACACACTGAGTTATAAGAATTGCTGCTTTGAATTTACAGTTAAACTAGAAAGAAACAGTGGTATTGTGTACTTAGAATTATAGAATAATAGAGTTGGAAGAGACCACATGGGCCATCTAGTTCAAATCCCTGCCATGCAGGAAAATCATAATCAAAGCAGCCCTGACAGATGGTCATCCATCTATCCTCTGTTTAAAAGCTTACAAGTAATTGTTAACCTGAAGCATATGATGCAGGTGTCTTGTAAAGACAATGTGGGTCAATTCATCATCTGAATACGGGAGAGATTGCCTGCAAAGGCTTTATCAACTCTCTAGGGGTCGCATCATAGAAGAAAGACAGGATGGAAATACATTTTTTAATGCAGTAAATTTATTTGATATGATATACATGCAGTCCCCGAGTTACAGATATCCGACTCACAGCTAAGAACAGGGGTGAGAGGACAGGAAGTGGCAGGAAATCTACCCCTAGGATGGGAAATTCACTCTTGGAGGAGTTGTCACGGGAAAAGCTCCACGGAAGCTTTCTCACCAAGCCTTATTTCCACAACAAGCCAAAATTTCCAAAGTTGAATTGTCACAGGGACAGAAAGCGAGATGAAATCTTCTAAACAGGGGTACAGACAGAGAAACAAACATCACAGGGCTGTTAACCCTTCCATATGCTGTCCAAAGCTAAAAAAAATTGATGGAGTTAACACTTAAAAATGTCCTGACTTACTGCTGGAAATGTGGGAAAGAACTGGGAACCTACTATCACTTATGGTGGGGCTGTAAAATAACCCAAAACTATTGGAAAGCAATCCATAAACATATACAAAATATTATTATAAAATTTGACTTGAAAATCGAATATTACCTATTGAACATATTAGACTTCAAGATAGGAAAAATTAAGGATAAGATTTTATTCTATTTGACAACAATTGATTTGAATTGCTAAACTATTGTAATGTATTTATGATGTTTTGATGTTATTGTCTTTATATGTGGTATTGAATTGTTGCCAATGTTAGCTGCCCTGAGTCCCCCTTTGGGGGTAGAGAAGGACGGGTTATAAATAATTGAAATAAATAAATAACAGAGGTGCGAACAGTAATCGCAGAGAAATAATAATAATAATAATAATAATAATAATAATAACTTTATTTCTTGTGAGTCGCCCTCCACCAATGGTGCTCCGGGCGACTTACATCATTTAAAAAATACATCTAATTAAAAACACGGGTTCAAAGAATCACAAAGGGCCCAAGAGAAGTGGAGAAAGGACCTCCAACAATTGAGAACTGGTTTATTAACATAGCAGACTATATGAATATGAACGCAATTACTCAGTTATTGAAAGATCAAAGCAAAAAGAGCAAAACAGATTGGAAATCACTGAGAATGTATCTTCAGGAGAAAACGAAACTTAAAAAGAAAAAGGGAGTGAATAATTAGAACCAACGTTTTCCAAAATATAAGGTAGCAGAACACAAAGAAAGAAATGCAACATAGAAATTATGTCTTCCTGCAGAATGGACTGGAAGACTCAATCCCCCCCCCCCAATACCCGTTCATTACCCATACCTATCCCCAACCTCACCCCTCTTGCCAATTTACTCACTTCTCACTACCCTACTTTCCTACTTTTCTGTACACCGATATGTTCCCCCTCTTTTTAATGTACATTGAGAAGCTCTAATAGAAATACTTACATGAAAAAATGTCCTGACTTACATATAGATTAAACTTAAGAACAAACCTACAGAACATATATTTTCTGTAACCCAGGGACTGCCTGTAATATTCAACATTTGTAAGTCTAAGCACTTTTAAATGAGCACTAGGATCACATGGGGCAACATCAGGCAGAAGTATGTTTGTGTGAATATTTGTGCTTTGTCTTCCATATCTACTCTTTCTTCATCTAAATTGTTCTTTGTCTCTTTCAGGACTTCTTGACCATGTCACAGTTCTTATTGGAATTGCTTATGAAGGAAAAGCTATTGCTGGAGTCATTAACCAACCTTACTATAACTATGAGGTACTTTCCTGAAAAATAATAATTGCCCACCTGGGTTGGGCACTTTTCGTGTATATGCGTACAGATATAGCCTTACCAATAAACAACCTGAGACGGTCACTTCAGATAGCTGATTTTTGATGTCATGAAATATTAGCCGTTTTTGTAGCAACTTAATATATTATTGTATTGTATTACCAACGATGGGAAGAGGTACATATGGAGTTTTATTTTGTTCCTCGTATGCCCAAATAACGTGGCTGGCTTCAAATACTGTGTATCTTGATTTGTGGCATGGGGTGCAATTTACTACTCTGCCTCATGCAGCAAAATGAACCAATCCTGTGTAACTACCACTGCGAAGTAGTGATGAAGTATGGTGGATCTGGTTGTTCAACCTTGTTGTTCCTATGACTTTAGGTGACTTAGACAGAAAGATTTATATTGCAAAGAGAACCAGTTTGCTTAGGCTTCAGGTTTACACCCCCTTGGAACTCAAAGAGACATGTATATATTTGCATTATTAGTGGCCTTGGTGGCATGACATTTTTCCTTAAAAGAGTTATACAAAAAAGTTATGCCCTGAATACCTATAATGACAACTCTTTCGGGAGGTTGTATCGAAAGTGAGATTTTATAACCATGTTTATAACTATATATGAAAAATAGTGCTCATATAGATATTGCTGGAAAATCTCTACCACATTTGAAATACGCATACCTTTTCTGCAGGCAGGAGCGGATGCAGTCTTAGGCAGGACAATCTGGGGAGTCCTGGGCCTGGGTGCCTTTGGATTTCAGCTAAAGGAGGTGCCGGCTGGAAAGCATATCATTACCACGACCCGATCACACAGCAGCAAGCTCGTCAATGATTGCATTAGCGCAATGAACCCTGACAGTGTGGTGAGAGTGGGAGGTGCAGGAAATAAGGTATGGAAATAATCCTATGTTGCATAGGTTCCCTTTTATAAAGATTAATATGGTGACCTCTGGGCATAAAAGCATATCCTGTAAAGCATTTTCTGTCTTGTGGGCATATTGTCCCATATGTAAGCCACCCGAGTTCCTTCGGGAGATGGTGGCGGCATATAAGAATAAAGTTGTTGTTGTTATTATTATATCCTATTATATCATAGGTTTTTCCAATGATTAGAAAAATGTTGTGGATTAATGGGTCTTTTGATGGGATTTTACGATATAAGAAGCGTAATAGCCGGGTAACTGCAAAAGGAGTAAGGGTCAGTTTTTCCCTCAACAGTCCACATGGTGTATTTCTTGTCAACTGAAAGCGATGTCATGTTACATCTAGTTTCATTTTCAATTGAAAATAATCCACTTTTAGGACAGTTGTGGGAGATTAGTCAAACCTTTGCAATTTAAGAGCTTTCTGTAGTGGTTTAGGTTATTTAAGAGTGGGTTTTCATTACCTCTTTTTTTAAGATTAAGTGATTTTGGGAGTTTCCTAGGCTGTGTCTTGGAGGGTCACAACATGTGACAAAAGAGATGCACTTGGCCTGTGGGCAGGGCTGGACTAAGGTAATTTTGCCCCCCCCCCCCCCAATCTCTGAAAAATAAAAGGTATTTTAATATTATTAACATGTTCAGGGGCAAATCTGGCTGCCGGGCGCTCCCCCAGTCTTGTGTAGGGTGTGCTTGTGCGCCGGGTGCACATGTGCGGAGCCAGCTGGTTCTGCTCGTGCGCATTTGGTGTGGCGCAGGTGGGCCGCCTTCCATGGGGCCGTAGACTGAGAAGGAGCGCCCGGCGGTGGAGGCTCCACCTCCGGCTGCCGGCTGCTCCTCCTCGGTCTCCGGCCTCGTGGAGCCGATGTGGGCAGCTCTGGCCTGCTCGTGCCGCACCGGATGCACATGCATGGAAACAGCTGGTTCCGCACGTGCACATTTGGTTTGGCGTGGGCGGGCCGCCTTCCACGGGGCCAGAGACTGAGAAGGGGCATTTGGTGGCTGGATGCGCCCCTGAATATGTGGCGCCCTACGCAGGCGCGTAGTTCGCGTAATGAAAGGTCCGGCCCTGCCTGTGGGCTTCATTTTCAGTTGAAGATCTTTTTATTCTTCTATGAATTTTATTTTTACTTTCTGGCATTAGCCCTCTACACATAGGCACATGAATTTACACATAGGCTTTACTATGTATTTGATACTGTTTTGTTGTTATCCTTCGCTACATATTTTACTCTGCAATTTTATCAATATTTTATATATTGTTTTCACTGATACAAACTACCTAGAGAATGTTGCTTGTTGATCTGTCTAAAAGTATAACAGAGATATGTACACTTTCAAAGACGTGTACAGTACGTATCATTGCAAAGTTTGCAGGATGCCTGTGTTTTTGAGTGCATCTGTATGTTGTAACAGAATTTTGAACTCTTTGTATCAGATCATTCAACTTGTAGAAGGCAAGGCTTCTGCTTATGTATTTGCCAGCCCTGGGTGCAAGAAGTGGGATACGTGTGCACCGGAAGCTATTTTGCACGCAGTAGGAGGTAAGCTAACTGATATAAGGGATATTCAACTTGTATTTCTATGCTATACTGTTTTTAATGCAAATTCCAAGGCATTCACATATATACCTTGGTTGTCTTTATTCTAAATTCTATTGTTTGCTCCAACTAAAGTAAAGCTATTGAATCAGTTAGACTTACCTATATGTTGAATTGCCCCTAAACAGTTAATTAAAGAAGTCTGCTGTAGTTGGGATTAACCAGTAGGATTTCTATTGCCTTTTCTTGCTATCTTTATTTTTTAAGTTGGACAACTTGAAACCGACTTTTGATTTTAGATGTTCATTGATTACTGTTATGTCATATGCTTTTTAAATACAAGATAATATAGATTATAACAATGTGCAATATTTGTTTTATGTATTATATAAGTTGGATTTTAAAATTGAAGTTTTACTTAACCTTATATGTGTTGCTAGTACCCCATGCTGGTGCAGCGGTTTAAACCGCTGAGCTGCTGAACTTGCTGACTAAAAGGTTAGCAGTTCGAATCTGGGGAATAGGGTGAGCTCCCGCTGTTAGGCCCACCTTCTGCCAACCTAGCAGTACGAAAACATGTACATGTGAGTAGGTAATGGTGAGAAGGTAATGGCGCTCCATGCAGTCATGCTGGCCACTTGACCTTGGAGGTGTCTATGGACAACACTGGCTCTTCGGATTAGAAATGGAGATGAGCACCACCCCCCAGAGTTGAACATTACTAGACTTACATCAGGGGAAACTTTTACCTTTACCCTTATATTTGTTGCTTTCATGTGAAAAGATTTCATGTTGCTTCTTCATTCTTCAAATGAAGAATGAAGATGAGCAATGAGGACAAACATGTTGAACACGTTCTTTCCAGCAGTTAGTTGAAACCTTAGCCAAAGGAACCGTGAATTCAGATGACTCTTAATTTCTCCAATTAGTCCAATATGCTTTCTTTCTCTTTCTGGAGGATAAAAAACAACAGTTCTATGTTCTAATTAATCCAGATGAATTTTCTTGATTCATACCAGATGTGAATGTTTATTCTAAAATGGACCTGCATCTTGCATGAATTAAAATCTAATAATGATTTGGAAAAAGAAAATCCAGTTAATTGAGTCATTCCTCAGTACAATGCTTTATCTCTGTATGTGGCATTTTTAAATGCATAAATGTAATGCACACATTTCTTCTTCTTTTTTCAGGCAAACTAACTGATATTCACGGGAATTTCTTTCAGTATAACAAAGAGGTCAAGCACATGAATTCAGGGGGTGTCCTTGCTGCCTTGAGAAACCATGACTATTATGCCTCTCGAGTTCCTGACACAGTTAAGCAGGCCCTTGTACCCTAAAACACAATGTATGGTGCATTCCACTTGGATAGGAAAACTCATTGACATGCCATATTATTCTTAGCTGGAATTGAGAATGATTTGTAGAATTGGATCAAAGTGTCATTGTGTCACTTTTTTTAAACAATACTGTCAATAATTTACTAGTACAGATGAGAATTAAATTTAGTTTTCAATTGGAACAGAAGAATAATTGAATTAATAGAATTCTTATCAAACTAATTTTCTATTCCCATTGAAAACTAAAGATTTGGAAGGTCTTTCTAAAAAGTTGTCCTTCTCCATTAGTATGTTTATGATTATTATTTTATAAACATTCCAACACAATAAAGCAACCATGTTATAAAGCTGGGGAAGCATAAAACCTTTAACTGAATGGTTGTTATTATGTTTAAAGTACAAAGTGTTTAAGTGTGCATCACACAGTGACTAGCGTGACTTTGGGATTCTGTTACTGATGTCAT
The DNA here is from genome assembly GCA_030556195.1 of Anolis apletophallus. NCBI lineage: Eukaryota > Metazoa > Chordata > Lepidosauria > Squamata > Anolidae > Anolis > Anolis apletophallus. The sequence goes on from JARBWK010000003.1 coordinate 191,527,850, forward strand.
TGCTTGTGTGTACTCACCTTGGGGGTGTACCAGATATGTACCTGATGGTGGAATTTGTAGATACACATTTTTTTTAATTCTGTGTACTGAACACACACAATTTCCAGACAGCTAGCTGTGCTGTTAATACACTTTATCTGACATACCATTCATGGACAGCATCTCATTTCAACATATGGGTGGGTTGCCTCCTGCTGAAGAAAATTCATTAGTCTTTAAAGTGTCACAAGACTCCTGCAAACCTGAACTATGAATAAAATGCAATTGAAAATATATAATTCCATATTCTTAAAGTGGTGATTTACTACAAGAGCACTTTGATCAAGAATCTGTTCTTATGGTACCGTAAAAACTCCATGCTGCACAGAGAATGAGTGATACTCTCGAGTATTACTATTTTATGTCTTTCTCACTCACATACATAGCTTGAGATGAAAGTTTATGTTTAAATCACTTTACTATGATACCCACATCACAAAACTATGGACTGATCTTGCTTTCTACTCTGATTGTTAGCCCTGGCTTAAGCCATATTATTTGTAATGGATGTATATGGTAAACCACTGGTTTTTGATGGCCAGCTCTTCACTCAAGTTGGTCAACATGTCACTGACAGTCGTGCCCCAAACCTCTTCTAAAACCACTGTTTCTTTAACTTTGCCAGATTTATTATGTAACTAGAGGGTTTTTTTGCATTATATGTCACTGTGGAACACTTCCTATAAGATCTCCCTATAAGATTGTTTTTTATATGATATCATATTGAAATATTATGGCTCTCCTTCCCTTCTGAAATACATCTCTTACAATAAAATGAAACCAAATCAAAACCTTCTCAATTTGTCTGGGTTCCAGGAGATAATTTTCATATGTTTGGATATGATTTTACATCCATATTAAAATAGTTTTAGAAAACGATACATATCACTATATTTAATGTCAAATTGTTATATACACACACACACATATACAGTATATACGAGGGCAGGTCAATAAGTCCGTGACTTTTTGAATTTCCCGCCTCTTAACTGAAAGGGCAACACAGCTCCTGTCAACAGGCATCTGTCAGTTGACTCCTGTCAAATTTGAACAAATTTGCATCATTTAGTTTGTGTTTGACAGCCATTGATAGCAGACTACTGCGTGATTTGAGGAGAAAACGGAAAAAGGTGAATTTCGTGTGCTCATTAAGCATTATTTTTTTGCAGAAAAAAACATCACTCAAACCAAGGCTAAGCTTGATAAATAGTACTATGGGGACTCTGCACCATCAATTTCAATGGTCAAAAAGTGGTTTACTGAATTTTGTTGTGGCCGTACAAGCACAGAAGATGCTGAACGTTCTGGACACCCAGTTGAGGTCTCTACACCCAAAACAATTGAAAAAATTCACAATATGGTGTTGGCCGATCGGAGATTGAAAGTGCGAGAGATTGTGGAAGCCTTAGGCATCTCACATGGCTCAGTGGTTTCAATTTTAAATGATCACTTGAGTATGAGAAAGCTTTCCGCAAGATGGATGCCGCGTTTGCTCACAATAGACCACAAACGCAATCGTGTGACAATTTTGCAGGAGTGTTTGGCGTTGTTCAACCACTATATGGATGAGTTTTTGTGATGTTTCGTAACTGTGGACGAAACGTGGATCCATCACAACACACCAGAGATCAAACAGCAGTCAAAACAGTGGGTTTCTCGGGGTGAATTGGCGCCAAAGAAGGCCAAGGTGGGTTTGTCAGCCAATAAAGTCATGGAGACCGTTTTTTTGGGATGCATGCGGTATAAACCACATTGACTACCTTCAAAAGGGTAAAACAATCAATGGTGAATATTATGCCAACTTATTGGGTCGATTTAATGAGGATTTGAAAAAAAAACCGACCGCATTTGGTCAAGAAAAAAGTTCTTTTGCACCAGGACAATGCAAGGGTGCACACGTGCAGTTTCCATGGCAAAATTGGGATACAAATTGCTCTCTCATCCGCCCTATTCTCTGGATTTAGCCCTGAGTGACTATTTCCTGTTCCCAAACCTGAAGAAATGGCTTGGCGGAAAGAGATTTGACTCCAACAATGAAATCATCTCACAAACAAATAGCTATTTTGATGACCTCGACAAATCTTATTTTTTGGAAGGGATAAAAAAATTGGAGAAATGCCGGACAAAGTGTATAGAGCTCAAAGGAGACTACGTTGAAAAAAAAATGATTTCCCCCCCCAAAAACCTGTGTTTTATTTAAAGGCACGGACTTATTGACCTGCCTGTGGTGAAGTCATATTTATTTGTTACAGGTTGTAAAATGCAGTTGATATTTATGTATATGTAAGTATATTGTAAGGGTGGAACTTCGCTAACGCTAAGGGGTTAATAGTGATATTATCTGGCAGAGCTTCCAAAAACCTCCGTTACCATAGAAACTGGGGGCGGAGCCTGCAGATAGCTTTAGAACCCTTGGATTCAAATATTGTCAGTTGGTGGATAACTGAAAACGCAGAAAAGTGTGAGAGAGAGTGAGGGAGTCTGTTTAGCCAGCTTTCAGCTTGGTTTAAAAGACACTGGTTTTATTCTAAGCCTGACTACTCTGGGGAAGGGTAGTAGTGTAGGTGTGTAAACTGCTGAGTTATCAGTTTTAGGAGTGCAGTAGCTTAGTGTTAGACTGTATCTCCATAGTTAGCATCTTGTAACCTTAAGCAAGTACCTCTGAGTAGATTGTAACCACCCAAGCTCTTGAACTCTTGAAACCTCCAAGCTCCAAACACTGTTTAAATAAACTTGACAGTTCTTTGATTAAAAACATCTATTCTGGTGATTCTTTCTCCCACAAGCCTTGAAAACATCTCTTTCTTAGTGGGTAGCCAAGCACAGTAAATTGAATGGTGGCAGCTAGTGAAAAGAGAGTCCTTACATATTGTGGTGGCATTGGCAATATATTCTGCCCTGTCACAACCTGAGTTCGAATCCTCACATTCTCTCCACACTTAAGACATAAATTCGAATTCAGCTCCATCACACAATTTGAGTCCTTACAAATTGCTGGCAGCGGTGGGATATAAAAGATAGCCTGACCTGCCATGGTTTAAAAGTTAGCGTAGTTACACCACCCTCGTATGTTATATATACAATAGAGTCTCGCTTATCCAACAGAAATGGGCCAACAAAACGTTGGATAAGCAAAAATGTTGGATAATGAGAGATTAAGGAAATGCCTATTAAATGTCAAATGACATGATTTTACAAATTAAGCACCAAAACATCATGTTTTACAACAAATTGACAGAAAAAGCAGTTCAGTACATGGTAATGTTAAGTAGTAATTACCTAACACCTGTGTATGTGTGTGTGTGTGTATGTATATATGTGTGTGTGTATATATATATATATATATGCCCCCTGACACAGCGGGTTAAACCATTGAGCTGCTAAACTTGCTGACCAAAAGGTTGGCGGTTGGAATCCATGGTGCAGGGTGAGCTCCTGATGTTAGCTCCAGTTTCTGCCAACCTAGCAGTTCGAAAACATGCAAATGTGAGTAGATCAATAGGTACTGCTTCTGCAGGAAGGTAATGGCGCTCCCGGCAGTCATGTTGGCCACATGACCTTGGAGGTGTCTTGGATTACTGTAATGCACTCTATGTGGGGATGCCCTTGAAGACGGCCCGGAAGTTTCAACTGGTCCAATGAGCAGCAGCCAGATTGCTAACTGGAGCGACTTACAGGGAGCGGTCAACGCACCTGTTTAAGGAGCTCCATTGGCTACTGTTCATCTTCCGGTCCCAATTCAAGGTGCAGGTTAATATTCACATTTGGCCCACCCGAAATGGTTTTGAACTGTATGTTATGGCTTATGTTTGAGTTTTATTGATGGTATCTATTATATAAAGGAGGACCCGTCATCGAACGACTGACAGAGACAGAGAAACCTTCCAAGGCAGAGACACCAAACTTGCCAACAAAAATAGGCCTCAGGCAAGGAAGGTTTTTAGCAAAGAAACTCCCCTCCCCAAAACCTAGAAGGCCCCCAAAACAACAATTAAAAAACTACATTTCCCAGCATCCTCTGCGGCCGCCAGCGAAACCCATTGGCCAACATCGGCCCACACAAAATGCAGGCAAGGCTAGATTAGAATGCTGAGTGATTTCAGTTTGTCAGTTGCTGTTTGAGGGTTAAACTGTCAAGGCCAAGATCTAGGAGGGAAACAAATAGGGCACCAGGGACACAGGCACCACTGACAAACACATACCCCCAGAATAACACAAACTTGCAAAACCCACAAAAAAAATCCTGCACACAAAAACCCACCCCAAACAAAATACACAACAAACACCACTAGCAAAAGCAACACCCCCTCCGCATCACAACCAGCACACAGCCAGACTAAGACAACTATGTCACCACAACACACACAAAATATACCCCACAAATACCTGACAACTTCCCCAACACAAAACCCAGGACTGCACTCACTACTCACAACCACACACACCTCCAAATACATACACGTCCCAGGCACAATACTCCAGTAATTCCTACCCACACATCACAACTTCCTATCACAACCCATCCCCCCAACCTTACGGGACCCCGCAAACACAACACCTACCACCACCACAAACAAAAACCAACTCCACCTATACTCCAAACACAACACAACACTGCACTGATACTCTACAAACACACACAAACATCCAAAACACCCCACCCACACAAGCATTCTACAACATATTACCACCCACAATGCCACCACACACCCACTAACTCACCAAAAAAGTAATACCTACACACAACACAATACGCACATAACACAACCTTGCGTCTACTGCTCAACCCATTTGTATGCCATTCCTTCCACACAGGCATAAGCTGACCCAAAAGGCAAGCCATGCCTCCTAAAAAGAACAGCATCGGACGACACACTCGCAACGCTACATACAGTACATCACACAAAAAGGGGCAGAACAAACGCCAGAACAGAAAGACACTGCACTACACTAGCTTTTGCCATGACCATAAACAAGGCTCAGGGACAAACACTACAAATCTGTGGCATAGACCTTGACACAGAATGCTTCTCCCACAGATAACTACGTAGCGTGCTCCAGGGTTGGGAAACCACAGAACCTCTACATCAACACAGCAGACGGAAAGACAAAAAACATTGTATATCCACAAGCTCTGCAGAACGCCAGCAACACCACACACCGACAACTCCCCAGGACTTCAACATCCCACCCACCAGAACAACCCACAACGACACAGCCATGACCCCACCAAGACCATAAGTAACATCAATTCCAACCCTTACATACTCAGACTTTCTCGCATCTCCTAAATAGGGCACAGCAACGCGTGCCGGGTACAGCTAGTATAGATAGATAGATAGATAGGTAGGTAGGTAGGTAGGTAGGTCGGTCTGTAAAAAGCCCTTCCCCATTATTTATATAATGGTCCCCAATGGTGTTTGAACTGCTTGGGTAGGCAGTGGACTAGGCTCATATATTGTTATTAAAGCTGGTCATCCAGGCCAGCTCGGGGATTGAACCAGCAACCTTCCGATTGCAGCACAGTTTGTTTTACCACTGTGCTATCTCCCTCTCCCATGAAGATGTACTGTCTTATAAAATTTATTTTATTTTAATGTTTAGACAGCGCACTTTTAAAGTCACCAAAGTCAAGTACTAAATACAGATGGAGAAAATTAGGTAGTTCTAATAATGTTTTTTTCTGCATGACAAGGCGGGGTTGACCAGACCTTCCTCTGGTCAACCCCGCCCAGTCCTGTCCTGCTAGTCAAAAATAAGGGACAGGGCCTGAAAATAAGGGACACAAATTTTAGGGCCAAAATAAGGGACGTCCCTTAGAATAAGGGACATATGGGAACCCTATAAGAGGGTGTGAGTCAGTTTCTTTTGTGAGTTTCAATCATTACCTTATAAGTGTCCCTTATTTTTGTGGAAAATCCCGTAAATGTCCCTTATCTATTATATAAATGGGTTCACATCATGTGATGTATACCTCAAACAAAGAAACCTTACAACGCAGAAACACAATACTTGCCAACAGAAATAGGCCTCAAGCAAGGTACGTTTTGTAGCAAATAAACTTTCCCCCCGAAACCTAAAAGGCCCCAAAACAACGAGTAAAAATAAAACTACATTTACCAGCATCCTCTGGGGCAGCCAAAGACTCACCCAGCCTCTACATTCTGAACAACATGATTGGCTGCCAATAAGGGCGGATTTGCATAACTGCTGCACTGGCCAGCCAACATGAAAATTCCGATCCATAATAAACTGCCAAAACAGAATAAGGAAAAGGCCTGAGCCAATCCCCAACACAAACACCCAAATCACTTCCAACCGAAAATTTACACCCCAAAAAATCACAGACCACGCCCAAAATTGACAGTAAGGCTTCATTAACTTGATTTCCCTAACTAGCCCTCACTTACTGGGAAGCTGTTTACGCTCTGAATTGACAGTAAGACTTCATTAACTTGATTTCCCTAACTAGTCCTCACTTACTGGGAAGCTGTTTACGCTCTGAATTGACAGTAAGACTTCATTAACTTGATTTCCCTAACTAGCCCTCACTTACTGGGAAGCTGTTTACGCTCTGAATTGACAGTAAGGCTTCATTAACTTGATTTCCTAACTAGCCCTCACTTACTGGGAAGCTGTTTACGCTCTGAATTGACAGTAAGGCTTCATTAACTTGATTTCCCTAACTAGCCCTCACTTACTGGGAAGCTGTTTACGCTCTAAATTGACAGTAAGGCTTCATTAACTTGATTTCCCTAACTAGCCCTCACTTACTGGGAAGCTGTTTACGCTCTGAATTGACAGTAAGACTTCATTAACTTGATTTCCCTAACTAGCCCTCACTTACTGGGAAGCTGTTTACGCTCTAAATTGACAGTAAGACTTCATTAACTTGATTTCCCTAACTAGCCCTCACTTACTGGGAAGCTGTTTACACTCTAAATTGACAGTAAGACTTCATTAACTTGATTTCCCTAACTAGCCCTCACTTACTGGGAAGCTGTTTACGCTCTGAATTGACAGTAAGACTTCATTAACTTGATTTCCCTAACTAGCCCTCACTTACTGGGAAGCTGTTTACGCTCTAAATTGACAGTAAGACTTCATTAACTTGATTTCCCTAACTAGCCCTCACTTACTGGGAAGCTGTTTACGCTCTGAATTGACAGTAAGACTTCATTAACTTGATTTCCCTAACTAGCCCTCACTTACTGGGAAGCTGTTTACGCTCTAAATTGACAGTAAGACTTCATTAACTTGATTTCCCTAACTAGCCCTCACTTACTGGGACGCTGTTTACGCTCTGAATTGACAGTAAGACTTCATTAACTTGATTCTCCCGACTAGGCCTCAGCTCATTGGACATTGTGTATGGCCTGAATTGACAGTAAGGCTTCATTAACTTGATTTCCTAACTAGCCCCTCGCTACTGGGAAGCTATTTACGCTCTAAATTGACAGTAAGGCTTCATTAACTTGATTTCCTAACTAGCCCTCACTTACTGGGAAGCTGTTTACGCTCTGAATTGACAGTAAGGCTTCATTAACTTGATTTCCCTAACTAGCCCTCACTTACTGGGAAGCTGTTTACGCTCTAAATTGACAGTAAGACTTCATTAACTTGATTTCCCTAACTAGCCCTCACTTACTGGGAAGCTGTTTACGCTCTGAATTGACAGTAAGACTTCATTAACTTGATTTCCCTAACAGCCCTCACTTACTGGGAAGCTGTTTACGCTCTGAATTGACAGTAAGACTTCATTAACTTGATTCTCCCGACTAGGCCTCAGCTCATTGGACATTGTGTATAGCCTGAATTGACAGTAAGGCTTCATTAACTTGCTGTTCCTAACTAGGCCTCAGCTCATGGGACATTGTGTATGGCCTGAATTTACAGTAACCTACCTTCGCACACAGAGCCCCGACCATGCATGATGGGACTTGAAGTACCACCATGGAAAATGGGATTTGTAGTACTTAAAACCCATCTTTCCCCACAGACCACTGTGGCCCAGAACCAAGACCCATAAAGACCCAACTTGGCACACCATGCCCCCATGACCCACACTCCATCCAACTGCAGTTTAGAGGAGGGCGCACTGTGGATGATTGGACTTCCTCGCATCTCCTAAAAAGGGCACAGCAACGCCTGCCGGGTACAGCTACTTTCTTGTATGAAAAAGTGGCAACCCTATCTGTGCGTGAGAGGGAGAGAGAGGCGGGCCTTGGCGTCGTGAGGGCGGCCCTTTTGGCAGCTGAAAGGAGAAGAGTGGCTGGCCGACGAGGAGGAGGAGGCGGTGCCGAACGTGGCCACAAGGCCGGAGGAGGAGGAGGAGGAAGGGGCGGCGAAAGGGAAGGCCTCGCCTCCTCCTCCTCCTGGCAGCAGAGCCTGAGTCGTTGCCGCCGCCGCCGCCGGGCCTGCAATCCTCCTCCCATCCTTTCCTGCCATGGCGTTGCGCCTGACGGTGAACTCCGGCAACCTCCCTCTCGGTAAGGAAGCTGCCGTGTCGCCTGGCCGGGCTGCCTGCCTGCCTGCCTGCCTGCCTGCCTGCCCTCCTTCCTTCCTTCCTTCCGAGGCCCTTCTTGTTCCTTCCTTCCTTCCCTCAGAGGCGCGGGGAGAAGAGCCAGCCTCCTCCTCCTCCTCACGTTGCTGCCATGTTGCATCAGGCGCCTCGGTCTCTCTTCCTTCCTTCTCCATTCATTCCCCGTCCAGGGAGGCCTCGCTCGCCAACGGGCTTCGGCCTAGGATTTGGTGCCTTTCCCTCGGAAGACAGGCAGCCATGCTCGGGCGCCACCAGGGATGCATTAGCGCCTATGTGGGTGATGGAGAGAGCCGGGAAAGGAGAGGCATGGAAAGGAAGGGAGGAGGAAAGAGGGAGGGAGGAAGGAAGGAAAGAGAAGGAAGGGAAAGTAGAAGGAAGGGGG
>JARBWK010000003.1:191536912-191830125 GCA_030556195.1 Anolis apletophallus
AGCGTGCGGGTACAGCTAGTATAGATAGATAGATAGGTAGGTAGGTAGGTAGGTCTGTAAAAGCCCTTCCCCATTATTTATATAATGGTCCCCAATGGTGTTTGAACTGCTTGGGTAGGCAGTGGACTAGGCTCATATATTGTTATTAAAGCTGGTCATCCAGGCCAGCTCGGGGATTGAACCAGCAACCTTCCGATTGCAGCACAGTTTGTTTTACCACTGTGCTATCTCCCTCTCCCATGAAGATGTACTGTCTTATAAAATTTTTTTTTTTTTAAATAGTTTTTATTGGAAATTTTGGTTACATAAGAATACAAGATAGAAAAGGGTTTTTGGGCCAGGAAAGAGTAAGGGTCGGGGAGGAAGGAGGGTTAGGGAAGGGTGAGAATAGGAAGTATTGGGGCGACAGTTGAACAGGGATCCTGCGAGGAAAACGGGCAAGGGTAGCGAGCTAAGATAGAGAGAAAAGGAAGAACAGAGGGAAGGGGGGGGGGTCTTGGTGAGTTCCATCTTCCTGGGTCACTGGTTTCATTCTGACGCATCTGATACAGTTCATCTTACTCTTTGAATTGTCGCTTCTTTCTTTCTTTTCGCCTCCTTTAGTTGTATGCCCGTATCAGGTCTTCTTACGTCTCTTGAAACTATTCTCTTTTTACTATTATTAGTATTATCTCTTCTAAGTCTTTTAAAGAACCCTTCAATTAAGTGTTTAGAGTGCCCGTGTCCATTAGCTAGAATTTGTCGGTTAGGTAGTTAGATCTGTTCGTTCCTTTTTCCCTGAAGTCGTAGCTAACCATTTTCTTTTGGGGATGCTTCCTCTCCTTCATCCGCCTCTGGAGGATCATGTTTCCAGAGGCCATATCTTGTAAGCATCACTGCAGTGGGAGGGCATGCTCTCACTTTGTCCCCTTGGCTTTTCTTTTTGTTGGGGTGCTTTCCAGTTCCGTTGGTTGTTTTCTTCGTTGGTATCTGGGAGGGGTTCCTTTGGAGGACAATGTACATCTTAGTCTTGGTAGGCAAACAGGCAGTTTTCTGCGGTATAGCCCCAGCATTTTTGGCTCTCTGATGGGGCTCCCACTGCTCCACTACTCCTTGCTTTTGATCCGTATTTTCTCCTCTCTCTCAGCATTGTGGGGACGCCTCTTCATCTGGTTCTGTTCCTGCCTGTTGGGGGCTCCCAGGCCGCCCCATTTGCTTCTCTTGCCGGGACAACCTGGCATCCATCCTCCATAGAAATCTGTCTTGGGCTTCTCCTATCTTCCTCAGTTCTGCCAGGATGTCCCTCAGAGTCCCTCCCTCCTCTTCTGGTCCCTCTCCCTGCCTCATCCTCCACTATTCGGTTTTTTATGTATTTATTCTTTGTGAGTGGGTTGTCCTTGCCTGCGTGCCCTTCTGCCCACCAAGCCTCCTCCCCAAGCCTGGTGGTGTTTTCAATTCTTGTTTTTAGCTTTGTTCTTCTTTTGCCTCCTTTTATTTTTATTTTTATTTTGGATTTGTCCCCCCCTACCTTCTGGCAGGAAGTGATCCAGCAGGGGCTTCTGCGCTTGCGTCCCCTGTGATCTTGTGGATAGGGGAGAAGGAAACCGCTTCCTCCCTCTCCAAGAGGGCGCTCCCGCCAAAAGCTCCTTTCTTCTTCCCTTAGTGGGCTGTGGTCGCCATCTTGTGACCTTTGCAGGTCTCTTCTCTCTCTCTCTCTGTTTGTGCCTGCTAGGCACTTGTTTGTTGGGGGGCCCGATCCCTACTCTCTGGTGCCGTCCGCGGCACCCCAGCTGTCCCGCCCGGCCTCTCCGCCGCCTGCACCTTCTTCGCGCCCCCCGCTCCTTATGGGGGCGCTCCTCGAGTCGCGCGCCGGTCTCCGCTTCCCCACTCCAGCTCCTCTTCCTCTACTCCCGCTTACCTCCTGCTCTCGGCTTGGGGGGGGGTTTGCCCGGCTGGGCCAGCAGTTAGTGCGGATCGCCGCCCGCTCCCTGCTCCCCGGCCTGCTCGCTGTGCTGGCAAGGGCCCGGGCCCGCTCGATCTCCTCCTCTTGAGGAGGGGGAGATCACTGGGGCCACGGATCCGCACTGCAGCTTCGCTCCTCCGGACCCTCTGTCCACTGGGAGGGAGGGCGCAGATCGCCCTCCGGCCAGGTGAGTAGGTGGCGCTCTAAGGAGCCCTCAGAGCGCCCGTCCTGCCGCCATCTTTGCCGGACCCCAATCAAATTTATTTTATTTTAATGTTTAGACAGCGCACTTTTAAAGTCACCAAAGTCAAGTACTAAATACAGATGGAGAAAATTAGGTAGTTCTAATAATGTTTTTTTCTGCATGACAAGGCGGGGTTGACCAGACCTTCCTCTGGTCAACCCCGCCCCAGTCCTGTCCTGCTAGTCAAAAATAAGGGACAGGGCCTGAAAATAAGGGACACAAATTTTAGGGCCAAAATAAGGGACGTCCCTTAGAATAAGGGACATATGGGAACCCTATAAGAGGGTGTGAGTCAGTTTCTTTTGTGAGTTTCAATCATTACCTTATAAGTGTCCCTTATTTTTGTGGAAAATCCCGTAAATGTCCCTTATCTATTATATAAATGGGTTCACATCATGTGATGTATACCTCAAACAAAGAAACCTTACAACGCAGAAACACAATACTTGCCAACAGAAATAGGCCTCAAGCAAGGTACGTTTGTAGCAAAGAAACTTTCCCCCCTAAAAGGCCCCCAAAACAACGAGTAAAAATAAAACTACATTTACCAGCATCCTCTGGGGCAGCCAAAGACTCACCCAGCCTCTACATTCTGAACAACATGATTGGCTGCCAATAAGGGCGGATTTGCATAACTGCTGCACTGGCCAGCCAACATGAAAATTCCGATCCATAATAAACTGCCAAAACAGAATAAGGAAAAGGCCTGAGCCAATCCCCAACACAAACAACCAAATCACTTCCAACCGAAAATTTACACCCCAAAAAATCACAGACCACGCCCAAAATTGACAGTAAGGCTTCATTAACTTGATTTCCCTAACTAGCTCTCACTTACTGGGAAGCTATTTACGCTCTAAATTGACAGTAAGGCTTCATTAACTTGATTTCCCTAACTAGCCCTCACTTACTGGGAAGCTGTTTACGCTCTGAATTGACAGTAAGGCTTCATTAACTTGATTTCCCTAACTAGCCCTCACTTACTGGGAAGCTGTTTACTAGGCATGAGAAAAATGAAATGGAAATTAAAAGGATTCGTAAGAGATTCGTATGTAATGGGACTTTTGAGCTTTTACGGATCGCTGTCGCGAACCCGGAAGTAGACTTCCTTTTACGGTCCTTGAGGCCAACACTTTGCGTTATGATCGTAATAAATTCTTAATTATTGTACTACGTACTCACTTCTCCCTGTCTTCTCCCCTCATTTCCTTCCCGCCTTCATTCAGCTTCTTCTTTTTCCCGCATTTCTATGGGGAACTGGAAGTGGCAGCTGCTGCTAGGTAGGCAATGCATTCTGAAAGTGTACTCCTCACGCTTCCCCCCTCCTTCTCTTCCCCGTTGCTCTGCTGCCATGCCCCATCGCAGGGGCCAGCTTCACACACACACACCTGCGCGCTTCTCCTCCTCTCTCTCCCTGCGCTCTCAGATGCTTTTTCTTCCCGTTGCTCTGCTGCCATGCCCCATCGCAGGGGGCCAGCTTCACACACTGCTGCGCGCTTCTCCTCCTCTCTCTCCCTGCTCTCTCAGATGCTTCTCTTCCCGTTGCTCTGCCATGCCCCATCGCAGGGGCCAGCTTCAGCCCTCCAGGTACGTGTTTTGGACTTCAACTCCCACCAGTCCTCACAGCCTCAGGCCTCTTCCTTTTCCTCTCAGCCTGGGCAAACTTGGGCCCCTCGCTCCCTCAGGATCAGGGTGAGAGAGGCAGCGAGGAGCGAGGGGGCTCCTCCTCCTTTTCTTTTGCTGCTTCCAAGAATAGAATACCCCCTCCCTCCCTTCCTCCTTCCCTCCCTCCTTCCTATTTGGAGAGTCCCATCTAGAATTCAGTGTGGTTTATTCAAGTTTTGGCCTACAACTCCCAGAAATCCCAGCCAATTTACCAGCTGCTAGGATTTCTGGGAGTAAACCAAGGCCAAACCATCTGGAATGCGCATGCTCTGGCATACGAATTACTAACGAATTTCGTTAGTACTTAAGTTACATTTTAGAAATTTTTGGGAAATTTTTTGTAAGTCTTTCTTTTACTAATCAAAAAAAAAATTCCCCCCCCCATTTGATTTTAGAATCGCCATTTTTGGATTCGAAACCATGCCTACTGTTTACGCTCTAAATTGACAGTAAGGCTTTATTAACTTGATTTCCCTAACTAGCCCTCACTTACTGGGAAGCTGTTTACGCTCTGAATTGACAGTAAGGCTTCATTAACTTGATTCTCCCGACTAGGCCTCAGCTCATTGGACATTGTGTATGGCCTGAATTTACAGTAACCTACCTTGGCACACAGAGCCCCGACCATGCATGATGGGACTTGAAGTACCACCATGGAAAACGGGATTTGTAGTACTTCAAAACCCATCATTCCCCACAGACCACTGTGGCCCAGGACCAAGACCCATAAAGACCCAACTTGGCACACCATGCCCCCCATGACCCACGCTCCATCCAACTGCAGTTTAGAGGAGGGCACACCGTGGATGATTGGACTTCCTCGCATCTCCTAAAAAGGGCACAGCAACGCCTGCCGGGTACAGCTAGTGTTCTTATATGAAAAAGTGGCCACCCTATCTGTGTGTGAGAGGGAGAGAGAGAGAGAGAGGCGGGCCTTGGCGTCGTGAGGGCGGCCCTTTTGGCAGCTGAAAGGAGAAGAGTAGCTGGCCGACGAGGAGGAGGAGGCGGTGCCGAACGTGGCCACAAGGCAGGAGGAGGAGGAGGAGGAAGGGGCGGCGAAAGGGAAGGCCTCGCCTCCTCCTCCTGGCAGCAGAGCCAGAGTCGTTGCTGCCGCCGCCGCCGCCGGGCCTGCAATCCTCCTCCCATCCTTTCCTGCCATGGCGTTGCGCCTGACGGTGAACCCCGGCAACCTCCCTCTCGGTAAGGAAGCTGCCGTGTCGCCTGGCCGGGCTGCCTGCCCTCCTTCCGAGGCCCTTCTTGTTCCTTCCTTCCCTCAGAGGCGCGGGGAGAAGAGCCAGCCTCCTCCTCCTCTTCACGTTGCTGCCATGTTGCATCAGGCGCTCCTCGGCCCGGCCCCCTTCTTTCCTTCCTTCTCCATTCATTCCCCGTCCAGGGAGGCCTCGCTCGCCAACGGGCTTCGGCCTAGGATTTGGTGCCTTTCCCTCGGAAGACAGGCAGGCGTGCTCGGCCGCCACCAGGGATGCATTAGCGCCTATGTGGGTGATGGAGAGAGCCGGGAAAGGAGACGGCATGGAAAGGAAGGGAGGAGGAAAGAGGGAGGAAGTAAGGGAAAGGAGAAGAGGAAGGAAGGAAAGAGAAGGAAGGGAAAGAAGGAAGGGAAAAGAGGAAAGAAGGAAGGAAAGAAAGAAGGGAAAGGAGAAGAGGAAGGAAGGGAAAGGAGAAGAGGAAGGAAGGAAAGAGAAGGAAGGGAAAAGAGGAAAGAAGGAAGGAAAGAAAGAAGGGAAAGGAGAAGAGGAAGGAAGGGATAGGAAGGAAGGGATAGGAGGAAGGGAAAGGAAGGAAAGAAAAGAAGGGAAAGGAGAAGAGGAAGGAAGGAAAGAGAAGGAAGGGGGAAAGGGAAAGAAGGAAGGGAAAAGAGGAAAGAAGGAAGGAAAGAAAGAAGGGAAAGGAGAAGAGGAAGGAAGGGAAAGGAGGAAGGGAAAAGAGGAAAGAAGGAAGGAAAGAAAGAAGGGAAAGGAGAAGAAGGAAGGGAAAGGAGGAAGGGAAAAGGGAAGGAAGGAAAGAAAGGAAGGGAAAGGAAGAGGAAGGAAGGAAAGAGAAGGGAAAGAGGAAGGAAGGGGGAAAGGGAAAGAAGGAAGGGAAAAGAGGAAAGAAGGAAGGAAAGAAAAAGGGAAAGGAGAAGAGGAAGGAAGGGAAAGGAGGAAGGGAAAAAGGGAAGGAAAGAAAGGAAGGGAAAGGAGAAGAGGAAGGAAGGAAAGAGGAAGAGAAAAAAGGAGAGAAGGAAGGAAAAGGGGAAGGGAGATGGGGGAAAGGAAAGAAGGAAGAAAGGGAAGGGGAAAGAGAAAGAAGGGAAAGGAGATGAAGGAAGTGAAGGGAGAAAGGGGGAAAAGGAAAGAAAGAAGGGAAAAAGAGGAAAGAAGGAAGGAAACAGAAAGAAGGGAAAGGAAAAGAGGAAGAAAGGGGGAAAGGAAAGAAGGGAGGAAGGGGAAGAAGGAAGGGAAAAGAGGAAAGAAAGAGAAAGAAGGGAAAGGAGAAGAGGAAGGAAAGAAGGAAGAAAAAGGAAAAGAGGAAGGGAGGAAGGGGAAAAAGGAAGGAAGGGAAAAAGAAGAGGGAAGGGAAAGGAAATAAGGAAGGAAAGAGTAGTAAGGGGAAGAAGAGGAAGGAAGGGAAAGGAGAAAGGGAAAAAGGGAAGGGAAAGGAAAAGAGAAAGAAAGAAAAGGGAGGAAGGGGAAAGAGGAAGGAAGGGAAAGGAGAAGAGGAAGGAAGAGAGAAAGAGAAAAAAAGAAGGAAGGAAGGGAAAGAAGAGGAAGGAAGGAAGGGAGGTAGAGGAAAAAGGAAAGAATGAAGGGAAATTAAAGGAAAAGAGGAAGAAGGGAGAATTAAGGAAAGAAGGGACAAATGTGGGTTTAGGAGGCCAAGAAAAGGAGGGGGAGGGCCTTGCGATTTGACACGTGGCGAAGTCGGCCAGTGAGAATGGGGCAGACCCATGTAGGCCTCAAGCATCTGTCATTGCCGGGCTTCAGCCTGTCTAGGCTAATTATACCTTTAATCACTCCCCTCAAGCACAGGCGTTGTTGTTGAGGGCGGCAGGAGGATTTGTGTGTGTGTTTTAATATCCTTTTCGGTTTAGAAAGAATCCAAGAAGAGTTGGAAGAGACCATAGGCTCCATCTCCCCATTCTGTCATGCAGGGACACAATCAAAGCACCCCCCACAGATGGCCATCCAGCCTCTGCTTACAAAACCGCCAGAGAAGGAGACTATGGCCCCTTCAACACTGCTGAATAAAATCCCATATTTTCCGCTTTGAGCTGGAATATATGGCAGTGTGGACTCAGATAACCGGTTAAACCCTTGTGCTGGCAGGACTGAAGACTGACAGGTTGAAAGTTCCAATCCAGGGAGAGCGCAGATGAGCTTCCACTGTCAGCTCCAGCTCCCTATGCGAGGACATGAGAAAAGCCTCCCACAAGGATGGTAAAACATCAGAACATCCAGGCTTCCCCTGGGCAGCATCCTTGCAGACAGCTAATTCTTTTGCACCAGAAGCGGCTTGCAGTTTCTCAAGTTGCTCCTGACCAAAACAAAAACAGTTCAAAGCATATATTGTGGGATTTTCTGCATTGATATTCTGGGTTATATCTCTGTGTGGAAGGGCCCTCCTGCCACACTGCCCAACACCACTTGCTCTCAGGAAGTTCTTCCAAATGTTTTGGTGGAATCTCTTATCCTGCAGTCTGAATCCATTCTCTTTAGCCTAGTTTCAGGAGCCTCCGGTGGCGCAATGGGTTAAACCCTTGTACTGACAGGCCTGAAACTGACAGGTTGGAGGTTCGAATCCAGGGAGAGTGTGGATGAGCTTCCTCTGTTAGCTCCAGCTACCCATGCGGGGACATGAGAGAAGCCTCCCACAAGGATGATAGAATATCAAAACATCTGAGTGTCCCCTACGCAACATCCTTGCAGACAGCCAGTTCAGTCACACCAGAAGCGACTTGCAGTTTCTCAAGTTGCTCCTGACTCGAAACAAAAGCCTAGTTTCAGGAACAGCAGAAAATAAACTTGTCGCTTCCCCCATGTGTCGTCCTGTCAAATATTTAAACATAGCCATCACGTCCCCTCCCTAGCTTCTCTTCAACTCTAATTTTAAGATTCATCACAGTCTGTAAAGCTATCCCTGGTTTCCTGGCTAGACTTCTTATTTTTCCCATTCCTATACATAGAGCTTTTTATACATACCCCCCCCCCCCCTTCGTAGTGCCTTCAATGTTTAATATAAGTTGAGGATTCCTTATCTGGGATTTCAAAATACTCGGTAAATTGTTCACATGGGTGGCTGAGCATTGCTTATTTAGATTTCCAAAATCATATGGACAGAATCCAGATTGGTAGCTGAGACACTTGTCACTTTCTAATAGTTTAGTTTCATGCACAAAATTATTTAAAATAATAAGGTTTATATTAAACTTAAATGAATTTTGTGTTTAGACTCCAAATATCTCATCATGTATGTCTATGTAAATATAGGTCTTCTAAAATCCAAAACAAATCCCAAATAGTTCTGGTTGTAAGCCTTTTGGAGAGAGGATATTACTACTATAACTATTACTGATATTATGCTTCTTTTCTCTCTTGATTGAGACCCAAAGCAGATACTCCATCTGTTCTCCTTTAGCGTTCCACCTTCTTTATTTCACCGCTTGTCACCTGCTCATTTGTCTGTATATGTGATGCCACTGTCTATGCTTTTTTATCATGAACATATGGATGCCTTGGTATGTTTATGCAGTCTCCTCCTTCATAGTAGTATGTGTGTATACACACGAATACACAGATCTTCTCATTTCTCATTAGCTCTCCATCTCCCATGCCTCATATTTGCTTCATTTATGTATAAACTAGTTATTGTTTGCCTGCAAGTCATTTCTAATATTTGGCAGCACTGGGAATGTGGTATCAGCTGCATAAGATCTCTCTGACCAATAGGTCATGAGTTCGAGGCCTGCCTGGTTCGAGGTGGGTGCTCGACCTTAAGCGTAGACTGCTGTCAACCTTTGCAGCCCGAAAGACAGTTGATCTGTCAAGTAGGAGATAAAGGTACCACATTAAGTGGGAAGGCAAATTTTGACTGAATTATGAGGCCATTAAAAGAACTCCAGGAAACGCTAAGGAATGCAGAAGAAACAACAAGGCACGCTGAGAGATGAGGAGTGTGTCAGCTCCCCCTGGTGGCCAGAATTTGCCTCTGTTTGTTTATATGTGTGTACTGTGTACAGTGTGTACTATGTATTTGGAAAACGGCAGAGATTGTCTGCTAAGTATGTGTACCTGTAATCCGCTCTGAGTCCCCTTCGGGGTGAGAAGAGCGGAATATACAGTAAATAAAAAAATAAATAAAATAAGGTGGCCCTATCACAGGGTTTTCATGAAAGATTTGTTCAGGGTGGTTTGCCACTGGCTCTCCATCTCCCATGAGGCTGAGAGTGTGTGACATGCCCAAAGTCATCAAGTAGGCTTCATGGCGGAGTGGAGATTTGAACTCTGGTCTCCAGAATCATGGTCCAATTCTCAAATCACTACATCATTCTGGCTCCAAAGATTGCCTCTAAATCTTAGAAAGACAGGCTTGGTTTGTTGTTAAATATTTTGTTATGAAGTTTCCCTCATAAGTTTTTCAAGACTTTTTGATTCAACCTGTAGATTTGTGTGTCCTTTATCCTTTATCTATTCTGACGTTTTCATGCTATTATTTTAACCCGTCTTATGGTTGGGACGTTAAACTTGGTTGGTATAGTTTGCTTTTAATTACAATCTGCTTTGTGTTTTACTATTATTTGATCTACACCTGTATGTTTTTAATTTTATGTTACTTGGTGCTGCTACTGATTTTGGTTAATTTTTTTGTGTATTTTATTTATTTATTTATTTACTTTATTTATATTCCGCTCTTCTCACCCCGAAGGGGACTCAGAGCGGATTACAGGTACAGGTACACATATACACATATAGGCAAACATATAGACGAACAGAGGCAAACTCTGGCCACCAGGAGGAGCTGACACTCCTCATCTCTCAGCGTCCCTTGTTGTTCTTCCGCATTCCTCAGTGTTTCCTGGAGTTCTTTAATGGCTTTATAATTCAGTCAAAATTTGCCTCCCCAGTTGATGTGGTATCCTTATCTACTACTTGACAGATGCAACTGTCTTTCGGGCTGCAAAGGTCGACAGCAGGCTACACTTAAAGGTTGAGCACCCACCTCGACCCGGGCAGGCCTCAAACTCATGACCTACTGGTCAGAGAGATCTTATGCAGCTGCCACTTAGCCAGCTGCGCCACATTTTTCACATGTGTTTTGCACATTGTTGCCCCGTAAGCCGTCCTGAGTCCTTTTAGGGCAATGGGGCGGGATATAAATAATGTTGTTGTTGTTGTTATTGTTATTTAGCTTTGAGTTGTTTCTGCATACCTACTCACCTTTGATTAAGCCTGCAGTGCTATGTAACTCTTTTTAGGGAGTGCACCTTACTTCATTCAATAGGACTTACTTGCATATCATTGTAAGTTACCCCTCCACAACCATACAGTATAATATGTAGATGTCACTAAGCAGAGCAAATCTAGCTGGTGAATCATGAAAGAGATCCGTGGGTAAGGGAAAGGGTAAATTCTGGGACATTGTCAAAACTTTATGCATTTACATATTTCTTTTGCATGGGGCAGACAATTTCTCTTTAGGAAGTTCTTTCAAGGATATTTTGGATACATTGAGGTGTCACACAGGAGGATTTATGCTTAGTCATTGATTTCCTGTATCATAATTATAGCTTGTCATCCTGTCTCCAAAATGAATGTAGCGCAGACTGCATTAAGCAACTTGGTAGTACACTAAAAATGTTTTACAAATATTGTTGGAAATCATGATTTGAATCCTTTAAAAAAAAAACCCAGTGTAATGCAAGTATGAGTTAAGTTCAGATTCAATGTTTACAGGCAGAAATATTTATAATTTATTGGCATGCATCCAGAATATCATGCTCACCAAGATAAATGTAACTTAAATGTAAACAAGTGCTCATAGGTTCACAACCAAAACCATCTTCTCTAGTCATGCCATCTCACTCACTCACTCTCTCACTCTCTCACTGTTGGATTGAAAAAACAAACAAATCAGAGTATGGTATATGCCTCGTGATGACTTTTCCTCATGGGCCTACTCAATTTTTTAAAAAAGTTATATAGCTATTTTGTATTAAGGTCAATGAGGCTTAACTCCCAAGCAAGAGAGGATTAAAGCCTTAAGATATCTAAGAGGAAGCTTTTAAAGTACATTGCAGTTGGATTTAAGGTTTTGTTATTCTGTAGCCCAATATTAATGGGTACCCTTGTGGCACAGTGGATTAAACCACTGGGCTGCTGAACTTGCTAACCAAAAGGTTGATGGTTCGAATCCGGAATGTGGGGTGAGCTCCTGCTGTTAGGCCTGGCTTCTTCCAACCTAGCAGTTAGAAAACTTGCAAATGTGAGTAGATCAATAGGTACCGGTTCTGCGGGAAGGTAATGGCGCTCCATGCAGCGGCATAGAAATGGAAATAAGCACCACCCCCCAGAGTTGGACACGACTAGTGGGGTTTTGAGTAGGTATGTGTCAGGCTACAGACCGTATTTTCGAGGATTTACCTATGCAATTAAAATTGAAATATTGTTTTAACAAAGTTATTATGCTGAAAGAACAACTTGTATTCTTATAAATAATTAATTCCAGTAGACATCAATTTACTATACCATCTTTGGTTGTTATTTATTTATTTAGGGATTTATTAATTGCCCATCCCAGATAGCTCTGGGCGATTTACAGTAAAAACACACAGCTAAATACCTGAAACATCTAAAAACATCTAAAAGTATCTAACATCTAAAAACACCTAAAACAATTAATAGTCTAACAGTTCTCAGCCGAACGCCCTCTCAAACAGCCACGTTTTACAAGCCGTGCGAAAGTCTTTTAGATCACGGGTGGCTCTGATGTAAGGAGGGAGGGCGTTCCAAAGTGATGGGGCAATCACCGAACAAGCTCTATGCCGGGTTGATGTCAAATGGGCATCCTTAGGGCCTGGGACCTGTAATAGATTCTGATGGTCTGATTGAGGCGATCTCAAGGGTCGACACGGAGAGAGGCGTTCCCGTAGGTATGCCGACCCCTGGCCTTGCAAGGCCTTGAAGGTTAATACCAGCACCTTGAGAGTAGCCAGTGCAATCGATATAGAACAGGTGTTATATCGTTCCTCACGGGGGTTCCCGTGAGGAGTCTGACCGCCGCATTCTGTACCAGCCGAAGCCTCCGGGTCACCGACAAGGGAAGGCCAACGTAAAGGGCACTACAATAGTCAAGTCTTGAAGTTACTGTGGCATGAACCACTGTGGCCAGGTCATCCCCGGCCAGGTAGGGCGCCAGCTGCCTAGCCTGCCAAAGATGGACAAAGGCCGACTTACTGACGGCGAAGACCTGGGCCTCCATTGTCAATAATTGTTCTTATTGTTTAGGACTCATACACTGTAGATGGACAAATACAAAGCTCTCTATGGAGATACTACACATTTTGAAATTAATTAACTCGGCATTTATTAGACCAAACAGTATCAGAGAATACACAGCTATTTACTTAGTTCAGATTGAGAACAGACTGTTAATTCTGTGAGTTGTCCTATTTACCTAGAGCCTAACTTATTGAATCCCAACTAAAGTTGCATTTTAACTTCCATTGAAATATACAGATGAGGAGGAGGATGGTGATGATGATGATTTTACCCTGCCTCTCTGCTCGAGGCAGGGTACAATACAGTTAAAACCCTGTGATTGAACACAACACCATAGAATACATATAATATGGCAGTTCATTGTTTCTAGTGACCATTAATAATATTAAGTTTACAAGCTTTGTCTGTGAGGTTTTTCTCTGATCACATTTTTAAGAAACATGGTTTTTAACTAAAGTCTTCAATTTTCCACTATAGGCTAGGAGGTCTTTGTCACCTAATATTTGCCACTGTAAGCTAATGGGTCAGATTTGATTTTCATATGTTTAATTATGTCAATAAAGATATGCTTGGTTTAGAAAGTTTCATCTATGACTCTAATAGTGGTATTTGAGAGCTCCAGTGGACTAAAATGTTGTAATGAGATTGAACTAAACTAAATCAGCCTTTGAATGTTTTTGATTTTGGCATAACTCTCTCCAGCTGAAAATAGCAGGGATCAAAGGTAGTTCAAACTTGGCAGAATAATGGCTTTAATGTTGTATTATAGTGCAGCACTATAAATTTTACTGTAATGCTACAAAGTGAACGAGTAGCCAATCTCTGTGGAGGTCACTGCTATATTCTAGATTTGAGCACTTCCCTTCAACCCTAACTGCTTCAAAGAAAGACATGCCAAGAATGTATATAGCATTAAATGGATATTCTTCTTAAGTGCAATTATATGCAGCTGACTGGAAAAATGCTGTCACGAGTTTGTTTTTAATCAGCATATTTTGTACTTTTAGGAGCTTTACTGACTGCAGAGCACGTGAAGGATCATGTTAACATTTCAATTGAAGAAGGGAAAGAGACCCTCCTACGCATCTCTGAGTGAGTGCCTTCCATCTTTGCCATCAGTTATTTTAGACACCAGTTTATATGATGTAGATGCTGGGGTGGATGAAAAAGTGAGGCTGATTTAATGTATGGTGGTAAACATCTAATCCAGTGTTTCCCAACCGCTGTGACACAGATGTCTTGCTGTGCTCTCTGCCCCCACTTCCTTCTCCCCCCCTCCTGCCAAACTCCTGCTGCTTGGGGGAGGAGGAGGAAGGGCCGGGCAGCGGCGAAGAGAAAGAAGAAGGGGCCAGGGCACCGCCTCCTTCGGCCGTTTCCTCAGCCAGCCTCCAATCCGCCATGACTCCCGCCCCTTGCTCGCTTAAGCTGCGTGGAAGAGGAGCTCTGCCCACTGAAGCCCGTCCACCGCTCATGCTCCTCCTCTGTGGGAGAGCTGAAGCCGGGGGCGGGGCATGGCGTGGCCTGGCTCCGCCCCCTCACCGGCTTCGGCACTCCCAGCAGCTGCTCCAGCCTTGATGGGACAGTGCCAAGCCAGCATTGTGCTGGCTCTGCCACCGCTGGCTTGGCACTGCCCCCTCAAGGCTGGAGAAGCTGTGGGAGAGCTGAAGCTGGGGAGGGGGCGGGGCATAGTGCGGCCTGGCTCCACCCCCTCCCCCCGGCTTCGGCACTCCCAGCAGCTGCTCCCAGCAGGCCACCATCCCCCAGCCGTTCTTTACTGTGTTAGAGTGTCATTTTGTGTCATTTTGGTTGGTGATGTGCCTCTGGATTTTTTTAATGTTAAAAGTGTGCTGCCGCTCAAAAAAGGTTGGGAAACACTGATCTAATCATGGAACCTCTTGGTTTCTTGTTTGATCCTTCTGTCTTCCCAATTCCAAGACTTTTGCATATGCCACTTTTTAAAGCAAACTGGTATTTTTCTTGTAAAGCCCCTATCTTTTTTTCAGACCTTGTAGCAAGTTTCATCACTTTCCTTCAAGCATAACAACTGTACTGACTTTAAAGGTTTTTTTTTTTGGTTCAATTGACGGTCATATTTTTTTTTCTAACACTAAATAGAGCAAAATGAGCAGTCTTATTGAACTATTGAAGAAGCTTGCAGTAGGCTGCAAGTAAGAATAGTTGATGTTATTGAGCTTCTGTTGTGAGATTTGCAATATCTTGTCAGCATTGCAGTATTTCATTTGTGTAATCAATTTGCCCTTCAGTATTAAACTGATCTTTATTTCTCTCCAGTTCTGTAACAAATCCTCAAAGCAGTTTTCCGATACCAGCCAAATCACTTAAAATTGAATTGTAAAGTACTTGCGTAAGACAATTCTGCACTAAGGCTTCTGATAAATAATTTTTCTTTTATTGAAGAACTGAGCATAGAAACAGTTAAATCTTTTTCCAGTTCTGAATTGTACTCTATCAGGAAATGTAAAGTTTAATTGGTGTCTGTAACAAATTCAGTTATAGCCTGATAAATGAATAGTGCTGACCATTTTTGAGTTCAAAGTAAAGTTGAAATTGTTGGAGCCCGGCCTATTAAAGCATTTGTGGATAAAATATAGACCTATTTGTCTATCAGATCAGAGTTAAGCAGCATTTGTTACTTGCTGACTGTAACATGGTTTATGGTTTAAGTTCAGAGAAATTGTAGATTCCTTGAATGATGTTTGGAGATTCCTTTTTTTAACTGAATGAAGAGAATTCCATTTTGTCCATATTGGAGTTGATGCATTTTTTTCAGGTGAAAGCAATTACAGCATTGTAAAAAGGAGTGTGTGGTTTTTAAAAAAATTTATTCTCTTGTTCAAATGCCCATTTATTCATATGGAAATAGCTTGCTAGGCCACTTTAGCGTTCAATCTTAATGCAATTGTACTTCAAGCTCAGATTGACTCATACATATTTCATTTTTTAAATAGTCAAGTTACACTCACTGATGTGAATTCCATAGCTCGCTATCTGGCCAGAATCGCAACATCTGCAGGATTATATGGTTCTAATTTGCTTGAGCACACTGAGGTAAGAAGCAGTGTTGGATATTTCATATTGCCTGGGATTGTGTTTTATTTGAGGACCTATTTATATGTTACACCATTTCATTAACTTAACAGTGCTTATTTGGTATTTATTTTATTTTAATTTAATGTAGTATATTATAGTATTTCTAGAAGTAATGCTGTTACTTCTAGTTATTTATGTATATGAATATTTGTTGCCAGTAATGATCATTGTTTTTCCAAAGTGTTAGATATCTAAACAAAAATAATTTTCTCCTCCTTTCCAAAGATTGACCATTGGCTGGAGTTTAGTACAACAAGACTGTCTGCTCCTGATGATTTTGTTTTAGCTGTTCAAGGCCTCAACAATGCTCTTTCTCTGCGAACCTACCTAGTTGGGGACTGCTTGAGCCTTGCAGATTTCAGCGTCTGGGCAACTCTTAAAGGTAAAACATACAGTAAATAGTGTTGTTTTTTTAAAAAAAATTGTGCCAGAAGCAACTTGAGAAACTTCAAGTTGCTTCAGGCAGGAGCCACAATGGCGCAGTGGGTTAAACCCTTGTGCTGGCTGAACTGCTAACCTGAAGGTTGATGGTTTGAATCCGCAAGACAGGGTAAGCTGCCATCTGTCAGCTCCAGCTTCCCTTGCAGGGCCATGAGAGAAGCCTCTCACAGGATGGTAACACATCCGGGCAGCCCCTGGGCAACATCTCTGCAGACGGCTGATTCTCTCACATCAGAAGCGAAATAAATAGGTTAAAATAATGAGTTGTCTTCAGGTTATGATTTATGGTGTCCTTAAACAAACCTATCCTGGCTTTTCTCGAGATTTGCTCCTATTTATTTATTTATTAAGTTCGGCTTAATATACCGCTCTCTCTGACGCCCAGAGCGGTCCACAAGAATTGTACAAGTAAAACACATAAAACACATAAAATGCAATAAAACATTTAAAACTCCCGAATTAAGAACATGTTGCAGGCCAACAGTGGCATGCTAGCAGCGGACCAGCAGGTACAAATAAAGTAGCAGTTAGCTAAGGGCCGAATGCCTGTCTAAATAGCCATGTTTTTACTGCTCTGCGGAACGGCAGAAGGGCCCGAGTGGCCCGTATCTCTTCAGGAAGGCTGTTCCACAGAGTTGGCGCGACTACGGTGAATGCCCTCCGGCGCGTGGTAGCCAATCTGCAGACCCTAGGGGATTTGCCATTGCTTTCTTCTGAGTTAGAGGATGTGACTTGCCCAAGATCGATGATTTCAGTTCTTGTCTCTTTGAATCCTAGCCTAACACTCAAATCATTACACCACACTCACAGTATGTGATATATTTATATTGTGATTGGTCTTTCATAGATTCAGTACAGTGGTTTTCACACTGTGGGACCCCAGGTGTTTTGGCCTACAGCTCCCAGAAATCCCAGCCAGTTTACTGGGAGTTGAAGGCCAAAACATCTGGGGAACCACAGGTTGAAAACCACTGAGTTGGAATGTGTTCTCATTCCTACAGATATCTTTTGAAATTAAATAGAGTTCATTGTTGATCTTTTATTTTAAGTAAATTCTTTGAAAATAGCAAATTTTGTTCATGGCATCTACTATTGGTGTCCCTAGTATCTTTTTCATAATTAAGCTGCAAATGATACTGTTTGATGAGACTTACATCAGTGATATTTGCTGTTAAACAGAATGTTGCCTAGTTTTTAATAAAACCCATCTGTTTTCCAACAGGCAGTAGTACATGGCAGGAGCAGTTACTTCACGGCAATGCCCCAGTTCACGTAAAACGTTGGTACAACTTTCTTGGGGCACAAAGTGTTTTTCAGTCAGTAGGTTCCAAGTGGATTGTGGGAGGTGCTGTTCCAAAGACTAAAGTGGTAAGCTTTTTGCTGGTTAGGCATCTATGGGTTGGATTCTGTCAACATTCTGACATCTAAGTAAATCTCAGGATTTTATCTGAAAAGTACTGAACAAAAAGTGACAAAGGGCTGCAGCATAAATAAGTTGAATGTAGGCATGTAATATCTGAATAGGCAGTGTTGAATGCATAGTTCTTGAACTAAAAATATGTAGATAAGTGATGGGAGAAAGTCAAAACCTGGACAATAATTTTGTAACTTTTTAGTTGGTAAGAAGGTGCTAGTCTACTGTGGCTTTTGGACATTTCTTCTAATGGAAAAAAAATGAGTTTTCATCTGTACATTCAAGAAAAGATGTAGTACTCAAAATTAAATTAAATACAAAGCTCAAGAATGTTCAGTTGTAAATTGAACAGTTCAAATGCAAGGGTTTGGTCCTTCCGCGCGGCGCACCGTCCACGGTTGCTTCTGGACGAGAGAGAGCCCAGCCTTGTGCTCCGCCCTGCTTCTCTCTCGTCCGGAAGCAACTGTTGAGCCGGGCGAGAGACAGGCAGGGCAGAGCGCGAGGCGGGGGCTCCGGAGGCCCCGCCTCGCGCTCCACTCTGCCTCTCTCTCGCCGGCAGCGGAGGCTTTACGGTTGCTTCCGGATGAGAGAGAGGCAGGGCGGAGCTCCGGAGGCCCAGCCTTGCGCTCCACCCTGCTTCTTTCTCGTCTGGAAGAAACCATGGAGCCTCCGCTGCCGGCGAGAGAGAGGCAGGGTGGAGTGCCCTGCTTCTCTCTCGTCCGGAAACAACCGTGGACAGTCCGCCGCATGGAAGGTGTGTGCGCACGGATGGTGCGCGCGGAAGGTGTGTGCGCATGGATGGTGCGCGCGGAAGGTGTGCCGCGCGTAGGGCAGAAGCGCCCCATCCGACTGCAATCGACCTCCTTTGGACCCGTGATCGACTGGTCGATCGTGATCAACTTTGTGGGCAGCCCTGCTCTAGATTGTTGCAGAAAAGTCTTTTTAAAGAGAGGATATTGTAATTTATTCCCATTGTTACATTTTACATTGTTTACATTTTTAAACTTAGTGATGATTTTAATATGATAGTTTATTTGCAGATCTTTTTCCCCCAGTTCTTGATTTTAGTGGTATATTGTTTAATCTGTGTTGCTAGGTGTTTTGGATATACTGGGAGAAAAGGGGTCTGTCAATTACGTAAAAATAAATAAACATTGGGAATTTCCCTCAGCCATTATACCAAACTTCTCCCCTTGCAATATTATAAATTTGGTAGATAATGTACCACTTTTACAGAAGTTAACATAGCTCATTCCCATTGACATTTTTGCAGCTAAGCCTTGAGTGACTTTTCAGAATATAGTTTTTATGTTTCCCTGTTGAATTTGTGTAATGGTAATTTTGTTATGGCTTTAATTTCAAGGCTATAATGTGTATTAAATCACAAAGCACAAGGTACAAACTGAAGGGGCAGTGTAATAAGTGCCCCTTGGCGCTCGCAGTACAAATATAAAGGTTGGAAATACCAATCAATGGAGCGCAGTGTAGTCACCAGACGGAGTTCAGGAGCTGAGGTAAAGGCGGCCCTATGGGGAAACACAGTTCGCAAGGATGGGAATCACAGCAGTAGAGTAACGGGTGGAGTATTCCGGCGTGATCAAGCCTGTGATTAATGGCCAAGGCTGATGCCTGAGTATCCTGCTCGCAAAGGCTGTTTGCCTGGAGCAAAGCGCTTGATGCGCTGCGACTGGTAACCCGAGCCCCTCACTTCGTCCTGGGAGGAGTTCCGCTGGGAAAATACACAAACAGTAGTTCCAAGTGTGAAAAATGCGCCGGGCACCCGCCCAGCGGCTTCAGCTGCAGTGGGCCCGTCCGTTTCGCCGATTCTGGCTTTGTCAAGCGGTCAGGTGCAATACAAGACGGCGTTTCATGGAGATTATACAATCGATGCGATAACATGGCCCCATCATAGGTAATTCCATGGACCCCGGTCCATGGAATTACCTATGATGGGCCATGTTATCGCGCGATTGTATAATCTCCATGAAACGCCGCCTTGTATTGCACCTGACCGCTTGACAAAGCCAGAATCGGCGTAAACGGACGGGCCCACTGCAGCTGAAGCCGCTATGGGTGCCCGGCGCATTTTCACACTTGGAACTACTGTTTGTGTATTTTCCCAGCGGAACTCCTCCCAGGACGAAGTGAGGGGCTCGGTTACCAGTCGCAGCGCATCAAGCGCTTGCTCCAGGCAAACAGCCTTTGCGAGCAGGATACTCAGGCATCAGCCTTGGCCATTAATCACAGGCTTGGATCACGCCGGGAATACTCCACCCGTTTACTCTACTGCTGTGATTCCCATCCTTGCGAACTGTGTTTCCCCATAGGGCCGCCTTACCTCAGCTCCTGAACTCCGTCTGGTGACTACACTGCGCTCCGTTGATTGGTATTTCCAACCTTTTCATTTGTACTGTGAGCGCCGGGGGGCACTTATTACACTGCCCCCACAGTTTGTACCTTGTGCTTTGTGATTCAATACACATTATATTTTTTGTTATGTGTGTAGTCTATACCTGTGTATTCCTGTTACCAGTGTGGTATATTCATTGTTTGTGACTTGCCCCTTTAATTTCAAGGCAGCAGAAAAGAAACAAGATGTTGGCAAATTTGTTGAACTTCCTGGTGCAGAGATGGGGAAGGTCATAGTGAGGTTTCCTCCTGAGGCAAGCGGGTACGGTGGCACATTCAACTTTTCTCTTGCAATTTACATCAAGATAATTGTTTAAATTAAAAATTCTTAAGCGTTTTTGCTCATTTGGCAGGAAGACACCATAAAATGAATTGCTTCTGTGTTGGCAATCCTTTGATAGAATTTTGATATTGCAGGTAAAGTTTAATAATGACACCTCTGCATTAATGTGTATGACTCCTGACCTCCTGAAACTTCTGCACATTCCCACCAAGACATTTAGATGTCCCTAGATTCAGCTCAGAGAAACACAGCTTTTCATTCAGTGAACATCTGTATTATGTTGGGAGGTATCCTAAATGCTCAATGGGAACAAAGGAAGGAAGAGCTCTTTAAACATTTCAGTTTCCCTCTTGAGGATCTCATTTTCTCTGGACAGGCAGTCTTGAGATAAGAAACATAAGAATGGTATTTGGATTGGAAGCGCTCTAATTACATTGGATGGGCATTATAACTGTCATTTATTACGTGGTGTGCAAGGGATTACTTTCAGATTTCTTTCAGTTTTCTACCTGTTGTAATAAACCTGGCCAGAAAATGACCATTATCCCACAGCAGGCATTGGGGAAACCTGGAAGTAAAAATGCAGCAGGTAATGGATGACTTAAGTGGTCTGCATCTCGGAGTACAGAGGATTCTTCTGTATGGTCCCATTTTTGTCTTTAGGAATCAAATCTTTGGAGGCGAAACTGGACATTACAGACAATTTTCAGATCTCCTGAAACCAGTCAGATCATTCCAAAATCTCTAAATAGCATAATGCAAGTTAGTTTAATGTATAAGGAATATATAAAAAAGAATTAACCAAGCTCAGAGCCTGATATCAAAATGATCTCAATATACAGCCTTGTTGAAGAGAAAGCAAACAGCATTTCCATGACAAAACCTAAATACTTGCACACCTTTGTTTTTCTTTAAAGAAATACCATACATCAATTTTATGAGTGACTGTTGACATATTGCTTCATTTTCTTTTCTTTTTGGCTTTAGACTTACACTGTCTTTACCTTTGCATCTAAAGCATGATGCCATTTTTCTCTACTGTGGCTTTGTTTCTAGATACTTGCACATTGGCCATGCAAAAGCTGCTCTGCTGAATCAGCACTACCAGGTCAACTTCAAGGGTAAACTCATCATGAGGTTTGATGATACAAATCCAGAAAAAGAAAAGGAGGACTTTGAAAAGGTATGTGCAAACCTTTTGCTTGGGATAGGATTGCAGAATCGAAATAAGCCAGATATCCCCTTATGGGCCAATTGCTTAATTTCTATAAAGTTTTGTAAGGGATGAGGGTGCAGAAACACCTTTGATATTTAATACAAAAGTGTAGTCATTTTGTATAATGATCTCACATGAACTTCCTGATAAAACAGAATGAAGAAAATATTTTATTTACCATTCTGCAACAGTGGCATTGAAATAAAAGTTGAACATTCCTAGTTCTGACTTCCATAAAAGTTGAAAGTTTTATAAATTTATTTTTCATAACAAAGCAGTTTCTAGAGAATTTATAGCTCAGTTTCCGAAGTGCCTGGTCGTTTCCTGCATTCATGACTGCTGGGGCAAGAAATTGCTTTTTAAAAAATGCAACTTATACTGCTATGGTAACCTTTCAAAGGCAAGTGTCTATTTATAATAATTATATTATATTTCTTCTGTGGAACTGGAGTTGGCAAGCATAGCGTTCCTAGGCAGCCCCTCATTTTAGCCCTTGTAATATTTCTGTGCTGTGTTCCTTCTCATCCTGGCCAAAAGGGTCACTTCCACCAAATTGTGACACATACGAAGTATACTATCGATTCAACATATATCTTGATTCTGTGCAATTCCTTTCTCAAAAACATTTTGTTTAAAAAGGAAATCTCTTATTGATCCATTGAAATGCCTATAGAGATAGCTAAAGAGCTCCATACTGACTTTCTTCCTTCACTTAATGTGGGATAATGGTGGCTAGCTGAATTTGCTGATTTGTCTTCTCTGCTTAATGTATTTGTTACTGGAAAAGCCCTGATACATTATTTCGAATGTGTTGTCTCTGAGTTTCACTCAAAATTCACAAAATGTATGGTCTCGATCCTGAGAGTGCCTTGAACCGCAAGAAGGTCAAACCAGTCCATACTTCAGGAAATAATGCCCGGCTGCTCACTGGAGGGAAGGCTATTAGAGGTAAAGTTGAAGTACTTTGGCCACATAATGAGAAGACAGGAAAACTTGGAGAAGATAATGATGCTGAGGAAAAGTAAAGGAAAAATGAAATGGCCGACCAAGGACAAGATGGATGGATATTATCTTTCAAGTGACTGGCCTGACCTTGAAGGAGCTGGGGTATGATGGCTGACAGGGAGCTCTGGCGTGGGCTGGTCCATGAGGTCACGAAGAGTCGAAAGCGACTGAACGAATAAACAACATGGTCTCTGGAATTTACTCCCTGGGTTGCATTGCTTTGAAATTGCATAGTGACATCATTAAACAAAACTTCAAAATTTCCTTTTTTTCTTCTGACAGATGAATTGTTTGAAAAAAGAAACAAAAGGCATTTAATATAGATGAGAGCAAAGATTTTGCTCTTATCTATATTTCATTTTGATACTGAAATATTAGCAAAAGATTGCAATACTATGGATTATGGCTTGTATCCAAAATATAAACCAGACTACACCTGATACTAGTATAAGTAGGTCTCATTGTTTAAAGTTTTTTTTCTTTGCAGGTCATTTTGGAAGATGTTGCGATGCTGCACATTAAGCCAAACCAATTTACGTATACATCAGATCATTTTGAAAAAATAATGAAATATGCTGAGAAGCTAATTCAAGAAGGGAAGGCTTATGTAGATGACACACCAGCTGAACAAATGAAAATGGAACGTGAGCAGAGAGTAGAGTCCAAGCACAGAAGTAACTGTAAGATGCTTTGTCTACTTTTTGGTTTTTGCTCAATTGATGTCTTTTATCTGAAACTCATATACTTACCTCTCTTCAGTGTGTTGGTAGAACACCTAGAAGACTCTGGTCACTGTGAATGTGCTCAAGAGGCATCATTAAGTGTTTGTGTGAAATGGGGAAGTATTCATCTCCCTACAATAGCAAACAATGGGAATTTATTACTTGAAGAAATGCCCAGGAGTTCATTGTATAGAATCCTGGTATATGTTTGAGAATGGCTTGTGTTTCACTCATCAACAGTTCTAGGTTCATTTAATTTATACTTTTCAGATTGTTGTGGCTGGGAAGGACCACTGCCTGTCATCCTTGCAAAATTGCCAGCCGGAATAGACAGTAGTAGTTAGTTAGACCTGTCATTTGAGTATATATGCCAGCAATATGTATTAATATGCAACACAGATAAATAAATATGTCAGCGATATGTATTAATATGCAACACAGATAAATAAATATGTCAGCGATATGTATTAATATGCAACACAGATAAATAAAATAACATGTAAAAATAGGACATGAAATTTTCCAACCTTTCACCTAATTTTGGTATTTTAAATGTGGCTTTGCTACTGTTTTCCTTTAATTTTTCAACATAAAATGCTTATCCATCATTTACTTGGCAAAGAACCACAGAAAAGGGCTATTAAGGTAGCAGCTGAAACAAATGGTGAATCATTTAGTTAGAACCATTGCCAAAATAAGTACTTGAAATATTATTAGCTATAGATTAAATATTGTTTAGAAGATACTGTCATCTTGTAAGTAATTTATATTTCAAACTTCTTCCCCGCCACTCCCCAGAGGCTCGGAGCAGTTTACAGCTTGAATTATAACAAATAACAATAAAACACACATTACAGGACAACAGTTAAGGGTTAACACATAAATAGGGGAGAGAAACATAAGGTCATGCACACCATGGAGGCAGTTATCTACCATCGAAGGGGGGCGACTTCCCACTCCCAGGGTACGGCCTGAGAGGGGCTAGGGTGAACGTCATCTCTCCTGGGAGCCAGGTGCTGCGCACATGAGGGTTCTCTGGCACTGGGAGTTCATCGCTTGCTATATCGCCGGTGGCAAACAATTCATGCCAGAGGATGTGGTGGTATCGGCTTCCCCGATAGTATTACA
The DNA here is from genome assembly GCA_030556195.1 of Anolis apletophallus. NCBI lineage: Eukaryota > Metazoa > Chordata > Lepidosauria > Squamata > Anolidae > Anolis > Anolis apletophallus. Next base: position 191,560,988 of record JARBWK010000003.1, read on the forward strand.
GTTAGCTGGAAAACCAGTCACTTTATGTGGGTCCGGTGTTACATTACCCTTTAAGGGTTTAACCAGGCCACCCCTTGGACCCCTCTGGAAGCCGGAAGAGGTGGCTGACCTCCAGGAGATGTAGTCGGCACCCCAGAAGGTCCTGGGCCTATGTTTCCTCCGCCTCTTTTGTGACACTAGATTGTAGGTGCCATTGCTAGAGGTGATGTTACTAATTGGCCCAGGTGGATTGAGTACATGATCAATCACTAGAGCCTGGGGATCAGCCGATGAGCCAGCTCCAGCTGCCTCTTTCCTTCCCTCGAAGGAAGGGCTGCTCAGCTCAGGAGTCGGATGAGGGAGAGACAAGCAGGGAGCTAAAGGGGGGGGAGGGGGGATACACTGACTCTGACCTCGCCTCCGGCCCCTCCTCCGGCAACGCCGCTGCTCGCCTGGAGAGTCAGATGGAACTGCCTTCTGTGCAGGGTCGAAGAGAGGAGGCGAAGGAGGCGGAAGTCCATCCTCCATTACGGCTTCTCTGAGGGCCGGCGCCATCTTGTCAGATTCGGCCCAAACCCCCCGAATTGGGTGTAGGCCCCCCGGGATCCTCACAAGGACATCTGAGACGTCTGCGGCTCCGGGTGCGTTCTCAGTGCTCTCAGGGAGTGGCGTACAGGAACATCGGATGCTATAGCGGGACCAAGGGCAGCCACCTAGCCCTGTGAAGGGGCAGTCGTTGCCGAGCGCACACGGCGCCCCCTCCGAAGGTTTGGTGGATGTTGCCGACGGGCCCAGGGAATCACTCGGCTCCTCATCCTGGATCAACTCAAGGGGCTCCCCGGAGAGGTCGGGCACGCCGGGTGCACCGGTCCAGGGTGGGCAGCTGGGTTGGCAGATCGAGTGTGGCCGATGGAGGTTGGCAGTTCCCATTGGGGAAGGCTGCCAACGTATCACCCAATCGTCCCAGCTGTGAGACCAAGAGGTCATATTTCCGCCGGATCATTGCCAAAGAGAGGTAGGCACTCTCCCGCGGGCCTGTCCGGCGGTTCTCTGGCGAGGTCGGAATGGTGGGTGTAGTAGGGCCTGGGCTGGTCCGTTGGTTCTTCGGAGCAGTGTCAAGGCCACCTCTCGGCTCCACTCTAGGGGGACCTACAACAGTATGTCCATACTGGAGGTCAAACCCCTTCAGGTGAAAAGTGGTCCCTGTGCTTGGCGTACTTGGCAGAGGCAGGGCTGGCAAACTCGATAACTTTGTCTGGAGCTATTCCGAAGCACGTCTGACCGCCGACGCCATCTTGGGATTTATAGTATGTGTTATTGTCTAGAAATTATGTCTTGGTTTTCACATGTATATATGGCATTGAATTTTGCGACTGTTATGTTGGAAACAGCTTTGAATCCCCTCGGGATGATAAAAGCGGTATATAAATGCAGTAAGTAAGTAAATAAATAAATAATGTATTGTAGCACTGAAGCGGAGAATGTTAAAATGTGATCGGTACGTTTGCCTTTTCATAGCTGTTGAAAAGAACCTGCAAATGTGGGAGGAAATGAAAAAGGGAACGGAGTATGGGCAGACCTGTTGTCTACGAGCAAAAATCGACATGAATAGCAATAATGGATGTATGAGAGATCCAACTCTTTATCGTTGTAAAACCCAGCCACACCCACGTACTGCAGATAAGTACAAGTATGTATTTATCAAGAACTTCCCTTCTCTAAAGCCATTTCCTACCCTGTTTGTTCTTAAACACAACCTATAGTTTTTTTTGGGAATGCTCCACTGTTCTTCCACTTTCAAAAATCTATTCTTTATAGCTTTTGAATTACCCCAAAATAAACATTTGGAGTTCATGTATCTTACTGAATATGATAGGGCACCAAGGAAATATTAAAACAAATAGAAATTCTGATTCACTAAGTTGTAGGGACAGTTCACTTGTTTTGTGTATAAAGAGATAGGAAAGAACTGGCAAACCCATCTCTGAGTATGCCTTGCTTTTATTTTATTTATTTTGTGTCAAAATTATTGCATAAATAAATAAGTATAAAACTAATAAAATAAAATTCCTTACCTAAGGGGTTGCCATAAGATGACAGATAATTAGATGCCACTATATCTTCTTCTTCTTGGCTTTTCTTCGCGAACGAAGATTTAGGAAGGACTCATCCCACGCTTTCTACAAGCACTTTGATGACTAAAAAGGCCAATCCGAGATAGGCAAGTCCGGTTACAGAAAGCACAGCAGAAAGTCTCCTTGGGTGATGATGTTTCCAGGTTACGGTTCTTTCTGCATTGTCATTGCTCTTTGAGACCCATTCAGCATGACTTCTCGAAAGAGGCCTCAGCATTGTGGATAGTGCGTCTCCATGCCTACCGATGTGAGGCCAGGGTGGACCATTGTTGGTGATCAATCTGACCGAGCCTGAGATGCTGTTTCAGGGAATCCTTATATCTCTTTTTGGGGGCGCCTCTCTTGCGCTGACCCGTGGCGAGTTCACCATAGAGTAGTATCTTTGGGAGGCGGTGGTCCTCCATCCTAGAGATGAGCCCTGCCCAGCGCAGCTGTGTTCTCAATAGCATGGCCTCAATGCTGGTGATCCCTGCTTGCTCAAGGACAGCAACATTCGTCACATAGTCCAGTGTATATTTAGGATTGTGTGAAGACAGCGCTGATGAAAGCGTTCGAGGAGTCGTAGGTGTTGGCGATAGGTGACCCATGTTTCAGACCCATATCACTATATACACATACACTTATATACTACTAATGGGTCCTGTTAAGAATTCTGCTGACAGCTGAGTTGCCCCCATCATAGGTAGTTAAACATGTTGTAAAAATATTGGTGTGTTTTCTTTTTTGAGCCAAACTGGGTCTAAGTAATACTAACTTTACTGCAATATCTCTGAAATGAAAATGAGCAGAGATACATACTGAAAGATGATTGTTTCTATCATGATGCTCAAAGAGAATTAGCTTGTAGATGAAGTACTTAGTCTTTTTTCCTCTAACCCTTTTCTTTTGAGACCACTTTCTCCAGGGCAGTATTATGCATCCTGTTTTTCTTAGCCAGATCTTGAAAATGAAAGTATGTAACTGGAGAGCTTCCAGGAAATATAATACCTATTAGTCCCTTCACTGCCTCCCACAATGCTTCCAGCAGTTCCCAATACACATGGTTCTAAAAACAGATATTTTATAGTTACAGAGAGAGGCTGCCACATGCTCACATGGGGTTTCCCTGTGAGCCCTGCCTGTTGGGCCAATCAGAATAGAAGAAAGCTGTGACATGTCTTTCGCAAGCTGTATCTATTTAATGGGCTTGCGTCCTGGCTCTAGAGCAGTGGTTCTCAACCTGTGGGTCCCCAGGTGTTTTGACCTACAACTCCCAGAAATCCCAGCTAGTTTACCAGCTGTTAGGATTTCTGGGAGTTGAAGGCCCAAACATCTGGGGATCCACAGGTTGAGAACTACTGCTCTAAAGAGAGGTGCTTCAGTTGCTGCAAGCAGATTGGCTTGCCACTCGCTCACTTTCAGCTGTAGCTTTTGGCTTGGCTCATTCAATCTAATTAAAATTTTTTTTATTTTCCTAGATTTTCCTTTATTTTCTTGATTTTTTATTTAGGAACTTGGAGTTGGAAGGTATGGGTGTGCAGCGTTTGGGGACTTGTGGGTGGGTGTACTTTTCTTTTACTGTAGCTCTGATCTTAGAGTCACCCTTTAGCTTTTATTAAAGCCTTTAGCTTCTTCTCTTCCCCTTTATATTTTTTCTCCTTCCTCCTCTCTTTCAGAAAGTACTTTTAAAAGATTATTGATATTAATAATTATAAGAATTCCTGCAAATAGCAAAGCCTCATTCTCATAAAAACTACCTACCTACCCACCTACCTAAACCTACCACTAATACCTAATCATTTATTTCCTTCGCAATCTCATCACAAGTTCTCTCTGTTGTTTTATTATATTTCTCTCTGTGCTCTCTGCCATTTTAATTTCATTCAATAATAACAATTTGGTCCCATCCAGCCTTAGGCAGCAGCCCCAGTCCCCATCTTCTCCAGTTTCCAGCTGCCTGCCTCCCTGACCTAAAGCCATCCTTCTCCCCTTGTCCCTGAGCCCCTCCATTATCCTTTTTTGAGGCTGCCGCGCCGCCTTGCCTTTCTAAATTAGTGAAGCTGATTACTTGCTCTGAACCACTAAGACTTAAAAAATATAATATGCCCAAAAACATTGTTTTTTCCCCCCAAACATGGCTAGATTTGCCACAATGCTTTTTGAAAATGTTCCCCCCTAGTGCTTTTTCTAATAAGGATACTTGCTGCTTGCTTGCTTGTGGATGGTGCTTCCAGTATGTTGTGAGAACAAGAAATGCAAAAGCTTTGGAAGAAGTTGCTGTTGTTGTTTTTATTTGTAAATAAAGTATAATAGTGGGCTGTGCGATCTGGAAGTGCACTTTTGACATTTGGCAGGAAGGAATGATGCCCTGCTGTTGCTCCTTTTCGGGAGGGCTGCAAAAACGGATCTGCGGACCTGCCTAAATTTGGATAGCAGAAACAGATAACTGTTCAGCTGAAATGCACAAGCCTCCTGACTATGTCTTAGAGGTTGCTATTAAAATGTATTAATTATGTATGCATTAGTCAACATTTGGCAAGTACATATAGAGACAAATGACATTTTTGCTTATATTTCAGTATTTACCCGACATATGATTTTGCCTGCCCCATAGTTGACAGTATTGAAGGTGTCACACATGCATTAAGAACAACAGAATACCATGATAGAGATGAACAGTTCTATTGGATCATTGAAGCTTTGGGAATAAGGAAACCGTATATTTGGGAATACAGCCGTTTAAACCTCAACAACACCGTACTGTCTAAGAGAAAGCTCACCTGGTTTGTAAATGAAGGACTGGTGGATGGCTGGTAAGTTAAGGCTGTTGCTTTCAAGGTCAGTTGGAGTTCGACAGCAGCTTCAATCAGTACTTGAAGTTCTGCACATTGGCTAGGGAAAGTTGGAGTTTGAGTTGCCCAGCTCTGATTTTTGTAAATGTACACATACACAAGATTATCCATGCATATTTTTTCTACATAATTATTGAAGAAATAACTTCAGTGGTTGTTCTGAAACGTTTCATATGCTAAAAAGGCTTGCAGAATTTTCTGTACTCCTTCCTTCTGTATAATTTTATTTATTTATTTAAAACTTTTATATCCCGACCTTCTCTACCTACATAGAGGGACTCAGACCGGCTCACAGCAAGGATTCAATGCTAACAATACATTCTAAAAACATCATACAATAACAACAGGTTAAAATACAATTAGAATAAATTACATGTAAGTCAAATCGCCAAGATAAAATCATGTCCAACTCAGTCTGTATGTGTGGTCAATAACTTTGTTCTGTAGCTGGTCTCATTATTCTGGGAATGCTTCATTCCATAGTCAGGATTTCACTAGCCTCCTGAAGGACATGAGGGAGGGGGCAGATCTGATCTCAATCGGGAGAGAGTTCCATAGCCGAGAGGCCACCATAGAAAAGACCCTGTCCCTAGTTCCCGCCAGGCGCGCTTGCGAAAGTAGCGGGATAGAGAGCAGGACCCCACCAGAAGATCTTAATAGCCTTGATGGTTCATAGGGGAGAATACATTCGGCCAGGTAAACCGGGCCAGAACCAAATAGGGTTTTGTAGGTTAAAACCAGCACTTTGAATTGTACTCGGAAGCTAATTGGCAGCCAGTGGAGCTGGCGCAATAAAGGAGTTGTGCGCTCCCTGTACCCCGCTCCTGTTAGTAACTTGGCCGCCGAGCATTGGACTAATTGCAGCTTCCGGGCAGTATTCAGAGGCAACCCCACGTAGAAAGCATTGTAGTAGTCAGTACGGGATGTAACCAGAGCATGGATCACCATGCCCAAGTCAGACTTCCCAAGGTATGGGTGCAGCTGGCGCACAAGCTTTAATTGTGCAAAAGCTCTCCCGGCCACCACCGAGACCTGGAGTTCCAAGCTCAACGATGAATCCAGGATCACTCCCAAGCTGTGAACCTGTGCCTTCAGGGGGAGTGTAACCCCGTCAAGCACAGGCTGTAACCCTACGCCCTGTTCAGCCTCATGACTGACCAGGAGTCAGTCTTAATATATACTTAGAAAAGAAAAAAGCAAAGAACTTAAAGTTGTTGCTATATTTTTGTCACCACAGTTTCCTCATCTCTGTCCTAAATTATGTGTTTTTGCAAAATAGTATCTGTGTGTTTTGTAGCCACACTTAGAGCTGATCCTGACTGATTTTCTCATCACCAACATAGTGTCTAATTGTCCTTGCTATTAAACATTTTGAAAAGCAAGTACTTAAAGGAAATGGGTTAAAAGTGCCAAAGAAAAATGGTTTTACAGTATCAAAAGAGGAGTAGATGACTTTCATTAGCAAGATGTAGATAATTGAGCAAGCTTTCACAAAGAAACAACAGAATGCTATTCATGTATCTGCTAAAAATAGTTACATACTGAAACTCTTGAAGCATTTACCAATAAAATAACTGTCATCCTGTTTTGTACCTTTTTATTATCCCCTGAAAGATGAATTATTAACTAGATTTTAGGAAAAAAAGGTGAAATGTGCAGCATATTTGTGATCAAATGACAATGTTTAGATTTTAGAGGTTTTAACGTAAAAGTAGAAGCTTTGGATCTCTTTTCTGAATTTATGCAATCAAATATTCTTGAAACTGGCACATGTCTGCATTGTTAAATTAAGAGTAATTCCTTTCTATTAGGGATGACCCAAGATTCCCAACAGTCCGTGGTGTCCTGAGAAGAGGCATGACAGTGGAAGGACTGAAACAATTTATTGCAGCACAGGTGGGTGTCTATATTTTTATCTGTTCTTCCTTGGAGTGTCTTTGAAGTTGCAGTCATTTTACGGATGATGTAAAAATTGTGTGGCCTTGAAGATGGTGTTGGACTGTAGCTCCCAACAGCCCAAGCCGGCATAGCCTGTGGTGGGGAATGTCTGTAGCTGACAATTAACATTGAGAAGACTACACGATTCATACTCCTTATTAGTAAGGACTTCCTTGTAACATGATCTGATAGGTTTTCAAAGTCTGGCCTTGATTCTTCCGAAGTATAATCATCTGTAAGAGGAAAGCAATATGTGAAGTATTTCCTGACTTTAATGTCCTGGTGTCTTTAAAGAGAACAAAGGGTGTTTTGATGTCAGGAATCCATTCCTTTGTTTGGAACGCCACCTTCTGTCCTCCACCACCTTGATCATCATTATTAGACCGGGAATGTGGCGCAGGGTGTCAGCTGCATAAGTTCTCTACTGACCAGAAGATCATGAGTTCGAGGCCTGCCCGGGTCGGGGTGAGCTCTCGACCAATTATGTAGCTCGTTGTCGACCTTTGCAACCCGAAATACAGTTGCATCTGTCAAGTGGGAAATTTTGGTACCACTTTGTGTGGGGAGGCTAAATTTAACTGATTTACGACAACAATAACAACAAAACTTTATTACGGTCACTGACCAGCATAAAGCGGGCACAAGTGCCCTGAGAGGGGAAGGACAACTCCTCAGTAAGCAGTTATTTAAAATTAGATTAGAAATCAGGATAAACATATATTTTAAAAGACAGGATATTGTAACAGGTATGGAACCGAAGGGGGAGGGTAGAAATTGATGAGAGAGGTCGAAAACACTGGTGGGGGGCACTAAAGGGGAAGGGAGGGGCACACTGCGAGTCTAGTAGCATTTCAGGTGTAATGTGTTGCTCTAACTGCATTCCCAGCAGGGTGTGTCCTTATGGTGTCAATCATCCTCCGTCAGATTTTAAGTGCAGCAGCACAGAACTTAGCAACACTGTAAGTTATTGTAGTTTTACGAGGCCATAAATATCCAGGAAGTACACAAAAAAGAGTGAAGGAATGTGACAGCTCCTCCTGGTGGCCAGAAGCTGGAATGTTAAATTGCCTCTATGTCTGTCTATATATGTTCTATGTCAAATGGCATTGAATGTTTGCCTGTATATGTGCATTGTGATCTGCCCTGAGTCCCCTACGGGGTGAGAAGGGCGGAATATAAATGATGTAAATAAATAAATAAATAAACAATGGTGGAGTTTTTCACTGCCACAGAGTAGGTTCCATCCCCACTCTGCAAGTTCATATATTTCAGTGTTTGCAAATCTGAATAATAATAATAACAACAACCCTCTCCCTGTGGCTTGAGGCATCCTTCATACTAGTCATGGGCCTGGTTACAGTTTCATCTGTTTATTTCATGTTTTTGTACCGTTTGTTTCATTCGGATGACACAAAACGGGTACCCCCTCTGGTACAGAAATATCAGTGAAACAAGGAAAATGGGAACAGTAACAATTTGGTCACCGGATGTTCGGAGCTCGGCTGAAGGCCCTGGCAGGCGCTGGCTCTTTGAGCCTGCACGCGACACACACATTCCTTGAAAAGAGAGTGTGCGTGTGGCCTGCAGATCCAAAGTGCCAGCACCTGCCAGGGGCTGCCCTGTAGCCAAGTACCGAGTAAGAGGTGTTCACCGCTAGGCTGCAGGCTCTGGCAGCTTCTTTAAGCTCCAGCAAGCAGGTACTTTGGGCCCTGGCAAGCTGCCAGCGAACATGGCATGTTCCAGCCCTGTGGGTTGGGTCCACTCCTAGCTCTGATGAAGAGACCTCAGCAGTAGTGCAAGGTAGGCGTCCCGATTGGTGAGGGAAACAGCAGGGAGACATGGGGGTAGAGCTGGTTAGTTTCACCCTTCTGTCCCTAAAACCGAGGAGAAGGGGAGCATGGGAAGCCCGCCTATTACCGCCAATGGGACGAAAATATTCATTTTTTCAGACGTGGGATGAAAAAGCTCATTTGGAAAGGCACCCGTTTTTGGGAGAGACGCTCGAAAACTAAAACGGTACCTTACAAATGAAACAAACAGAAACGGATTGTGATTCTTTATAAATGCCCAAGACTACTACATACTCAGGATGTTTGGAATGATCCTCTTACAATTTTGTTGAACTGTTTAACAGTAATTTTTTAAAAGTTGATACAACTTACTACAAATTTGTTGTAAGACATTCTAAATGTTTGGAATAGTGCATTGTATATTTGGGCTTTAATTCAGATGGTACTGAATCAGAAACTGTTGGTGTCTTTTTTACAATGCAGGTGAGGTGGAAAATGTATTATTTTATTTTTTCACCAGTTCTCAAGATTTAATGGCCTTTCTTACAGGGGTCATCTCGATCAGTTGTAAACATGGAATGGGACAAGATTTGGTCATTTAATAAAAAGGTGCGTGTGCGTATTCCACAGTTTCTATCTGGTAACATTCCCAGTTGACATACGCTCTCTTGTTCTGCTGGTAGTGAATCCAGCATTCTTTGGAATGCTCTTCAGAGATTAGCGAATGCCGTATGTTGCATTATGTGGCTCATTTTCTGGAAAATGGAATGTCGCTAGCAAGGGCTAACACTAATTCTAGTCATTTTTGCTAAACTGATACAGAAATGTTGTCCTTAGATTGTATGGAAAGTAATGGTATTTTGCTGATGTAAAAACACACTGATGTGAAAACTGCATTTCATTTTTCTGCTTTCAAGCTGCGAGCTATCTGTAAGAAGGTATTACTCAATGCTTTTTCTGCCTTAGCATATAGCTTACAGTATTGTAAGCATACCTAACATAAGCCATCACTGTGCAGCTTCTCATAACAAAACCATATTTGCTTACATAACAAGAGCTGTTAATATCCATCTTAACATGCATTATTCCTATTCCAAATGGGAAAAAATAATGATGAGTTTCTTTTCTGGCGGCATCACACCAAGTTATGATGTCGGCTATGCTGCTTCTCTGCAATTTATTGAAAGCATTAACTTTTTCTCCTCAAAACAATTACTACATTGGTCTCCTGATGTTTCTCTTTTGAGGGCCAGATAAGGAATACTGCATCTTGACATGGTTAATTGCTTTTTTTGGCAGCAGATGCTTGGATACTATAATAAGGCGAACTGTTAGCGTCTGTCTGCACAACTCTGTGACTGTTCCTATTTTTTTAAACTTTTGCCTGGATTTTAATTTGTTCATAAAGAAGACCGCCCCAGATTAAAATGTTTGCTTGCCTGGCATGTCTCTTGTATTTTCCTGTAGTGTTTTTTTTTTAAATTCTCTTCATTTATATGAAGGATTATCAATTGGTTCTTTCTGTTGCTGCATAGACTGACATTTTGAGTATGTAACAAATCTTTAAAGTACCACAGCTTTACATTTGAGCTGTTGGATTGCTCCCATTTTGGTATTATGTCTTACATTTTCACTGGGGTGAGACTGAAATTGAAGGCGGTGAATTGCTCTGTAGGACCAATGTTAGCTATCGTGAGCGTATCCATAGAACCCTAGCAAAAATTAAAATACAATGTAAGAGCACCAAATGCTCACTTACATGCTAGTGCAAGAAACTGTGCTGGTCAATCAAGTAAGGATTTATTTATTTATTTATTTATTTGTTCGATTTCTTAGCCGCCACTCCTGGATGGCTCGGGGCAGCTCACAAATTCGAGAATAAAACGACAGCAACAGCACATTAAAATAATAAAGCATAAACAGCAATGGGACATTAAAACTTTACATTAAAACAACAGTATTAAACTAACTGACATATGTAATTAGACTAACTCAAGTTTCGAAGGCCTGCTGAAACAGCCAGGTCTTACAGGCTTTCCGGAAAGCCATAACGTCCCAAAGTGACCTGACCTCCAGCGGCAGGGAGTTCCAAAGCGTGGGGGCAATAATGGAGAATGCCCTTCTCCTCGTTGATTTGCTTTCTTCCAGATATTCAGGAATCATTTGTACCTTTGTACTAAAAAGGTACATTAATTTCAGACAGATGGATCTCATCCAGGATCATTCTTAGATTCAGAGGCTGTCTATAATGAATATATTGCTGTTTCAGCAGTTTCCTCATATTTTAATAGTAGGAAGAGCCACGGGTGTTAATTATCTCAAGTATGTTCCAAGAGTTAGTGTTGATTTTGATTTAATCTTTTCATAAGAACGAATCCAAGCATAAAACATATTTTAGTGGATTTCCCCCTCAGTGTTCTTTAGCTACTGTATTCTTAGATTGTATGGAAAGTAATTGTATTTTGCTGATGTAAAAACACACTGATGTGAAAACCGCATTTCATTTTTCTGTGTTAACACAACGCCCAGTACCCAGAGTCCGAATGCAAAACTCTCAGACCAGTAGCAAAAGTGAACAGAAAATCTTTACTCTCTTTACTTTGCAAAGATAAAACAAAACCGGCAATGTTGCATATAAAAATAAGCATTGCAACAAACTTACACAGTCTTTGTAAGAAACATAAAATAAAACATCTTCATCTTTACAGCAAATGAGAGATGAAAAATAAACCTGAAGTAAATGCTATTTCACCATAGCTTTGTCCATACTGCTCCCAAAGAGCCAAGCCTTTGTCCATAGGTCTCCTCAGAGAAAAAGGCTTTTTCAGGATCTCTCCCTCAGCGTTCCTTGCTAGAACTTCAGCAACAGCCCACACACACCAACACCATTACAGCATCACCAAAAATACAGAAAAAAAATTCAAACAGTTATAGCCCTTTGGGTGTGGTGCAAGATTGCTGGTTGACCTACATAGCCAGCGGAACAGGATAATCACACACAATAAGGTTTTTCTTCACACACACCTGCAAGGACTTACCGTAATAGTAGAAAGCTGGCAAACAGAGTACAGGATGTCTACTTTAAAACAGCTGTTTCACACATAATATTCAAAAACATGAACATTTATTTGTCCTCATATTTCCCTGGCAGCTATGCTAGCATTGTGTGCATTTCCCCCCTTAGATTTCTATTCTTAAAATTCTGTACTTCCAAAGAGTATGAGTTAGTAAGAAAATTGGAAATGGGTAACCTAGTAAAGAGACTTAAAATGTAGTAAAACGTTCTTGAAAGATATTGTGCTTGAACATTGATTAGGCAGTGTTTCCCAACCTTTTTTGAGTCGCGGCACACTTTTAACATTAAAAAAATCCGGGGGCACACCACCAACCAAAATTACACAAAATGACACTCTAACACAGTTAAGAACGGCTGGGGGATGGTGAGCTGCTGGGAGCAGCTGCTGGGATTGCTGAAGCCAGGGGAGGAGCCAGGCCACACAATGCCCCGCCCCTCCCCTGGCTTCAGTTCTCCCACAGCCGCCAGCCTTGAGGGGGCAGTGCCAAGCCAGCATGGTGCTGGCTCAGCCACCGCCTGGCGTGGCTCTGCCTCCTCACGGGTGGCGAGGCTGTGGGAGTGCTGAAGCCGGGGGGAGGGGGGAGCCAGGCTGCGTCATGCCCCCCTCCCCCGGCTTCAGCTCTCTCACAGAGGAGGAGCATGAGCGGTGGACGGGCTTCAGTAGGCGGGGCTCCTTCTCCACGCAGCTTCATCAAGCAAGGGGCAAGAGTCATGGCGGGAGTCATGGCAGATTGGAGGCTGGTTGGGGAACGGCCGAAGGAGGCGGTGCCCCAGTCCTTCTTCTTTTTCTTCGCCGCCACCCGTCCCTTCCTCCTCCTCTCCCACACAGCAGGAGTTTGGCAGTAGGAGGGGGGGAAGGAAGGGGGGGCAGAGAGCTTTTCTCGCGGCACACCTGATGATCACTCACGGCACACTAGTGTGCCACGGCACACTGGTTGAGAAACACTGGATTAGGGTATGAAGCTAGTTTGGCAGTGCTATGATTTTGCCTTATTATAGTGATCTAATGCTGTTGCTTTTTGGTAAATTGGAATACATTTTCAAAATGTATTGATTTAATAAGAAGCCGCAAATAAAAGGTGATTTTGGAACTGTGCTTTATATAAATAACCCCTCCCTATGTTCAGAATAGAGGCTGAATTACAGTGTGATATTTGGCACCTAAAAGATCACATTGAAATGTCTCGCTCAGTTGCATGTACAGCAGTATTATTATTCAAACCTGGTCTGCTGACTTTGCAATTAGCCTTCTCAATGAAATATTTGAATGTGGATTTCTTCTTTATTTGAAAATGTGATCCTTTTCTTGCCAAAGAGGCTTAGATGGGTCAAATTTTTAGCATGTAGATTTAGCATAATTACAACATTGGACTGCAATTCTGCATGCATAGAACCATAGAATCAAAGAGATGGAAGAGACCACCAGGGCCATCCAGTCCAACCCCCTGCCACGGAGGAACACGGAATGAAACCTCCTGAGAAGGAGATTCCACTTCACTCTGGCAACGTATTCCACTTCCAAACAGCTCTTACAATCAGGAATTTCTTTCTAATGTTAAAGTGAAATCTCCTTTCCTGTAATATGAATCTATTGGTTCCTAATCAAGAGAGCATTAGAAAACATTGTGAAATTCTTTCAAATGTTAAACATGACCTATCATGTCCACTCTCAGCCTTCTTTTCTTCAAGTTAAGACCTAAGCTGGGTATCCCCCCTCCTATTTTTCATCAGATATTTACCTAAATTGGATTTTACCCATAGTTCTCCACAAATACATATGTAGCTTCAATTAAGATTATTGAGATTTACATGTTTAAGAGTTGTGCTCAGAAATGTAACACTCTATTTGTGAATTTTATCTTGATTTCTAGTTTGACATTATTTCTAAAGTGCATATGCAAGTATTGCAATACCTATTTTTCTGAAAATTCAACAATATTGTCCCCTTTTTCAAATAAGGGCCTTTTGTGAATGTTTAGGAGAACTGAATACCTTTTTTTGGTCACTTGAAGTTTATATATTCTTGCAAGTTTGCTGTTTTTATTTATATTGAAGCAAAATTTGAAATAGAAATCAAAGATGCAGTAACATAAAGAATACCAGTTAATATTCCTAAATGACATGCATACTTTTAAGTTCACATAACTGCTTCTTTCCCCATGTTCTGAGAGTGCTGAATAATTTTTATATTCTTTGACTCTTCTGTGGTATATAGGTTATCGATCCTGTGGCAGCTCGGTATACTGCTTTACTCAAGAATGAAGTAGTTACAGTTAACATTCCTGAAGCTCAAGAAGAAATGAAAGAAGTAGCCAAACATCCAAAGGTTATTTTATTAAATTCGTTGGAAATATAGCACTGGATTTTCTAATTTTTCATACACTAATATTGCTGCTGTGGTTATATATCATAGCAGTCACCCATTTTTTTCTCCTATTGTAATGCACAGTGTTAAAATGGTGAGCTTTATATAGGTTTGAAAAAAACTATTCCAGATTCCCAAGATAAAAAGTAAGAGAGAGAATGCCAGAACTGTGTCGTCAACTTAGAGATTAACTTATTTACCTCAGAAGGAGAAGTCAAGGGTGTTGCTGAGATCCTTCACCCTAGCCCCCTTTCTATTTATGTTGAAATAAACAAACATATTCTAGAATGAAAGTCCTTTTGGTTGCGAGAAATTGTGAGATAGTATCTGTGTCTCTGCAGCGTAGAAGAAAAGTCAGAGAACACAGTAGATGTGCTTTCCTGGTCCTTAGTTTTCCCAATTTTTGTGTGTCTTGGAACAGTTCGTCCCCATAGAGATGTTCAATGTATTGTCGAACCCAGTGATTCCGGCAATGAAAGCCTTTGACAATACAAACAAAAATAGTTTTGAAGATTCCAATATGTGAGAATTCATCTGAACTTAAAAGCCTGGCAAGCTAATAAAAGAGTAGCTGACACAATGTGCTTCTAAGGCTTCTGAGGACTGTGAAAAGAGATGAAAAAGAGGCAAGATTATTCTTGAGTTCAGTGCTGTGATATTGCCGTATTATAGAGACCTTGAAATAGGCCCGTGTCCCATCCCACCTGCCAGGAAATTATTATACAGAATCATATTATATGCATTAACATTTGCTAAAGACTAATTCAAAGTGTTAGAGACTAGAACACTGCCAAGAAGTGGAAATGATTGAAACCCAGAATCCAGTCTTTATATATTATGTATATGTACATGCCTCTCTAGTGACACCCCCTTGTCGTGGGGGAGAGGCTTGCGTACCCTAATGAAGTTGTGAGCTATGCTGGCGGTGGCAAAATAGTCACCGGCAGGGCCTCCCATGCCAGACAGGTCACAACCGAAGGGTCTGACAAAGAGCGTCAACGGGCAGGACGGGCTCTCTAGCCTTTCGGCAACCATCGTAAGAGAAGGAAAACTCTAAATTCAAACCCTGGCAGATGGTATTTGTCTAACCCTGTAAGGTCAACCATCTAAGAGAAGGAAACTCTAATCAAACTTACGACCTGAAGACCTTGCTGCCACTGTCCAAGCTTGCTAGGCCCTGGCAGATGAACCTTTGGTTTAAAGGGTGAGGCCAGTTCTGTGCACGCTGCACTCCACCAGAAAGGTCCATTGCACAGGCTCGAAGGACACATCCAACTTTAGTCATCAACATGCTTGTAAAAAGCATGGGATCAGTCCTTCCTAAGAATCTTCATTCGCGAAGTAATGCCAGAGATACTGTATGTACATATCATATATTGTAATTATTACTATATTATATATCATATTGTACTGTATATTATGACATATATTATAGTCATACATATTACATGTATTAGAAGTATACATATTGTACAATGCTGTATAAGAGGCACATTGCCCACAATCTAAGAAAGAAAAAACAAATAACGTGATCACAAAACTTTCATATAATCAGTCACAAAAGAGTAGGCCACACATCAAATATACCTGTTCTGGGTATAATTTAGAATGGTTAGACGAATAGGTGAGTCATCAAAAAGTGGGGGACACCTGTATGTTTAGGATTTCACTTTTAACAGTTTAAACCATCTCTTTGCCACACAAAGAAGAGAGAACCAGGAGTTTTTTTTGTAAAGGTGTCACACCCTTTAGGAGGAAATTATTTATATTAATGTGAGACATTCTTACTACACACATCCTCTGTACATTATCTTATAATTCATTATTCTGTCATGATCTGTATAACACAAACACTTAGTCATGTAATTGGATCAGCTCTTCATCATTTCTGTTGTTAACTTACAGAATGCTGAAGTTGGCTTGAAGCCTGTGTGGTACAGTTCCAAAGTGCTGATTGAAGGAGGAGATGCAGAGACGCTGACAGAAGGAGAGACTGTTACATTTATTAACTGGGGCAACATAATCATTTCCAAAATACACAAGTAAGTTGGTGTGTCTTGAAACAAGTTGATATAACAACAACAAGAATTTATTTATAATCTGCCCTCTCTTCCCGAAGGGTCTTAGGGCAGTTTGATGTATGTTAGACGTATTGTTTGGAATTTTAGATTCATGGTTTATATGCAGAAGAAAACCCTGGAATCCCAACTACTGCAACATAGCTCTAATATCTATCCCATTCTCATCGCTTTGAGTCTTGTGTGACCCCTTGATAGTGCTGCTGAAGTAAAATTGATTTTTGATAACAGCACTGAATGGGATACTGCACCTGAAACTGAGAGTTTAAGTAGGGATGTGTTTGATGGAGACAAATTGCAGTTTCTTTACACTGGGAATGTGGCGCAGCTGGCTGGGAGTCAGCTGCATAAGATCTCTACTGACCAGAAGGTCATGAGTTCGAGGCCTGCCTGGGTCGGGGTGAGCGCTCAACCATTTGTGTAGCTCGTTGTCGACCTTTGCACCCCGAAAAGCAGTTGCATCTGTCAAGTAGGAAATTTAGGTACCACTTGTGTGGGGAGGCTAATTTAACTAATTTACAAGGCCATAAATCTCCAGGAGTGAAGGAGTGTGACAGCTCCCTCTGGTGGCCAGAAGCTGAAATGTTAAATTGCCTCTGAGTGTCTTGTTTAGACATGTTTGTATGTCAAGGGCATTGAATGTTTGTCTGTATATGTGCATTGTGATCCGCCCTGAGTCCCCTGCAGGGTGAGAAGGGCGGAATATAAAGTATGTAAATAAATAAATAATAATACACTAGGATCCTTTTACATCCATCCCAAGGATTGGCAGTTAATGACAAGTTAACCTATGTTTCAGTGATGCTTCCTTTTGTACAATATTAGCCTTTACTTTGCATAAGAATATGCTCCACAGTATAAGTTGACCTCATGTATAAGCCAAGGGCAGACTTGGAGACAAAAGTTATGGATTTTGATATGACCCATGGAGAAGTTGGGGGTCATTATGTAGTAATCATAATGTATGTTTGTTCTGTGTAGGAACTCCACTGGGAAGATTTCATCCATTGATGCTAAACTGAATTTGGAGAATAAGGACTACAAAAAAACAGCTAAAATTACCTGGTTAGCGGAAACACTCCGTGCTCCACTCATCCCAGCAATCTGTGTCAATTATGAACACTTGATCACCAAACCAGTTCTAGGCAAGGAGGAAGACTTCAAGCAATACGTCAACAGAAATAGCAAGGTAGTTTGCAAGCAGTACAACGTGAAAAAAAGAAGGGCAAGAGTTTGAGGATGTGTAGAAGATTTTATTTCTCAAAATATCCCATAATGAAGTCCTTTTTAAACATATCCTGACTGCCTTTTATTTATTTATTATTTATTTATTATTTATTTATTATTCGGGCTTCTATGCCGCCGACTCCCTGAGGCTCGCGGCGGCTTACAGGAGCCGAAGGGCACAGTAAAATACAGGCAATAAGCAGTTAAAAACAATTAAAAACAACAGCAATACAGTAATTAATAACACAGTTAAAACAATGAACAGCACATCATCCTCAGAAGAACGAATAGATGGCGGGGCATGGGCAGGACTTACTCACCAAAGGCCTGCTTAAACAGGTATGTTTTACAGGCCCGTCTAAACGGGAGCAAGTCCTTCATAGCCCGAGTTCCGGCCGGGAGGGCGTTCCACAGCGTAGGTGCTATGACAGAGAACGCCCTCCGGCGGGTAGCAGTCAGCCTTGCGAGTTTAGCTGAAGGTATCTCCAGGAGATTGGAGTCCTCAGACCGAAGTGATCTCGGAGGGCAATATGGGGTGAGACGGTCCCTCAAATACGCTGGCCCCAGGCCGTGTAAGGCCTTAAAGGTGAGGACCAACACTTTGAAGGTGATCCGGTGCTCAATTGGCAGCCAGTGCAGATCCTGCAAAACAGGTGTTATGTGGGCGCCAGCTGGCGTGCCAGACAGGAGCCGGGCGGCAGTGTTCTGCACTAGCCTGAGCTTCGGGTCACCGACAGAGGAAGGCCAACGTGAAGCGCGTTGCAGTAATCCAGCCTTGAGATGACTGTGGCTTGGATCACCGTGGCCAGATCGTTCCGGGAGAGATAGGGGGCCAGCCTCCTTGCCTGTCGCAGATGAAAAGCGATCTTGCTGACCGCAGAGACCTGGGCCTCCATGGTCAGCTGGGAGTCCACCGCACCGTCCAGGCTCGGAAGCTGGACATTAACATCACCCGGGCGACCCAGCCACAAGATCTCCGTCTTCGCCGGATTCACCCTCAACCTACTGGCTCGCAGCCATCCAGTAACGGCTTCGAGGCAGTGTTGAAATATCGGGGACAGAACCCGGCCTGCCCTCCATCCTCAGAATGAGCTGGGTGTCGTCAGCGTACTGGTGACACTCCAGCCCATAACTCCGCACCAGCTGTGCAAGCGGCTGCATGTAGATGTTAAATAACAGAGGGAGAGAATGGCCCCTGGGGACCCACAGAGTAGTGGGAGCCTCGGAGACCACCTCGCCCCTCCTCACACGCTGAGACCGCTGGTGGAGGAAGGAGGTCAGCCATTTAAGGGCTGTCCCCCTCACTCCAGCCACGGCCAGGCGGTGGATCAATAGATTGTGGTCGACCGTGTCAAACGCTGCCGTGAGGTCCAATAACACGAGCAGCGCAGACCCGCCTTAGTCGAGCTGGCAGCGGAGTTGGTCTGTGATGGAGACCAGAACCGTCTCCGTCCCGTGCCCCGAACGGAAGCCGGACTGGAAGGGGTCTAGCCATGTTGCATCATCTAAGAAGGATAATCATCTAAGATTGGATTGATTGGGTATTTCTGTTCTTTTATGACCTATTTTAATTTTAATTTTTGACTCCATCCATACCTGAAGGAGCATTAGGTGGGAGTCATTATTTCCATTCCTCTCCCTGGTCAAAGTCCAGAATTCTGCCTCGACCTTCTCCATTGTGGTACTATCAAGGTATTGGAGATAAAGCTTTCATCTCCCATATCCATGTTGGTTGGGGCAGTTTGGAGTTGTAATCCAAAACAATTGGAAAATACCATGTTGGAAGAGGCTGCTTTAGCCACTATGCCATACAGGCGGCATATCTCTGTTGTATCTTCAAATAAACTATGGCACTGTGAATAATATTTTCAGTATTCTAAATGTGTTTTTAATCTAGCCTTTCAGTGCAGATACAGTGTTCTTAGCATACAGTGAGTTTTGTTCATAAGAGTGGATTCTGACTTACTTTTTAATTCTTTTCAGCAAGAAGAATTGATGTTTGGAGATCCTTGCCTTAAAGATTTGAAAAAGGGAGACATCATACAGCTTCAGAGGAGAGGTTTTTATATATGTGACCAGCCATATGAACCTGTTAGGTGAGCTACTGGGAGTTTATTCCTATATTTATCAGTGTGAGTAATTTATTTATTTATTTATTATTCGAGTTTATATACCGCCACTCCCCGAAGGCTCAGAGCGGTTTACAACAGAATAATACAGTTAACAGTAAACAACTCTGCACATCACAAACAATAACAAAACAAACTATAGGAGTCATCTACTAGATACCAGGGTTCACCCGGTCCCTAGAGAGAGGGGCAGAATAAAACCCGATGGAGTGTGGTCATGGACAGGGCCAACTGGGTGGCACGGGGCCAGCGCAAAAGCTGGCTCACCCGGCCAGCATTGGAGGTGTAGTGACGGCCTGACAGGCCCAAAAATAGAGTCTCCAGTAGAGTCTTTAGGAGAGTTCTTATCACCAGTACTTGGGAGGGCACTCTTTTCTCCACCTTCACAGAGTTTGAGTCACTTATAAGGGTGAACTGGGGAGACGCTCTCTCCCTTACGACCCTAGATTGAGCATTTGAGTGCCAGTCCCTGACAGCTTGGGAGGGCCCTCTCTCCTCCCCATTCACAAAGGAGGGACCACCCAGGAGACCATATTCCAATTTTTGGGAGGGGGCTGCTGCTGCAGATCTTCTCCAGCTACCGAAATCTACACCCCAAAAAAGTTCTGGACTTAAATTTCCTCTGGCGGTGGCCACGTCTCTGAGGCCTACGCCTCGGGGGCCTACCATTTCCCATTACTGCATCTTTGTCCATATCTAGGGCTTCAGACTCTCCGGAGCCGGAGCTTGACTCAGTCCTGCTTCTCTCCTTCGGCCACCCTGGATGCCCTGGGGTCAAGGAGTGGTTTTTCCCACTTCTCCAGCTTGTTGTTCTTGTAAGTCTCTTTGGCAGCTGCTCTCTCGCATTAGGCCGCTTTGATCAGAAGCACCAGGCTTCGGCGGCATCCCGGCATCCACTTATATTCCCTCCCTTGGAGGGGGAGGAACATCCAGGTTCCCAGCGAGGGGGCAGGAAGCTGCTCTCTTCATCTTCTGGCTTTGGCGGTGCCTGCGCGCTTGTCACTTCCGGCTCGATTGTAGAGGTGATGAAGACGCTTGCTCTCCTATGGCATCTTCAAGGCCATCCACCATCTTGGGTCCCTTTTCCAGTGCCTGGCGTTCTGCCAGCGAAAGGCAACATCGCTGGCCACAAGATTCCCCTGGGCAGCCCAGAATATAAGAGATATCCAGAAGACCTTCCTCCATACGAAGGCACTCCACCATCGGCTGTTGGCTGGTCTGCCTGCAGCCTCTTTTTAATTTGGAACATTTTAGTATGGCATTACAGTTTCATATTTCTGAAGCAAAATCAATCTATTTATATCTTTACAATTGTAGTTTAACTGCCTAGCAGTCTATGTGAATATACACTTAGTAACTATATTTGCTAAAATTAATGAGTTCCTTCACATCGCATTAACTAAAAGAGGAGAGTCATGAACAAGTGTATGTTTACTGCATCTTATGCCACCCTCCCTCTCCATATATATAAAATAAGGGGGGAAGCTATAATGATTATTAGCATGTTAGCCCCTTTTTATTTACTCAGTTTCTAATTTGACCTGTTATTATTGCACTGAATTGGGCTAAATTTTGGCTGAAATGATATAAAATACTGTTTTGGAGTGTGAAAATGTTTTTCTAAACAAAGAAAGTCTGTATATTGTATTCATTTTCATGTTCCCTCCTCTCTTTACATCCCACCAATTTTCTCGCTTTTTTGCTACTTTGGAGGAACTAGAGATGAGCCCTAACTTCCCCAGATGTCCACAGCAGCACAGGACCAGGCTGTATTACACTGGACAGTTCATTTCACTTCAGGACTTTCACTTTAATGCAGGTCTAGATAAGCTTAGCTATACATAATTGGGGGTACACATTTAAATATGCATCCAGCTGTGCTCCCCGTTGAAAGCAGAGTGTAATACAGAGGGGCAAATATGCACCTAAATGCAGATATTACTTAGCTTAGCATAATGTCAGGAACCAATATTCAGGGCCTGGATTTTGGCGCCCGAAATACAGATTACTGAAAAAGACACAACATAGATAAGGGCTTGGAATGTGGGAACGAACAGATCTCAGCTCTGGTGGGAATGTCCGCATGCGAAAAGGGGAAAGAGGGATTCAAATATTGTGGGAGTGTATATAGGTGGTGGGCTATCACTTTTGGCTTTGTTTGTGTTAGTGTTCTACAGTAAAGTTTTCAGTAATTCCCAGGACGTCTCCTGTGTGGTTATTTGGAAGCGGCTGTAGCTAGCTGACACGTAACGTTGGTTCAGCCTAGATACCTTCATTAGAGTCAAATTTCTTTTTATCTCCCTTTTCATGACATCTGAAGCTCTTTAAATAGTTCACATAAAAATATTAGCTAATCAGCATAAATAGTATGAAAAAAATTCTGAACATGTCCTTAATCCTCTTTTGTTTTGTTTTGATTAGATATGATCATAGATGAACAGACAGATTGCAACAAAATTGATATTCAACTAAATAATGAAATTTTTAAACAGAGTTTGTAAAAGTGTTTGTAGGATATTTTTTTTCACTTTCTGGTGAAAGTTATGCACATCTTTTGACAGTTGCTTTTGCTCTTAAAGCTGTTGTGCTATCTACACCTATGTACTCCTAAATGTGATGAGATTTGCCTAGTAAAATATCTATGGGATTTGGGTACTTATCCTGGTGAAGGGGAAATAAGCAGATATTTATTTTTTGGGATGCCATGCTTGACTGCTATAGGTGTCCCTATGCCTTTTATTTTTCCAGTTAACCAGAAACTCTGGATTAATTCTTTGTTTCTAGCCCATACAGTTGCAAAGAAGCCCCATGTGTATTAATTTATATTCCTGATGGCCATACAAAAGAAATGCCAACTTCTGGCTCTAAGGAGAAAACTAAAGCAGAAACAGCAAAGAAAGAGGTAAGAAGATCCTGTGTGCATAGATTGATTGTGAAATAGAATACTCTCCAGTGCTGTGCATTAATATTGTTTGAATAAAACAGTTCAATAGGAGCCCCTGGTGCCACAGCGGGTTAAACCGCTTAGCTGCTAAACTTACTGACCGAAAGGTCGGTGATTCAAATCCAAGGAGTGGGGTGAGCTACCGTTGTTAGCCCCAGCTTCTGCCAACCTAGCAGTTTGAAAACAGTCAAATGTGAGTAGATCAATAGGTACCGCTCCGGTGGGAAGGTAACGGCGCTCCATGCAGTCATACTAGCCACATGACTCTGGAGTTGTCTACGGACAACGCCGACTCTTCGGCTTAGAAATGGAGATGAGCACCAACTCCCAGAGTCAGACATGGCTAGACTTAATGTCAGGGGAAACCTTTACCTAAAACAGTCTAAATGAATCAAATGGGAATCAAATGCAAAAGTACAAAATAAACAATGCTTTTGTTGGCAATGCATGTGATACCAGATATTATAAGTAAGATTGGTTAAAAACTAAACATAAAAGGTGGGTGCAGTTTTAGACTATCCTGACACAGTCATAATTTCAGAGTCAAGATACAGGTTGTTCCTCTTAGTTTTTGTAAGTATGATCCCACCATAGTACTATAGCTACTTCTGAGTATTTCACTTTTACGAATTTGGGATGGGTTCAGTGGGGGGGACTACAAAACTGGTGAGAGAAAGGGAAAAAAGGAAATGTTTAGTCTGAAAATTGAGAAGCATTCTTCAGATACCTGGAGGAATGTTACATAGAAAAGGAGTTTTTTCTCTCTCTGCTACCCCAAAGAGCTAGACGTAGTTCTGATGAATGTCTCTCGGCATTACTTCGCGAACCAATATTCTTAAAAAGGACTCAACCCACGCTTTTTACAAGCGTGTTGATGACTAAAAAGACCAATCTGAGATAGGCAAGTTCGGTTGCAGAAAGCACAGCAGAAAGTCTCCTTGGGTGATGTTGTTTCCAAGCTGCGTTGTCGTTTCTCTTCAAGACCCATTCGGCGTGTCTTCTCGAAAGAGGCTGCAGCATTGTGGATAGTGCGTCTCCACGCCTCCCGATGTGATGAATGTACATGAGCAAAGAATAGATTTTGCTTGAACACTAGAGAAATGTCTCCATGTTAAGAGTGTTTATACAGTGGAAATGATCAGAGTTGGATGGCAGGAAAATCCTTCTCATTAGAGATGATTCACTGTCTGCTAAAAATGTTTAACTCAGACTTTCCTTCATCAAGCATGACGTTGGAATAGATGGCCTATAATGACCTTCAAGTGTAATGATTCAATAATTCAATATTCCAAGTGTTTCCTAGACCTTGAATAAATTATTGCTGTTCTTTGCTACCTCCACCATGTTAAGGACTATATTATTAATATACATTATCCAAGATTGGTTTTCAAATCAGTTACAGTTTATGTAGAACTTCAGCAGCTTTCGAACAGTCTAGAATTAATACTAAAAATTGTCAAACTCCTCTATTAAAATAGTAGTATGAAAGAGTACTGTGTAATTATTTTTCCCCTTTATGTTATCATGTTTCCAGTTGGCTTTTGGATAGAAATGAAACATTTGTAGTAGCCTACATATTGAAATGAATCTGATGTAAAAATATATGAAACAAGCTGCAGATTTATGTATTTATGTATTTATTTATTGCATTTATATACTGATTTTCTCACCCCTGGGAGGGCTCAGAGCGGTTCACACCAAATAAATGGCAAAATTCAATGCCTCACATACAATAAAACAATATATCACACATCTAAAAACAATTAAACCATTAAAACTACGGTCTATAAAAATATTGGCTTTTTATGTAGCACGTATTTTAACTTTTTGCTTTGTTTACTAAGTGCATTCTGTAAACATAGATTTGCTTTTCTGTTCAAAGGCTACTATGACAGCAAAAGGACAATCTACTCCAATTGGGACTGATGCCTCTCGTATTATTGCCCCTCCTTCAGCTCAGGATTCTTTAGCTCTTTACAACAGGGTGTCTGCCCAAGGTGATGTAGTCCGTGACCTGAAATCAAAGAAAGCCGCCAAAGAAGACATTGATATTGCTGTAAAACAGCTGTTGGCCTTGAAAGCAGAATACAAGGAGAAGACTGGTAAAGACTACAAGCCTGGAATGCCTCCTCCGGTTGCTGCAGTGCAGATCCAGCCTCCCAAGTGCGAAGCCTCCTCTGCCCATACTTTAGATGGCAAAACTCTTTATGATAGTGTGGCAGAGCAAGGGGAGTTAGTTCGAAAACTGAAAGCAGAAAAAGCATCTAAGGTTAGTATGAAGAGAAAATATAATTAGCTATAACTGTATTTTACCTAGTTTACCTGTCTGAACATATCTTCCTCTACAAACCTCCAAGGACCTTAAGATAGTCTGGGGAGGCCCTGCTCTCAGTCCCACCGCCATTGCAGTTGGGTTTGGTGGGATGAGAGACAGTGCCTTCTCTTTGGTGGCCCCTCAGCTGTGGAACTCCCTAATGAGATTAGATGTGTCCCCTCCCTCCTGACCTTCTGGAAAAAGCTCAAATCCTGGTTGTGGGATCAAGCGTTTGCAGACTAGACTGACTTGCTGGGGAAGGTTTTTAATTATGTTTAATTGATTGTTATTATATTGTTTTAACTGTTTCTATATGTTTTATGATGTCTTGCATTGAATTTTGCTATTGTTCACTGCATTGAGTCGCCCGAGGGCTGAGAAATTGCGGTATAGTAGTGAAGTGTAAGTGTTCTATAAGCCTATCGTGGAGAAATCTGCTGAGGGCTTGTCTTGTTTTGAGATGCCATCCGCAAGGTTGAAACCCTTTACAGAGGTGGAATGGGTGAGTCCCGAGGAGTTCTGGGAGGATGCGGATGAAGACGGTACCGGGAAAGTAGGAGTACTCCCCGTTTGGATTTGGAAGACGGGTGGATGGAGCATACCTTCCTTAGGAGGGGAGGTGGAGGCTTCTGAGATGACTGCCTACGAATTCTGCGGACCGTGTGAGAAGGAGGGGATGAGGGAAAGGCCCAAGGAGTGCCAGCCTTCCTGGAAGGAGAGTGATGTGAGAAATGCCCAAGATGGAGGAGGAGACTGCCAGAAGTCTGTTCAGGTGGGCTATGAATCCAGGGAAGGGGCAGCGAGGCCCCATTCAGATGGATGTCCGGATGATGGCCGGAGGAACCAGAGAAGCTGTGCGGAAGGACACGCCGGCTCAGGTGGATCCAGTTGTGAGCAGGACCAGAGAAGCTGCGGGGAAGAGTGCCCCAGCTCAGGTGGACCTGGCGGAGTGTGGCAGTGAGGCCACGAAAGCCTGAATCACCATCAGGGTAGAGGTGATGAGGTGCAGCTTGAAGGCTGAAGGGACTGGGCAGGGGAGAGCCCAGTCTTCCGTGTGGGACGAGTTGGTCCAGGAGTGGCTTGAATTAAAGAAAGCCTTTTATGATGGACGGCATGAAGTGAGTATACTTCTAAAGAGAATGGGGGCTTTGGAGGAGAAAGCTCGCCAGTATGAGAGAAGGATGTCTCCCAGCCGAAGATGAGGGGCGTTTGAGGGCGCTTTGGAGGAAGACACCGGTGCTCTGGAGAGAGGCTCAGTCGGTTGTCTTGGAGAACGAGCTTCCTGGGAAAGAAGCGGCGGCAGAGGAATGCCGGGGTTTTGATGTTCCGGCCTGCAGTGAGAGAGAGGAGAGTGCTGCGGAAGGAGGCCAGGTTGTTTGTGCGGAAAAGCTGTTTTCCGAAGTGGAGAAGGAGAAGCCCCTTTGCGAAGAGTGTATTTCGGGGGAGCCAGCAGTGCTTCGGGAAGAACCTTTGCCAGGAGGGGAGAAAGATCAGTCGGGCAAAGTTGCTGTGGAGTTAAAGCTGCAGGGAGATAAGGTTGGAATGCTGCCTGTCTTGGAAAGCGAAAATGTTTTGGTTACAGAGAAGAAGCTCCTGTGCCATGATTGTATGCCAGAAAAGGAGACGTGGAGCTGTGTGGAGGAAGGATTGCAGCTGCCAAGGAGTGAAGGAGGGCAAGTAGCCTTGGAAACCAGCAGGGATAAGCTACGAATAGTGTCGGCTGAGGAAATAGATCAGCTACTCCCTTCCAACAGGGTGAGTGTGCAGAAGGCTTTTCATTTCGTGGAGAAAAGGGGGGAGCTACAAGATCCCTTTCTGCAGACCGTTGGGATTTCAATGGCTTGGTCGGCTGCCTTGTTTTTCCTGAGTTTTGAGGATGGACGGGGAGGTGTTGCTGCAGAGAAAGTGGCCCTTGGATGCAAGCAGCCCCCAGATGTTCCCTCGAAGGAAGTTTCTGGGAGTTCCCAGGCTTTTCCTGTTAAGGTGGTGAAAGAGAAGAACTTCAGCAATGCCGAGTTCCTGTTTGGGCCCTATCCAGCCAACGTGGAGGAGATGGCGGAGCTTCTGCGGAGCTGTGAAGTGTTGGCTGATCCTGTCCTGAACAAAGATTTCCAGTGCAGTAAGGTCCGGAGTTCGGGAGGAGAAGCTGTTCCAGAAATAGCAGAGCTGTTTCAGAAGGGTCCTTTTAGGACCAAACAAGTTATGTCACTCGGGATGGGGTGGTTGTTGGAAACCTTTGGGAAAGGTTTAATCAGAGTGCCAATGATTGAATTTTGGGGGAAGAAGATGGCTGATCTGTGGGAGCGAACCCTTGCTGAGTTGAGGAGCGGACTTGGCAATATGCTGAACTTGGGGCTTCCAGAAATTGAACTGTATTCCGGCGTTTTGGTAATAGCCGAGTTGGGTTTGAATTTGGGGGTTGGCATGGAGAGAGAAATGTATATACCCTGCCTGATGATGTTTTCTTGGGGAGAGAAGGTGTTTTGGGAATCAGATGTAACCTAAGGGACTGTAACTGTAACCTGCAGTTGGGTCAGAATTGTATGTGCTGGAATCATGACTGGATTGTATGGGACCTTTTAGGTTTGCACATTGAGGGATTTTAGAAATGTAATAGTTGATGCTTATTGAAGCGATATTCATGTGTGTTATGCAGTGTGGGGGGGTTAATATGGTTATTTTCATGTATGTGAGATGTTCCCAATATGCATTCAAGAACTGGGGTTTAGGCTAGATACATGTGTTGCAAGGATGCTTAGAAATGTACATTAGAGTTTCACTGTTTAAATAATGAATTTTTGTAAGTGTATACTTTATTATGTCTAGAGGGGTGTTAAAGGGTTTTGGTTTTCAAAGAGGTGTTTTGCTCAGGCTTTTGTCTTTTAGCAAAGGATTGAGAGAAGAGTTTTGTTCATGTGCTTATTGAGGGGTACTGTCTTATCTTTAGTGTTATGTGGAATAGAGAGTTATAGTTTTCCAGGTTCCTCTTGCCATGTGAGGAGAGGTATTAGTTTGTTCATGGATCAAGGGGTTATGGGATGGTGTGATAGCTTTAGGGTGCGTGTGGATGCTGTTTGCTGTGTAATGAATTATAGTTTAGTAGTGCTTCTTGTTGAGGAGGAAGGAGGGCTGGATTTTTGTAGTTTGTCCTCCTCTGTACTGGAAAGAATAGGTACAGTCTTTGTTGGTGTCTGCGGAGCAATGTAGCCTTAAAGTTGGTAGGTGCTAATTGCGGCAGGAAGATTATTTTGGTGTTAGAATTGGTTAAGTTGAGGTGTGGTCTCCTGTTGAGTTTGCCAGGAGGTCAGGTTTTGTTGTATTGTTGTTCCACAGATTAGAATTAGAGCATATTAGATTTAGCTTTGATGGTGTGTGTAATTTGATATAGGTGTTTTGTTCCTGCGTCATGGGATTCTGGGGGTGTTAGTGATTTATAGTTTTCTTGTGCCTCGTGGCTGAGTGCCAAGAGGGGTAGATTGGTAGAGGGGATTGTAGTTTTCCCAAGTGCCTTTTGCCAAGGTGGCAAGGATAGTGGGTCATTTTGTATTTGATTGTATAGAAGATTGTGGTTTGAGTGGTACCTCCTGCCATTGCAGTAGAGGGGATTGTGGTTGTCCCAAGTGCCTTTTGTCAAGGTGGCAAGGATAGTGGTTCATTTTGTATTTGATTGTATGGAAGATTGTGGTTTGGGTGATACCTCCTGCCATTGCAGTAGAGGGATTTGTAGTTTTCCCAAGTGCCTTTTGCCAGGGTGGCAAGGATAGTGGGTTTCTCTTGTATGGTTGTTTGACACAGTTGAATTGGTCCTGTGCAGTTTGTAGGGGTTGTAGTTTGTTGGGGTCTCCTGGTTTTTGGGAGATAGTTAAAATTGGTTGTAAGCCAGTAGAGTTGTGTGGATGCAGGTCGCTTTATGGTCCCACGTGGAGTGACTTGGTTAGAGGATTAGCTTCAGGGCTAGTTTAGTAGGGAAGGATGTTATCTCCTGTTGAGTCTGCCAGGAGAGAGTTGGTTGAGGATTGTATAGGTTCAGGAGCGGATGTGTGCAGGATAACTAGACGCAGATGCTCATACCTGCGTTCCGGGGGGCAGTTTGTTGTTGAATTGGAATTTATGTATAGGCTGATAGGATGGATATGGTTGTGTGGTTTTGTACCTGATACCTCCTGCTTTTGCAGTGGAAGGTTTTGGGAATTATGGGGTTTGGAATTTTGATTGTGTGGTTTTGATTTATACCCTAAGGATGCGCAGTTGATCTGTCCTTGCGCAATGTATTGTTAGGATTTGTAGTGGTCAGTAGTTACATGGGAATTATAGTTTGCGGATTAGTACCTCCTGCTATGGCAGTGGAGGGAGGAAGTTGTTTAGATTTAGGTAGTAGCTGTAGATAGAAATTGGCCTTGAACAAGCTAAGCGTTTATGAATAGAGGAATGTCTGAGTGTGTGGGAGTTCAAGTTTAGTGTATGAAGAAGTTTTGTCCCAGTGTGTGTTTAGATGGAGAAAGGCTGAGGTGGGCTCGCTTCGCCTTGTGGATAATAGAGATAGTTATGACTTTATTTGGTGCTGGGATAGGATTAGAGTGGGATAGCGTTTTGAATCCTCTTTTCCCCAGGGGGAGGGAGGGGGTATTCTGTAAGTGTCTGTCGAAAGAGCTATTAGAGCTCTTATCTCATACCCTTCCAGCAACCTAATCTCTGCCAGGTGTAGCCTTGAAGACGCACAGAGCTGGAAATGGGCCTTGGGCCACACCACACCAACGTGAGAAGCCCCGGCATGGACATTGATGACTCAGGGAGGATATGAGGAAATATCCACTGGACATTGTGAAACTGGGTCAAAGGGGATATGATGCAATCTCTGTTGGGCATTGCAAGCCAGGGGGGTTGGTCTTTGAGATGATGGACAGGTGATGGGGGTGTGGTTAGTATATAAGTTATGTTTGTTCCTGGTGAAGCCAATTCTGGCTTCAAAGGTTATGAGACCTGGAATAAATCTTGTGGGATCGAATTGCTGTCTGCGCGTCATCCTTACAGATAATCTCAGCGTTCATTACAGTGAAGTAAATAAATAAATAAGGTGATGTTTTTTAGTGGATTGCAATGGATTGATTTGGATGACGATTTGAACTGGTGAACTGTTTAAATGTACATTTATAATTGTTTTAATTCATGCTAATTGTATTTTATGCTATGTTACTATATTGTATCGGCATTGAATAGTAGCCGTCCTGAGTCCCTCTTCAGAGGTTGAGAAGGACGGGATAGAAATGTTCCAAATAAATAAATAAATAGTGCTATTTTTAGCTAGCATTAAAATGTCCTAATATCTATTGATCATTTCAAAAATGAAGTTACTCTCCATCCTTTAGCCCAGGGGTTCTCAACCTTTTTTTCGACCGGGGATCAGTCTCCAACATTAGCACCAAAAGGGTTACGAATCAGTTTTTGCTCAACTTTGGGGTGGTGATTCAGAAAATTGCATTGGATAGGCCACATCAGCTCTAGTCGTGCCACTACTGTCACAAGTGCTATGTGCTCGATTCATTGTGGTTTTATTGTAGGGGGGTGGGGGGATTTCTTAACTGTTTCTTAACTGTTTTTAACTGCTTTAACTGTTTTATGATGTCAAATTTTTATGTGTTTTAATTGGTCATGTCCCGCCACCCAAACACACCTTATATTTTGTGTGCTGTAAACTGCACCCTGAGCTTCCAGAGGGGATATGAGGCATTATGAGTCTATCAGGAGTTACCTCACCGAAATAATAAAGAAATAAATAAATAGTTTCCGATACAGAACATATACTATCCAGTAGTCGCCATCTGTTCACCTACCGAAAACTATATTTAATAATCTAGAGTTGATGTGGTCTATCCAATGTAATTTTCTGAATCAGCACCCCAAATAACCCCAGGAACAGGTCTTAAAACAAAGACAGTAAGATTTCTTTTTGTTGGGCTGTGTTATTATCTGGGGATTTTGTTAATGCTCATGTAAAAAAGAAGAAGAAGAAGGGAAGGGGGCTGAGGTTGAAAAAAAATGCAAAAAGCGGAACACGAGAACCAAGAAACTGTCCCTAATAGCTTTAACAACAACAACAACTTTAAGGAACTAAACAGGGTCTTAACAAGGGCTGCTTTTCCATTACAACTGATGTATGGCAATGGGAGCTAATAATAATAACTACTTTGGGGGACTCTCCTCTCTTGCTCCCTTGTGTGTGCCGTCGAGTGAGTCTTCTCTGCCCACCTGGCCTGGGAAGCCTCCCAAAGCTGAGAAAGCTCTGGCAAAGGCAACGTGCTGGCTTCTCCTTCCTTCCTTTTCTCCCCCTCTCTCTCATGCTCCTCCAATGGTGGCACACACCCCTGGCGCCAATTTTCCCTGCATGTCTTGCAGCCTTATATTAGGTGTCTCAGCCCATGGGTTGGGAACCACTGCTTTAGCCAGATTGGAGATGGATAGAAGTTTGGAAGTGAGGATCTGTCTAAGTGATACTAAAGAGCTAAGAGATAGTTTTTAATTTATTTTACACAAACAAGGATAGTTGTGGAATTAGATTTACAAGCAAAACCAGATGTGATATATATATATATATATATATATATATATATATATATATATGCACACACACACACACACACACACACAATATATATATATATATACACACAGTATACACACACACACACACACACATCCTTAATAAAAAAAGCAAATAGTAGGAAATAGAAAAATTTACTTCAGGGGTGAGAAACCTTTGGCCCTCTAGATGTTTTGTACTTCAATTCCCACTACCCTGTAGTAGAAATAGTAGTAGTAATAATAATTATAATTATAATTATTATTTGTATTTCTTACCTTCCTCTTCTCAAAATGTGAGACAGGGTACAACATAGATTAAAATACAATACTATATATAACTGTAACAGCATATAAATATTAGTGGCTGGGGTTTGTATGCAAACCTAGAAGGCCAAAAGTTCCTCATACCTATTTTATGTGGTTTCATATTTTAATAGCCTGGTCCAGTGAAGATCAAAGGATGCATTCTGGTTTATAAAATGCTTCTTGCAAATTTTTCCCTTTCTATCTTTTTAGTCATGTATATGCTAATAGTTGCATTTCTTATTCTTAAGTTTTTCCTTATCTCTCTTGCTCTTCTTTCCTGTTATAGGATCAGATAGAGGCTGCTGTCAAAGTGCTTCTAACTCTGAAAGCAGAATATAAGCAAAAAACAGGCCAGGAATACAAGCCTGGCAATCCACCAAGGAGCTTTCTTCCTAGTTCATTTCCTTCTGCTTCTCCCTCTTCTGTGTCCCACTGTGCAGTAGACAACCAAGCTCTTTATTGTAAAGTAGCAGAACAAGGTGAAATGGTCCGTAGGCTTAAGGTGGAGAAAGCCTCAAAGGTATAATGATCATGAGGGTTTTTCAGAAGACTATCGTTTGTTTTTGAGATGTGGTTGTAGACCCCAAAAAGTACATCTACTTATTTTTGAAGTCTTCATACTTACATAAGTTCTTAGTAAGAATTACATTTTGTATCTCAGTTTTTTGTTGTATTGTACAGTATACCAACAGATTCTTATTTTGTCCAAGTTTGTGTTTTGTTTTGTTTTTGGTGTCAGGAGCAACTTGAGACACTGCAAGTTGCTACTGGTGTGAGAGAATTGGCCGTCTGCAAGGATGTTTCCCAGGGGATGCCCGGATGTTTGATGTTTTACCATCCTGTGGGAGGCTTCTCTCATGTCCCCACATGGGAAGCTAGAGTTGAGTTGGGAGCTCACCCTGCTCCCCAGTTTCGAACTGCCAACCTGTCAGTCAGCAGTCCCGCTGGCACAAGGGTCCGATCCATTCTGCCACCGAGAACCCCAAATAGAGCAAAACAATGGCAGCCACATAATTTGCCCAATTCAACTTTAACCTGAAGTGACAATAATGGTGTCAAGTTATCTCTTTATGCCACACCATTTTTCATTTGTTGTTTTGGAAAATAATTATATGTGAAGTCCTCAGAATTTCATGCACACATCCTGATGTGCTTAGTGCATAAATACCACTCTGTTTAACTGTGCTTGTAGTGAATAGTTTCCAAAATAGTTTATTGTGTATTGTTTTATGCCTAATTTTCTGTAAACCGCCCCGAGCCCCCGGGAGTGGCGGTGTAGAAATCGAAGAAAGAAATAAATAAAATTGTTAGCCTTTATTACTGCAATAAAAAATTTGAGAAAACCTAAATGAATGAGAAGAAAGATCCTTTTTATAAAAAGAAGCAAACATTAATCACTATTTATGTATAATTTCAACAAATGGTCAAAATGATCATAGCTGCCACAGAGGTACTAAATTCATTTCCCTGAGCAGGATGTTAGATCTGAGTTTCCTTTGTCTGCTCTTGGACTAAAACTGTGTAGTTTCCAGTAATCCTTCCTCTCTTACTGATACTTTTGCCTTCTCTTCCTGCTTCAGGATCAGATAGATGCTGCTGTGAAAGTGCTTCTTGCTCTAAAGGCAGAATATAAACAAAAGACAGGACAAGAGTATAAGCCCGGAAAGACTCATACAGTGCTTTCCCTTTCCTCTTCCTCATCTGCTTCTGCTTCTGATCCTGCTTCACTTTCCTGCAACGGTTTTACACCTTGTAGCCCAATAGACAGAAGAGCTTTGTATGATAAAGTAGCTGAACAGGGAGAGGTGGTACGAAGGCTCAAAGCAGAAAAAGCTTCCAAGGTAGAGTAGTGATAATATATGTGTCTATATGTGATTCTGAATTCTATACTACTTCTTTGAGCATTAAAAATAATGATTTTTGCATAAAATTTACTAGCCTGCTCTTGAGATCAGGGATCCAAAAATTGTTAATCCTGCTAATCCCACTTTTTGTGTGAAATGTGGCATGTAAATTCTTAAATAATAAATAGATAATGATAAATATTGTGATGAAGATATTGTTTCAGCATTACCGCTTGCTGTTGTCATGTCACTGCAAGAAACAAGAGTTAGGGACATTTTGAATCAGTACATTTATAGTTTTCCCCTAATGGTTCCTTTATTCCATAGGACAAGGTAGATCAAGCTGTCAAACTCCTTCTTTCCTTGAAGGCAGAATATAAAGAAAAGACTGGTCAGGACTATAAACCAGGACAACCACCAGCACCTCAAGCGCTATCTTTAAATCAGCCAAGAAGCGCAGCAAACAGTGGTCCTGATACAGCTGAAGCAAAGGCTCTCTTTAACAAGGTTTCTCTCCAAGGAGAAGAAGTCCGGAAACTAAAATCGGAAAAGGCTGAAAAGGTAACAGCGGTGTTTGAGTGGGTCACTTCACATGCCTGTTTTCAACATTCTGACGTGATTGTAAAATGCACTTTGCTCAGTGTCATATAGGAATTTAGCAACATTGGCAGACTACTCTTGCAGAATTGAGTAATTTATTACTGAATCCCAAAAAAACTTTTTGCCACCTCCTTAAGTCAGGCGATATAACTAGATATTGCGTTTGCTGAAACTAAAATAGCATTTGCCCTCTTAGGGTCCTTATATACTGCCATATAATCCAGTTTCCGAATGCAGATTATCTACTTTAAACTGGGTTATTCGTCTACACCAGGGGTGCTCACACTTTTTCAGCATGCGTGCTACTTCTAAAACAACCAAGTCAAAATGATCTACCTACCCACTACTCAGAGAAGCAAAATATTTGGAAATTTATTTCAGTGAGAGCCATATAATGTATTTTAAGACTGAATTCAACTAAATGTGAGTATAATAAGCCCCTGAATTTATTATTATTAATAATAATGATAATATTCATTCAGCCTCTGCTACTACTACTACTAATAACAACAATAGGTTCCTAGAGTAGAAGGAGACATTCAAGGCCCATCCAGTCCACCTCCCTCTGCCATAAGGAAAAAAACACAATCAAAGCATTCCTCACAGATGGCCATTCAGCCTCTGATAATAATAACAACAATGGGTTCCTAGAATAGGAAGAGACCTCCAAGGGCCATCCAGTCCAACCTCCTGCACCTGGGCAGCGTTGGGAGCCTGCGGGGCAGGACTGAGCCTTCCTCCCACGCTGCCTGCGATCTACCAGGACGCCCTACCGATAGATCACGATCTACCTAATGAGCACCCCTGGTCTACACAATATACAATATAAAACCATAAACATTCAGCATTAAAATACAGTTTAAATCACGTAATACACATTCACTTGATTTAAAACAGTGTTCCGTCCACAACATAAGCATTGAGCCATATCCATCAACTTGCCAGTGCAATTCCAATCCAAAGTGCTGCATTGTGCGAATGTGCAAAAGCCTGGTCCCATAGCCAAGATTTTACTTTTTTCCTGGATGCTAGGAGGGATGGGGTTGATCATATTTCGCTTGGAAGCGCATTCCACAGGTAGTTAATGTATCTTTATATTCAGTATGGCTAATTTTTGTTTGTTTGTTTGTTTACCCATTGCTTCTCTGCTTTTTCCAAGGATAAAATTGATGCCGCCGTGCAGGAATTGCTACAGTTGAAGGGACAGTATAAGTCACTGACAGGAATAGATTATAAACCTATCTCTGCAGCGGGCACTGAAGATAAAGACAAGAAGAGAAAAGAGAGAGAGAACAAAACAGAGAAGCAAAATAAGCAACAGAAGCAGAATGAGGGACAGAAGAAAGAATCTCAGAAACGCCAAGGTGACAATAGCAACTTGTCTTCAAATGGACCAGGAGATGGTCAAGGACCTAAAAAGCAAACCAGGTAGAATGTGTACTTTTTAGTGTGTGTGCGTGCGTGCGTGCATGTGTGTATATGCTGAATCACATCATAAATCAATCATATTTATTTTCTGCTATCTGATGCACAGACTAAAGTAAAGCAACATATTTGTAGCAGTTGCATTTTTCATATACCATGTACCGGAAAATTCTTCCTGTCCAAGAATTTCAAATGGCCTAAGATGATAATGAAGTTGTATATGTTACCCACCTCTTCTTATGCCTTGAGGTGGAACACAACACAGATAAAACACATCTCCTGAAATTACATGCGCCAAAATACCTCATAACAAAATACATATATTGAAATACATAGCAGAAGAATTAAAATACGGTGCATATATTAAAATAAAAATAGAATGTAAATGTCACAGATGTAGTATATGGGGGAGGCAGAGTGGCTCTCACTTGGAAAAAAAATAAACAAGATCACTAGTCTAGTTCCATTAAATTTATTGGTATTTGAATGTCTCCTACTGCTGTTGTGCTTAACATTAATTTCATACTAGCTTTTTGTTAAACTCTCTGTAAAATATTGGTGATATGGTCCCTACCCTGACCTCTTACTATAAAGATAGCACCAGAAGTGTGTGTAGGGGAAGATGTAGGAGCAGTCACTTGTGGCAGGAAAGGCACCCAAGACCAAATAGCAACAGGCTGGTCTACTGTGGTGGTATAATAAAAAGGCACTAGAGGAGGCCAAGAAATAGAATGCATGTGTGAAAGAGAAGCTCTTGAATTGGTGACCAGACCAGAGCATTCTTTCAGTGATTGGGAAAAAGATCCATCCTAGTCCAAGACCTGAGAGAATCTTTCAGAATTTGCTGGCCTAGTGACTCCCTGATTCATCTTTGCTTGGATTATGTTGAAGGGGATGGAAAAGCGAGAGTCCTGAAATGGGAATTGTGGATAAATGCCACTTATGGGCAGGAGAGAGTACACACCCTCCACAGCAGGGGCCACTTATGATAAAACCAAGTCAGAAAGATCTACCTGAGAGAGAAGCAGGGCGGAGCCGGGGGAGGGGGCGGGGCCTGGTGCAGCCTGGCTCTGCCCCCTCCCCGCTCTGGCTACAGCGCTGCCACACCTTCTTCAGGCTAGAGGACGGTTTTCCCAAGCCAGTAGTGCCATAGCTAGCCACTACTGGCTTGGCATACCCTCCTCAAGGCTGAAGAAGCTGTGGTAACGCTGTAGCCAGGGGAGGGGGTGAGGCCTGGCACGGCATGGCTCCACCCCCTCAGAAGCGCCCCATCCAGCTGGGATCGACCTCCTAAGGTCGATCCCAGCACCTAATGAGCACCCCTGCTCCACAGCATGAGAAACTTCTCCCCCATCCCACTCACATGGTCTTGAAAGCATTATCCAAAGCAAAAATTTCTTCTACTTGAAATTAGTGGAGATATACAGAACCATAGCAATTTGTATACTACTATTATTTCATTTTCAAATGATAAAATGTGCATTGTTAGGTAGGCTTCTCTGAAGGCTTTTAAACAGAGGATAGATGGCTATCTATTTGAGAGTCTTTTGATTGTCCCTTTCCTGCATGGCAGGGAGCTGGACTGAATGAAGGTCAGGTTTGGATAGTTTAAATAATTGTGGTTTAACATTCCGGGTAAATGACTTAAAGGCCAATGGGCTGTTTTATTTATTATCAGAAAGGGTAGTTGCTTTTGGACCAAAAATAAAAGGAGTAACTCCCCCCCCCCCCCTGCTTTCAAATACTACAGGTTGGGTATTGAGGCCAAAAAAGAAGAAAACCTGGCTGATTGGTATTCTCAGGTAAGTGTATCTCATATTTCATTTGGATTTTTTTTTAGAACTGCAAACTTTTTTTGTTAGTTTGGGGTAGCATAGGGATGGGTTAACACCCCTGTAAAAATTGCTGTCTGTGCTCTTGTCTGGAAGATTTCACATAACTTTCTGTTCCGGTGACTATTGGATTTTGAACATTTTGGCTTGTTGTGGAAACAAGGATTGGTGAGAAAGCTTCAGTGGAGACACCCCTTTCCCATGATAACTCTTCCAGGAGTATTTCTCTTCCTAGGAGTAGATTTCCTTTCACTTCCTGTTTTCTCAGGGACCGGAAGTGAGATTAAATGTTTTAATGAGGATACAGACAGCAGTAGAAATGTTACAGTGGCTCTCACCCCACACCATACTAACCAAAACTAAAAAATATATAATTTGAATGGAGTTCAACTTCAAACGCAACTTGGACAGATGTTTGTCTTAATATATATTATATACTAGCTGTACCCGGCACGCGTTGCTGTGCACTATTTAGGAGATGCGAGAAAGTCTGAGTATGTAAGGACTGGAATTGATGTTAGTTATGGTCTTGGTGGGGTCATGGCTGTGTCATGGGTTGTTCTGGTGGGTGGGATGTTGAAGTCCTGTGGAGTTGTCGGTGTGTGGTGTTGAAGGAAGGAATGACATATAAATGGGTTGAGCAGTAGACGCAAGGTTGTGTTATGTGCGTATTGTGTTGTGTGTAGGTATTACTTTTTTGATGAGTTAGTGGGTGTGTGGTGGCATTGTGGGTGGTAGTATGTTGTGGAATGCTTGTGTGGGTGGGGTGTTGTGTGTGTTTGTAGAGTATCAGTGCAGTGTTGTGTTGTGGTTGGAGTATAGGTGGAGTTGGTTTTTGTGGTGGTGGTAGGTGTTGTGTGTGCAGGGTCCTGTAAGGTTGGGGGGATGGGTTGTGATAGGAAGTTTTGTTGTGTGGGTAGGAATTGCTGGTGTATTGTGCCTGGGACGTGTGTGTATTTGGAGGTGTGTGTGGTGGTGAGTAGTGAGTGCAGTCCTGGGTTTTGTGTTGGGTCAGTTGTCAGGTATTTTTGGGGTGTATTTTGTGTGTGTTGTGGTGACATAAGTGTCTCAGTCTGGCTTTGTGCTGGTTGTGATGTGGAGGGGGTGTTGCTTTTGCCAGTTGTGTTTTTTGTGGGTTTTTGTGTTGCAGTATTGGTTGGGGGGGGTTGCAAGTTTGTGTTATTCCGGCGGTATGTGTTTGTCAGTGGTGCCTGTGTCCCTGGTGCCCTATTTGTGTTAGTGTTATGTCCTCTTGGTAGTTGTTATGTCCTCCTGTGTTAGTTGGTTGTACTGTGTAGGTTTCTGTTTAGCAGTGGTATGTATGTGTTGTGTGTGTTGTGTGTCTGTTGTGTTGTGGGTCTGTAGAGGTAGGCATCGTGAGTTGTGTGGCTGTCATGTGTGGTATTTTGTGCTGGCTTGGTCTTTTGGATTGTGTTTCTCGAGTGTGGGAACCTGCTCCCTCCTAGAGCTTGGCCTTGACAGTTTAACCCACAAACACCAACTGACTAAACTCAGATCACTCAGCATTCTATCCTAGCCTTGGCTGGCTCTGCCCACCGTTACTATGGGAACTCAACCTCCCTGCATTTTGTGTGGGCCAATGGGATTCTCTGGCGGCCGCAGAGGACGCTGGGAAATGTAGTTTTTTATTGTTGTTTTGGGGGCCTTCTAGGTTTTTGGGGGGGGGGAGTATCTTTGCTAAAAACCTTCCTTGCCTGAGGCCTATTTTTGTTGGCAAGTTTGGTGTCTCTGCCTTGGAAGGTTTCTCTGCCTCTGGCAGTCGTTCGATGACGGGTCTTCCTTTATATATATAGATTTTGCCTGTGCAAATAAATGCTTAAACATTTTCAACTACTACTAAAGTCCTGGGACACGTTGCTGGTTGGTACCTGCTCCCAGTCCCACCTAGTGTTGCCTCCCCCCATGTTTGTAACTAGGAGTGGTACATAAGTTGGATGTTTGTAAATCGAGGATTGCCTGTACTTGTATATACTCCAAATGAATAATTGTAGTTCTAGTAAAAAGAGAAGTATTATCTGGACATCAGTTGTAGCCCAGCACATAATTGCATTGAAATGATTGCATTGATAGCAGATTATTTGAGTATAATAAGTGATGATTCACATACAGATGATTATATCTTAAATCCAGCTCAGTTTTTCATTGTTATTGTAATACCGTATTTAATTTTTACTTTATTTCTGTATACACTTCAAGCTTGAATCCAGCAACACTGTATCTGTTTCCATTTAAAGGTTATCACAAAATCTGAGATGATAGAATACTATGATGTGAGTGGATGCTACATTCTCCGTCCATGGGCGTTTGCTATCTGGGAAGCCATCAAGGATTTCTTTGATAGTGAAATCAAGAAACTTGGAGTGGAAAACTGCTATTTCCCCATGTTTGTGTCTCAGGCTGCACTCGAGAAGGAGAAGACACACATTGCAGATTTTGCCCCAGAGGTAAACTCAGATATATTTATTCTGAGGTTTTTTAAAATTCAAATTGAGATATTTCACTCACACTTGAAGAATAGCTGCATGTGCTCAGTAAAATCCACTTACACACATTGAACATGGTGAAGGCTTTCTGTGCTCTGGAGCTGAGCATCAGGGGCTTTAAGCATGTCAGGAGAAAGGAAAGATATATGGAAGTAGATATTTAAGTTATGTAAAGAAATTGTAGTTTCCATATTATTACAAAAGGTGCGAAATATATTTTTAAAGCAATTTTTTGGTACTTGATTGATTTTAGGTTGCATGGGTCACAAGGTCTGGCAAAACAGAATTGGCTGAACCGATAGCTGTACGTCCCACCAGTGAAACAGGTAATGCCTGACTTGAAGATAAAATACTGTAACCAAACCCATTCCCTTTTCTTAGCATGAGTTTACTAAAAATTAATGAACAAATTGTTTCCATTGTGGATTGTGTTGGAGGATAGTATTTGTATCCCAAACGTTGCTTTCATATATGTCTACACTGCCACTATTGTATCAGATATCAAAAGAAGAATGATTCAATGTTATTATTTTAAATAATAAGTAATTAGTTTTATAAAATATTTTTGTGTTTTTTTCTCTCTACTGTAGTTATGTATCCTGCCTATGCAAAGTGGGTTCAGTCACATAGAGATCTTCCCATCAAGCTTAATCAGTGGTGCAATGTTGTTGTAAGTATAGGGATCTAGTTCATGTGTCATGTTTTGAATTTTTCTCAATTACTCTCATGGAATGGGAAAATTTGATATGAAATGTATATATATTCTGGCCACTGATAGAGGGGCTCTTTGGTTCTTCTGTTTTTATTGTTATATGACCCAACTCTGGTCCGATAATCTTTGCTGCTCCAGAGAAATAAACTGAAATCAGCATTTTTTTTGTTCTCACTATATTTGTTTATATCCTACCTTTTAGGTAATCTGTGATTCAGTGCAGCTTTTCACTGTGTAAACAACTGTACTGCATGAAATTAGTATAAAAACAAAATTCAGTGTACATCTGAAGTACCTCTCTGCTAGTAAAGTTTTAAGAACACATAACAACTATTTACTTTGTAATGCATATATCCTAACATAGCACCAAAACCTTATGTCAGCAATGGTAAAAAAAAACTTGTTTGAGAATGAACCTAGGGATGTAATTTAAACTCTCGTGAACAAGCTTTTTTGGTTTTCCTTTTACTTAAAGCGTTGGGAGTTCAAACATCCACAGCCTTTCCTGCGAACCCGTGAATTCCTGTGGCAAGAGGGACACACAGCTTTTGCAACATATGAAGAAGCAGCAGAAGAGGTGAAACACAGCAAATGATGTGCTAATTTGCCTAGTTCATTTCTCACCATTTCAAAAGAATAAATGCATAAATGGGTTGCTGTGAGTTTTCTGGGCTGTATGGCCATGTTCCAGAAGCATTATCTCCTGACATTTTGCCCACATCTATGGCAGGCATCCTCTTAAGTTGTGAGGTCTGTTGGAAACTAGGCAAGTGGGGTTTATATATCTGTGGAATGTCCAGGGTGGGAGAAAAAACTCTTGTCAGTTGGAGGGAAGTCTGAATGTTGCAATTGCCCACATGCTTGTGGATTTCAGTGGCTTTTCTTTGTAGTCTGACATGATGGTTGTTAGAGTGGTCCAGCATTTCTGTCTTCTGAAATTCTGGACCACTCTGAAAACCACCATGTCAGACTACACAGCAAAGTCATTGAAAACATGTGGACAATTTCAACAGAAAGGAGAAAACCATGAAAATGAACAAAATCTGGCTCCCAATATTTAAAATCAGAACAATAAAGATGAACACTTAACAAAAAAAAAACCCAGGGGAATTCCTGACACGAAATAATCAGGACCAGCTAACACGTCCCAACAAAGGATTCCCCCAGGCAGCAATCTGCCAGTCTTTGAAGCTGCAAAGTCATTCAGTCATAATCAAGGTGGCCAATTGCAACATTCACACTTGCCTCAAGCAGACAAGAGTTCTTTCTCCCACCCTGGATAGATAGATAAACCTCACTTGCCTACTTTCCAACAGACCTCACAACCTCTGAGGATGCCTGCCATAAATGTGAATGAAATGTCAGGAGAGAATGCTTCTGGAACATGGTCCTACAGCCCGGAAAACTCCCAGCAACCCAGTGATCCAGCCATGAAAGCTTTCAACATCAAACTGCATAAATATTCTTCTAGTATTAGGCAGTCTAAGGAACAAGAAAGATATGTATATATGGTTTAGTAACTTGAACTGCTCTTTTAAGAATGCATTATGTGTTTCGGTTTTTGTTTTGTATTCTGTAATTTACAAGAACATTTTTTTAATTTTATTGGCTTGTTTTGCACTCCCATTTGGCTGAACACGACATAAAAAGTTATCTGTAGACACAAGGCATAACTACATAAATAGGAAAAAAATAATCATAAGCAGTTACAAGTGAATAGTGAATATCATATCTGAGTATTTGTTGAAAAGTTAAAAAGAAGTTGAGGTCCAGTGTGGTATAGTGCTTTGAACCTTGGACCGTGCCTCTGGAGAATAGGTTTTGAATCCCCGCTCAGTCCTGGAAACCCCCCGTGGGACCTTGGAAAAGCCACACTCTCTCAACCTCAGAGATTGTAAAGTGATGTTGTTCACATCAAGTAAAGTCACATAGAAAGCTGACTAACATCTAATCTTTGATTTTTTTAAAAAAATCTCTCCCAGGTATTGCAGATTTTGGAGTTGTATACTCGTGTGTATGAAGAACTTCTTGCAATTCCTGTCGTAAAAGGAAGAAAGACAGAAAAAGAGAAGTTTGCTGGTGGGGATTATACGACCACTGTTGAGGCATTTATATCCGCTAGTGGGCGAGCTATCCAGGTATGTATTAATATTATATGTTTAACTATTATTTGATGACATGGTATTTGAACTTTACTATATTGCTATGCCTTTTAGGGAGGAACATCTCATCACTTGGGGCAGAACTTTTCAAAGATGTTTGAGATTGTTTTTGAAGACCCCAGGACTCCAGGAGAGAAACAGTTTGCCTATCAGAATTCTTGGGGTCTCACAACTCGGACCATTGG
The DNA here is from genome assembly GCA_030556195.1 of Anolis apletophallus. Lineage (NCBI taxonomy): Eukaryota > Metazoa > Chordata > Lepidosauria > Squamata > Anolidae > Anolis > Anolis apletophallus. The sequence continues at coordinate 191,603,943 of JARBWK010000003.1, forward strand.
GGTCATGGCCATGATTCATGGAGATAACATTGGTTTGGTGTTACCACCCAGAGTCGCTTGTGTTCAGGTGAGTAAAACAGCGATACAGTGATAATATTGTACTGTTGTATAGCTGTGGAGTTGGTTTCCAAAAGGTACCAGATGGGACAAAAAATAGAAAAATGAGTTAGAGGTGATAACATATTGGCTGGAGTAGAATATCATGTACAGATCAAAATCATCAAAATGTATCAAATGCACTTTGCCACAAGGCTTGAAAATGGCATTTTATAGCAATATAATGCATTTCATCAGCATGTTTTTCCCCCCCAATTACTGTAAAATTTGTTTAGATGGATTCGGTACCTTTTGGAATCAAATTCCACCACATAAAATCATTGTGATAGAGTGATAAAGCTTTCCTTTATTCAATTTCATCAGGATCGAAATGCAGTTGGCTTAGTTTAGATCCAGTCTATGGATTTCATTGGTTTCTGTAGTGTTGGTGACCCATTAGGATGTGTGGAATCAAATAAGGAAGACATAGTTTTTGTCTTCATGAAAAAGAATCATATGGTTTTTTTTAAAGTAAGGGTTAAGTTTTAATTTTATTAACAGAAGTTTTCCATGGGGCGTCTTCTGAAGAATATTTATTTATTTACTATATTTTTATACCGCCCCTCTCAGCCTGAAGGCGACTCGAGGTGGTGCACATATGACAATGAATTCCCACAGATAAAATACATAACACTTAATAAAACAGTCATATAAAAGCTAAAATCACAGTTAAAAATATAAATACAAATCTCAGCATGTCATTATTGAAATTGGTTTCCGTTGCATCATCATCGTTCCAAAGGTCTCAAATAATTACATTTCGTCTGCAAAAGTCTGCTCAAACAGCCAGGTCTTGACTTTCTTCCAAAATGTTAGGAGGGAGGGGGTAGATCTAAAGTCCCTAGGGAGGGCGTTTCATAGCCGAGGGGCCACCGCTGAGAAAGCCCTGTCGGGTCATAGTTGGGTCAGCGAGGCAGGCGGGGCCGAGAGCAGGGCCTCTCCGGAAGATCTTAAGCACCTAGATGGTTCATAGGAAAAGATGCGTTTGGACAGATAAGCTGGACCAGAACCATTTAGGGCTTTAAAGGCTAAAGCCAGCACTTTGAATTGTGCCCGGTAGCAAACAGGCAGCCAGTGGAGCTAGCGCAACAGAGGAGTTGTGCGCTCCCTGAGTGCCACTCCTGTTATCAATCTCGCTGCTGTCCGTTGAACCAATTGAAGCTTCCGAACAGTCTTCAAAGGCAGCCCCACATAGAGTGCATTGCAGTAATCTATACGGGATGAAACCAGAGCATGGACTACCGTGGCCAAGTCAGACTTTCCAAGGTACGGGTGTAGCTGGTATTCAGAAACTCATGTGTTATGAAATATCCGAGGCATTGTTAACTGGGTTAATTGGGTTATGGAATTTACTTCTAGAAGAGGTTGTGACAACTGTCAGCCTGAACAACTTCAAGGCAGGATTAGACAGATTCATGGATACCAAGTGTATCGGTAGTTACTGAAAAGGACATTCAAGTGCCACCTCGGAGTTGGTTGAGGTAGGCAGGATTTCCCTGGGTACTGGTTGTGGGGGGTCGGGAGCAGGTTAGGGTTTTGCCCTCCCTTCTGCTCGAGATCCCCGTGTACAACTGGTTGGCCACTGTGTGATACAGAATGCTGGACTAGATGGGCTGAGGTCCGATTCAGCATGGCTCTTCTTATGTTCTTATGTTCTAACTGGAACTACTTACAGGAAACATACATGCAACTTCCTTGCTACAACAATTGGTGACTGGCTTTTGTTTAAAGCCAGTTGAAAGTGCTGTTCATATAAGGCCCACGTAGTGCCTTATATCTTTTCTTCTGTTAGTATTTTGTTCCTTCAGTTTACATAATTAAGGAGCAACCACAAATGTGGTTAAATGACGGGCTATTTATTTGTCCTAACTTGTAATCCAAACTTTTATGGGGAGCCACCAAGTAATTGGGAAGGAGCAACTAAAAGTGAGTCTGCTGTTGAGGGCCAGATGTCAACCCCATGACTGTCTTCTCCTCACCCTGGGTGTGAATCACCAGTTCCTGAGTGCAGACTCAACTCACATGGATTGCTAACTCTGGTGGTTCTGAGGACCTTTGCAAGGATTGAACACAGCAGGGCATTATTTACTTTATTCAGGGAAGGCACCTTGGAACAGCCAGGTCTTCAGGCTCCTCCTAAAAACTGCCAAAGTGAGGGCTTGTCTAATATCCTTGGGGAGCGCGTTCCAGAGTCAGGGGACAGAGAAGGCCCTCTCCCTCGTCCCCACCAAACGCACCTGCAAAGGCGGTGGGAGCGAGAGTAGGGCCTCTCCAGATGATCGGAGAGATCGCCTGTATTCGTAGACAGAATTATAACATCAGCTGTTACTCCCCCCACCCCCAAATTTCAGCCACTAAAAGACTCAAGCATTTGCCAAATGACTTTGAGAGTCCATTTTTCACTTGAAATCAGTCGAATTTTGTTTCTGTTTTTAATAAAAACATTTTTGGGTTCTCCACAGATTTTTTTGTTGCAAACAATGTGTACATGGTTGTCCCTAACTTTATAATCATTTGTGTCATAATTCAGGTTGTGATTATTCCCTGTGGCATCACAAATACACTTTCGGAAGCAGACAAGGATGCCTTGATGACCAAGTGTAGTGAATACCGTAAGAGATTACTGAGTGCTAACATCCGCTCAAGGGCTGACTTGAGAGATAACTATTCTCCTGGCTGGAAATTTAATCATTGGGAGCTTAAGGTAAATGTTGCTTTAGTTCTGTTCATTCTTGACTGGTATTTCTCAGATACTTAATCCGTGATTGGTGGCAAATATACGTAGAATATGTACCCTCACTTCTACTCCAGCATGTTCCCCAGCCCTCTAAATCAGATTTAGAACATTTAAGTCTTCACTGGCGAAAAGAATTCCCATCTCCCAGCAGTGCTTATTCCACTTATACTAGATGGGTTCTCTTGACAATTTTATGCTTTGCATTTGGCCCAGCTCGATTATGTTATTGTCATTATTTTTTTGTTTTATTCTGTTACTGTTAATCATTTTGTTTGATGTTATTGTCTGTATTTTATTTTGCCTTATTGTAATTACTTGGGCTTGGCCTTATGTTAGCCTCCCTGAGACCCTTTAGGGCAGGGGTTCCCATACTTTTTCAGCATGCGAGCTACTTATAATAAAACCAAGTCAGAAAGATCTACCTACCTCCTCAAGGCTGGAGAGGGGAGGGGGCGGGGCCTGGCGTGGCCTGGTTCCGCCCCCCTCTGGCTTCCGCTCTACCAGCAGCTTCTCCAGGTTTGAGGATGGCAGTGCCAAGCCAGCCTTGTGCTATTTATTTATTCAGATTTGTCTGCCGCCACTCCCAGGGCGGCTCACAACATAGTTAAGAAAACATACACATAACATCTGTATACCTTTATAAAACGGAATGTTTGTATGTGTGTATGTGTGTATGTGTGTATGTGTGTGTGTATGCGGAGGGCGGAAGGGCGGAAGGGCGGAAGGGCGGATATGTGGCAGCTATTTGCATAAAGTCCTTTGATTGGACAGCCTCGCCACTCCAAAATTCTAAGGCACCAGACAGAGGGCATTGATAGCCACTGATTAGCCAGCAACCCAGAATCCAGGCCTCTACATTCAAACAACAGGATTTCTTCCCACTGAGGGGAAAAAAGTCAGCAACCCAGAATCCAGGCCTCTACATTCAAACAACAGGATTTCTTCCCACTGAGGGGAAAAAAGCCAGCAACCCAGAATCCAGGCCTCTACATTCAAACAACAGGATTTCTTCCCACTGAGGGGAAAAAGGTAGCAACCCAGAGTCCAGGCCTCTACATTCAAACAACAGGATTTCTTCCCACTGAGGGAAAAAGCCAGCAACCCAGAGTCCAGGCCTCTACATTCAAACAACAGGATTTCTTCCCACTGAGGGGAAAAAGCCAGCAACCCAGAGTCCAGGCCTCTACATTCAAACAACAGGATTTCTTCCCACTGAGGGAAAAAGCCAGCAACCCAGAATCCAGGCCTCTACATTCAAACAACAGGATTTCTTCCCACTGAGGGAAAAAAGCCAGCAACCCAGAGTCCAGGCCTCTACATTCAAACAACAGGATTTCTTCCCACTGAGGGAAAAAGCCAGCAACCCAGAGTCCAGGCCTCTACATTCAAACAACAGGATTTCTTCCCACTGAGGGAAAAAAAGCCAGCAACCCAGAGTCCAGGCCTCTACATTCAAACAACAGGATTTCTTCCCACTGAGGGGAAAAAGCCAGCAACCCAGAATCCAGGCCTCTACATTCAAACAACAGGATTTCTTCCCACTGAGGGGAAAAAGCCAGCAACCCAGACGCCAGGCCTCTACATTCAAACAACAGGATTTCTTCCCACTGCGGGGTAAAAAGCCAGCAACCCAGAGTCCAGGCCTCTACATTCAAACAACAGGATTTCTTCCCACTGAGGGAAAAAGCCAGCAACCCAGAGTCCAGGCCTCTACATTCAAACAACAGGATTTCTTCCCACTGAGGGGAAAAAGCCAGCAACCCAGAGTCCAGGCCTCTACATTCAAACAACAGGATTTCTTCCCACTGAGGGAAAAAAGCCAGCAACCCAGAATCCAGGCCTTTACATTCAAACAACAGGATTTCTTCCCACTGAGGGAAAAAAGCCAGCAACCCAGAATCCAGGCCTTTACATTCAAACAACAGGATTTCTTCCCACTGAGGGGAAAAAGCCAGCAACCCAGAATCCAGGCCTTTACATTCAAACAACAGGATTTCTTCCCACTGAGGGGAAAAGCCAGCAACCCAGAATCCAGGCCTTTACATTCAAACAACAGGATTTCTTCCCACCGTGGGGAATAAGCCAGCAACACAGACTCCAGGCCCCTACATTCACACAACACGATTTCTTCCCACAGAGGGGGGGAAAAGCCAGCAACCCAGAATCCAGGCCTTTACATTCAAACAACAGGATTTCTTCCCACTGAGGGGGGAAAAGCCAGCAACCCAGAATCCAGGCATTTACATTCAAACAACAGGATTTCTTCCCACTGAGGGGAAAAAGCCAGCAACCCAGAGTCCAGGCCTCTACATTCAAACAACAGGATTTCTTCCCACTGAGGGGAAAAAAAGCCAGCAACCCAGAATCCATTCCATGCAGGCCTTTTCCATTTTTTTTTACTCTTTTCTGTTTTACACCGGTATACTTTCACAGGCCAGGGCGGATATGTGGCAGCCACTTTCACAGGCCAGGGCTGATATGTGGCAGCCACTTTCACAGGCCAGGGCGGATATGTGGCAGCCACTTTCACAGGCCACAGCAACCAGCGCGGGTGATGGACCTGCACCAAACTTGGTACACATAACCCCCCTATGACATGACCCACGTATTATGGGATTTGTAGTACTTTCCAAGACTTTGGTTCCCACAGACCACTGAGGCCACCAAAAAAGGACCAATACAGACCACACTCAGCACACACAGCCCCCATGACCCACTCTACGTCCTGGTGCAGTTCGAGGAGGGTGGGCCATGGATGATGGGACTTGAAGTGCCTCTACTCACTTCCAAAGTCCGCTGCAACCCTCATCCAATCACTGATCGAGACCAAACTTGCCATACATAACCCCCATGACTGCCTTCACGTCCTGGTGAGGTTTGGGGAGGACTGACAATGGATGATGGGATTTGTAGTACTTTTACACCCCTCTGTTCCCACAGACCACTGTGGCCCCCAACAAACACCGAGAAAGTCCACACTTGGCACACAGAGCCCCAGTGACCCACTCTACATCCTACTGAAGTTTGGAGGGGGACAGAACATGGATGATGGGACTTGCAGTACCTTCCCTCACTTCCCAATCCTGCTACAAACCTAATCCAATGACTGATCAACACCAAATCTGGCACACAGAGCCCTCATGACCCACTCTACAGCCTGGTGCAGTTTACTGTGAGACGGACCACGGATGATGGGACTTGAAGTACCTTCACTCACTTCCGAAAAACAATGCATCCCTCATCCATTCACCAATACAGACCAAACTTAGCACACAGAGCCCCCATGACCCAATCTACATCCTACTACACTTGGGGGGGGGACGGGACACACAGAGATGATGGGACTTGCACTACCTTCAGTAATTTCATGATACCACTGCAACTCCCAATAATGATGGATCAAGACTAAACTTGGCACACAGAGCCCCCATGACCCACTCTACATCCTGCTGCACTTCTCAAATGACCCGGGCAGGGCCGGGTCCCCAAGCTAGTAATTAATAAAACACGACTAAGAATCTCACAATTAAAACATTACATTAACATCACTTCAGAACCAGGAAACGATACAGAAGGTGTTTAGCAAGACGGAAGGACCACGACTGCTCAGGTCCCAAAAGCCTGCTGAAACAACAAGGTTTTACATGCTTTCCGAAATGGAAGGAGGCTCTTGAGGGATTGAATATCGGCCGGCAGCACATTCCAAAGGGCAGTGGCTATGCCACCACTGGCTTGGCATTGCCATACTCAAACCTGGAGAAGCTGCTGGGAGTGCCGAAGCCGGGAGGGGGGTGGGGCTTGGTGCGGCCTGGCTCTGCCCCCCTCTGAGAAGCGCCCCATCCGGCTGGGATGGACCTCCTTCGGTCCCAGGATCGACTGGTCGATCGCGATCGACTTCCTGGGCAGCCCTGCTTTAGGGAGATGGTGGCAGATTATAAATAATGATGATGATGATTGATCCCGTATTAGAGTAAAACTCATTTGCATAAACCCTACAGTAGTGGTATCCAACCTTTGATCTTCCAGGTGCTTGGGACTCCGTCTTCCAGAAGCCCTTGCCAGCTTGTCCAATGGTGAATTATAGGAGCTAAACTCCAAAACACCTGGAGGACCCAAAGTTTGACACCACTAGTCCATAGTCTTGAATATAATCAGGAGCACCCTTTGAGCTTTATATATATTTTATTTTCTTAAGCAAAATGGATAATTGCAAAAAGAGTAATTTGGTAATTGACTTTTCATTTTTAGGGTGTTCCAATTAGACTTGAAGTGGGGCCACGTGATATGAAGAGTAATCAGTTTGTAGCTGTTCGACGAGATACAGGAGAGAAGATGACTTTTGCTGAAAATGAAGCAGTAGATCAGCTCAGGCGTGTTCTGGAAGAAATCCACACTAACCTTTTCAACAGGTTATTTTTTTTATAAAAGCCATTTCCTGTTTTTCCTTTGAAATTTGATCTTAATAATAGATAATTTTATTACTGCATATACTCATGTATAAGTTGATCTTATATATAAGTTGAGGACAGGTTTTGCAGCTCAAATTATGGATTTTATTTACCCCATGGATAAGCCAAGAGTCATTCCACAGAGAGGAGAAAGCACGGATGCCACTGCTGCCTTTTCCCTGCCCAAGTATTCAAAAAGGCAGAAGCAGCACCATGACAAAGTCATTAGAGTAGGTTGGTATTTCTTTTAGGTTCTCCCAGAACGGACTAAGCTTTTGCCTTTCACTACTTTACTCAGATAATGCTACCGTTCTTTTCCCCCCAAAAAATGAGAGTTAAGATACAGTAGTCACAGTAACCTGTAGATAAGTTGGTCCAAGTTTTTTGGGTTGAGTTTTTTACTAAAATTTCTAGATTGCACATAAGAATAATATAGAAATCTCTCTTTCATTTTCTGTGAGTGATTAAAATATACATTTACATCAGGCCAAAAACCTATCTCATCATGTTTTCAGTAATTTATTTATTTATTTACTTATTATATTTATACCCCAATCCCGAAGGAGACTCAGAGAAGCCTTACAATTGGCAGCAATTTCATGGAAATAGAAAATAGAAAATAGACATGTACATTATAACAAATTAAAAACAATAAAACATTAAACACAATTTTAAAATCATGTAATCCAAGGACATAGTCAAAGGTCATTCCAGTTATTGTCTACTTTTCTTATTGCACAGCGCTATTGGCCAAAGCCTTTCCATTGGCGCCCCCTTGTCACGGCGGAGAGGCTTGCCTACCCTAATGAAGTTGTGAGCTATGCTGGCGGTGGCATAATAGCCACTGGTAGAGCCTCCCATGCCAATCAGGTCACAACTGAAAGGTCTGACAAAGAGCATCAATGGTTAGGATGGGCTCTCTAGCCTTTTGGCAACCATCCTAAGAGAAGGAAAACTCTGATTTCAAACCCGGGCAGATGGTGCTCGTCTAACCCTGTAAGGTCAACCATCTAGAGAAGGAAACTCAAATCAAACCTACGACCTGAGGACCTCGATGCCACCGTCCAAGCTTGCTAGGCCCTGGCAGACGAACTTTTGGTTTAAAGGGTGAGGCCAGTTCTGTGCGCTCCACCAGAAAAATCCATTGCACAGGCTCGAAGGACACATCCAACCTCCGAATCATCAACGCGCTTGTAGAAAGCGTGGGATGAGTCCTTCCTAAGAATCTTCGTTCGCGAAGTAATGCCAGAGAGAGATTGGCCAAAAGCTTGGTCCCAGATCCATGTTTTTACTTGCTTCCTGAAGATCAGGAGCGAGGGGGCTGACCTGATTTCGTAAAAACCAACCAGAAATCTCTAAAAGAGCCACTGATACTATATGAAAGCAGTTTTCCTCTCATACAGTAGATGTGTATTAACGAGCATTCAGACACATGCTACGAGACCCTCAAGATACTATATATAGCTAGCATGCTTCGTATCTGTTTAATATTCTGCTATTTATTTATCGTATCAGAAGCGAATTGAGAATGCAGTTATAATGCATTTAAAAAACCACAGACAGTGTTAAAAAGTTGCCATTGTACTAAATTTCCTTTGATCAGAAGCTGGCCACTTGGAATACTTCTAGTGTCGCTGTAAGGAGGTCCTCCATTGTGCATGTGGCAGGGCACAGACTGCATAGTAATAGGTGGTCTGTGATTTGTTCTTCTCCGTACCTGCATGTTGTGGACTCTACTTTGACACCCCATTTCTTAAGAAATGGGGATTCAAAGTGGTACCAGAGCACAGTCTGTTTAGCACCTTCCAAGTTGCCCGGACTTCTGCGTGCCCAGGAGGACGTTTCTCATCTGCTATGTGATTGAGGTTCTGTGTTTTAGCCTGCCACTTGTAGCCTGCCACTTAATATTCTGTTGATGTCATGGGTAAACTAAGGAACTGTTCTTAAAGCTTAGCATAATAAGACTTCTGTTATTGATTGTGCTATATGTACTGTATAGCATACCCGGTGTTGTATTTCCTACCATATATCTCACATTTTTTGCTGGTGGTTTTCTGTGGAAACAATGAATTGCACAAATACAAATCATTTGCCCTTTGAACAGTGCAATCCAGGCTGGAAAGGAAACAAAAAAAAATCCATCTAAATCCATCTAAATACAGTAATTAACATTAAGGGAAATTACTTCACAGCAGGCAATCAGTACAAGAAAATATTCATTCTTTTGAACTCCTTTACTACTTAACCACAATGTCTTAATATTTGCATTGAATGTTTCCATACTCATCTGATAACTCAAGTGCATGTGATGACATTTAGACTGATAGATCTAAATTCTTCGTGAGTAATTTTATTAACCTAAGCTTGTCCTGCAGCAAAGTGCTACAAGATGTTTTTGTTCATATTATGGCAAGAACCCCAAGAATAAAATTATTTATTTATTTACAGTATTTATATTCCTCCCTTCTCACCCCGCAGGGGACTCAGGGCGGATCACAATGCACATTCAATGCCCTTTGACATATAAACATGTAAGACAAGACACTCAGAGGCAATTTAACATTTTGGCTTCTGGCCACCAGGGGGAGCTGTCACGCTCCTTCACTCCTTTTACACACTTCCTGGAGATTTATGGCCTCGTAAATTAGTTAAATTAGCCTCCCCACAACGTGGTACCTACATTTCCTGCTTGACAGATGCAACTGTCTTTCAGGTTGCAAAGGTCAACAACAAGCTACACAAATGGTTGAGCGCTCGCCCCAACCCGGGCAGGCCTCAAACTCATGACCTTCTGGTCAGTAGAGATCTTATGAAGCTGACTCCCAGCCAGCTGCACTACATTCCGCTTAATTAAATTAGGTTAATCCAAGGAACTGAATGAGAAGGGTGGAATATAAATACTGCAAATAAATAAATAAATAAATGCACTTTGCTTAGAACCAGTATTATTTATGTTTACTCAAAGATAAATCTTGTTGGTTTCCAAGTGAAAGTCTTCAGGACAATATCGTTAGTATTTCTTCTTAGTTAAGATCGAACCTCTGTCCAAACTTCTAATTGTTTATTGTTGCTTATTCTGGACAAATAAAATTCTAATTCCATTAAATAATTCAAACTGTAGAAAAATTCTGAGTTTTCTTTTACATTGCTAGAAAAAAAAATGTCTAGTATACCTCTTTATGTTTACCTTAGCTAATTTTCTTCCCACAGAGCTGCTGAAGACCTTAAAAGTCATATGGTGGTGGCCAATACAATGGAAGAGTTTCAGAAAGAGCTTGATTCAGGAAAGGTAAGGAACTTGCAGTAAAATGAGAGAGGGTTGCAAACTATCGTACACCTAGGCTTTGCTGATATAGTACAGCACACTTCCAAGCAAACATGCATAAACAAAGATTTTAATTATTTCTTCTCTAAACCCGGACATACAGTATTTAAGCATACTTGTTCAACACAAACAAATCAACAATGACAGTATTATTTGTTTATATAATTTAAAAGGCTAGGAGATTGAAAGAATAGTTAGAGTTGTAAGGCATGGTAGCTCCTTTCTTGGAAGCTTTTAAACAGAGGCTGTAAGGTCATCTGTCAGGCGCACTTTGATGGTGCCTTTCTTGCATGGCAGGGGGTTGGACTAGATGACCCATGTGGTCTCTTCCAGCCCTATGATTCTATGAATGCTGAAGGGTAACTGAAGATTTTCCCGCAAATGAATTCTACTGTGTATATGCTTAAGTTGACAATGAATAAATCAAAGGCAGGTTTTGGGATCAAGATTATGGATTTTGATATGACACTTGGGTTAGTTGAAGCTCATTCTGTGGGGAGGAGAAAGTGTCAGTGGTCACCTACTGTCACCACTTTCCTGCCCAGGCATTCAAGAAGATGTTTTTTTTGCCACTCATAGAAAGGGATAGTTGAGTGTGCGTTAAAGTACAGTATTCTAGCTCCTCTTAAAAAAGAAATCATTTTGTTTAAAGAGCTCCACTGGCTGCCGTTTATTTTCCGAGCCCAATTCAAGGTGCAGGTGATTACCTATAAAGCCCTAACCGGTTTGGGACCCATCTACCTTCGTGACCGGCTCTCCTCCCATGAACCAGCTCGAGCCCTTCACTCCTCATGGGAGGCCCTCCTTTCGCCCCTGCCTGTCTCACAGACCCGGCTTGTGAACACTAGGGAGAAAGCCTTCTCCTCTGTGGCCCCCCGTCTTTGGAATTCCCTCCCGAGAGAGTTAAGGAAGAGGGTGTTGGAGTTGTTCCATGACCACAAGACAGCAGGGCATTGGGGATTTACTAAGACTTTCTTTGCAATCAAAGCCCGATATTGGTGGCCAGGAATGAGGACATCGGTAAAGAATTATGTGAGTAGTTGTGAGGCTTGTGCATGGGGGAAGGTACCTACTGCTAAGCCCCCAGGATTGATCCAGGTGGTGGCTACTCCGGTGCGGCCATGGACACATATTAGTACCGACTTTGTGGGGGAGTTGCCCCCTAGTAGAGGATATAGGTATATCTGGACTGTGCTGGACATGTTTTCAAAGCAAGCCCATTTTATACCGTTAACTGGCTTGCCTTCGGCAGAAAAATTGGCTAAGTTATATGTGCAGCATATATACCGGTTACATGGGTGTCCAGAGCAGGTGCTTAGCGATAGAGGTGTGCAATTCACGGCAACATTCTGGGATAGGTTCTTGGAAACCTTAGGAGCAGACCGGAAGTTGACAACTGCTTATCATCCCTGTTGTAATGGGGGATTTGAGAGGACGCAGAAATCGTTGGGTAGTTATCTAAGAATTTTTGTAAATGCCCAGCAGAGTAATTGGGCAGACTTGTTGCCTTACGCTGAAGTGGCTTATAACGGATCTGTGCACTCATCTACAGGCAGGACTCCATTTTCAATTGTATTTGGCCAAGAGGTTGTTCCACTACCAGTTGGTATAGGAGTGCTGGAGGATGATAAGGAGAAATGGTACAATAGAGCTCGAGAAGAATGGAAGGAGGTAACTGAGGCGTTGCATAAGGCACAGGGGTTGCACAAGCGATTTGGTGACAAAAACCGACAAGAAGGTGATGTGTATAAGGAAGGGGATTTGGTATGGTTATCCACTCAGAATTTAAAGTTGGGGTTACCTTCTCGAAAATTGGGCCCAAAGTATGTGGGACCATTCAGAGTGGCTGAGCGAGTGAATGAGGTGACGTACCGATTGATATTGCCAAGGGCCTTGAGGAAAATTTATTCTGTGTTTCATTGCAACTTGTTAAAACGATATGTTAACCCAATTATGCCAAAATTTTGAATGTTGCTTTGTCTTCCTCAGGGGAGGAGGGAAGGTGGAGGAAGGCGTTATGTCAGGGCTAGAATCTTTATGCCTGGGGCCAGAGACAGATCCCAGCCTGCCATGAGCCTACTACTTTCACCTGAGTTGCTGAGTCAGAGAGATGACTCAACCATGAACTTTGCTCTATTTCTTTGCAGTTGAATATACTGGGACTATGACCTTTGGTCTAGATAAGACTCTGGGGTATGATGTAATACCCAGGGAACTCTGGGTAATGCAAAGACTCACTGGGATTGCTGAGTCAGGGTGCAACCCTCTCCAGGCATTGCATGGGGAGGGATTAGTATATAAGGATTGTGGTGATGGGAAGCGGGTGCTTCAGCTTTATAGGTTTTGTGTCTTCAATAAACTACCACTGGAAGAAGCAGCAGTTCTGTAGCGTCTTTACTGGAAAGCATTGAAGTTCCTGACAGCAGGGCATTATTTACTTTATTCAGGGAAGGCGCCTTGGAACAGCCAAGTCTTCAGGCTCCTCCTAAAAACTGCCAAAGTGAGGGCTTGTCTAATATCCTTGGGGAGCGCGTTCCAGAGTCAGGGGACCACTACAGAGAAGGCCCTCTCCCTCATCTCCACCAAACGCACCTGCAAAGGCGGTGGGAGCGAGAGTAGGGCCTCTCCAGATGATCGGAGAGATCGCCTGTATTCGTAGACAGAATTATAACATCAGCTGTTACTCCCCCCCACCCCCAAATTTCAGCCACTAAAAGACTCAAGCATTTGCCAAATGACTTTGAGAGTCCATTTTTCACTTGAAATCAGTCGGAACTTTGTTTCTGTTTTTAATAAAACATGTTTGGGTTCTCCACAGATTTTTTTTTGCAAACTATGTGTACATGGTTGTCCCTAACTTTATAATTGTTTGTGTCATGATTCAGGTTGTGATTATTCCCTGTGGCATCACAAATACACTTTCGGAAGCAGACAAGGATGCCTTGATGACCAAGTGTAGTGAATACCGTAAGAGATTACTGAGTGCTAACATCCGCTCAAGGGCTGACTTGAGAGATAACTATTCTCCTGGCTGGAAATTTAATCATTGGGAGCTTAAGGTAAATGTTGCTTTAGTTCTGTTCATTCTTGACTAGTATTTCTCACCTACTTAATCCGTGATTGGTGGCAAATATACGTAGAATATGTACCCTCACGTCTACTCCAGCATGTTCCCCAGCCCTCTAAATCAGATTTAGAACATTTAGGTCTTCACTGGCGAAAAGAATTCCCATCTCCCAGCAGTGCTTATTCCACTTATACTAGATGGGTTCTCTTGACAATTTTATGCTTTGCATTTGGCCCAGCTCGATTATGTTATTGTCATTTTTTTTGTTTTATTCTGTTACTGTTAATCATTTTGTTTGATGTTATTGTCTGTATTTTATTTTGCCTTATTGTAATTACTTGGGCTTGGCCTTATGTTAGCCTCCCTGAGACCCTTTAGGGCAGGGGTTCCCATACTTTTTCAGCATGCGAGCTACTTATAATAAAACCAAGTCAGAAAGATCTACCTACCTCCTCAAGACTGGAGAGGGAGGGGGCGGGGTCTGGCACGGCCTGGTTCCGCCCCCCTCTGGCTTCCGCTCTACCAGCAGCTTCTCCAGGTTTGAGGATGGCAGTGCCAAGCCAGCCTTGTGCTATTTATTTATTCAGATTTGTCTGCCGCCACTCCCAGGGCGGCTCACAACACAGTTAAGAAAACATACACATAACATAATTAATAAAACACGGCTAAGAATCTCACAATCAAAAACATTACATTAACATCACTTCAGAACTAGGAAACGATACAGAAGGTGTTTAGCAAGACGGAAGGACCACGACCGCTCAGGTCCCAAAAGCCTGCTGAAACAACAAGGTTTTACATGCTTTCCGAAATGGAAGGAGGCTCTTGAGGGATCGAATATCGGCCTGCAGCACATTCCAAAGGGCAGTGGCTATGCCACCACTGGCTTGGCATTGCCATACTCAAGCCTGGAGAAGCTGCTGGGAGTGCCGAAGCCTGGGGAGGGGGTGGGGCTTGGTGCGGCCTGGCTCTGCCCCCCTCTGAGAAGCGCCCCATCTGGCTGGGATGGACCTCCTTCGGTCCCGCGATTGACTGGTCGATCCCGATCGACTTCCTGGGCAGCCCTGCTTTAGGGAGATGGTGGCAGGGTATAAATAAAGATGATGATGATGATTGATCCCGTATTAGAGTAAAACTCATTTGCATAAACCCTACAGTAGTGGTATCCAACCTTTAATCTTCCAGGTGCTTGGGACTCCGTCTTCCAGAAGCCCTTGCCAGCTTGTCCAATGGTGAATTCTAGGAGCTAAACTCCAAAACACCTGGAGGACCCAAAGTTTGACACCACTAGTCCATAGTCTTGAATATAATCAGGAGCACCCTTTGAGCTTTATATATATTTTATTTTCTTAAGCAAAATGGATAATTGCAAAAAGAGTAATTTGGTAATTGACTTTTGATTTTTAGGGTGTTCCAATTAGACTTGAAGTGGGGCCACGTGATATGAAGAGTAATCAGTTTGTAGCTGTTCGACGAGATACAGGAGAGAAGATGACTTTTGCTGAAAATGAAGCAGTAGATCAGCTCAGGCGTGTTCTGGAAGAAATCCACACTAACCTTTTCAACAGGTTATTTTATTTATAAAAGCCATTTCCTGTTTTTCCTTTGAAATTTGATCTTAATAATAGATAATTTTATTACTGCATATACTCATGTATAAGTTAATCTTATGTATAAGTTGAGGGCAGGTTTTGCAGCTCAAATTACGGATTTTATTTACCCCATGGATAAGCCAAGAGTCATTCCACAGAGAGGAGAAAGCACGGATGCCACTGCTGCCTTTTCCCTGCCCAAGTATTCAAAAAGGCAGAAGCAGCACCATGACAAAGTCATTAGAGTAGGTTGATGTTTCTTTTAGGTTCTCCCAGAACGGACTAAGCTTTTGCCTTTCACTACTTTACTCAGAT
The DNA here is from genome assembly GCA_030556195.1 of Anolis apletophallus. Taxonomy (NCBI): domain Eukaryota; kingdom Metazoa; phylum Chordata; class Lepidosauria; order Squamata; family Anolidae; genus Anolis; species Anolis apletophallus. Next base: position 191,619,523 of record JARBWK010000003.1, read on the forward strand.
AATGCTACCGTTCGTCCCCCCCAAATAAGAGTTAAGATACAGTAGTCACAGTAACCTGTAGATAAGTTGGTCCAAGTTTTTTGGGTTGATTTTTAACTAAAATTTCTAGATTGCACATAAGAATAACATAGAAATCTCTCTTTCATTTTCTGTGAGTGATTAAAATATACATTTACATCAGGCCAAAAACCTATCTCATCATGTTTTCAGTAATTTATTTATTTATTTACTTATTATATTTATACCCCACCTGTCTCAATCCCGAAGGAGACTCAGAGCAGCCTTACAATTGGCAGCAATTTGATGCCATCAACAAACAATAGAAAATAGACATGTACATTATAACAAATTAAAAACAATAAAACATTAAACACAATTTTAAAATCATGTAATCCAAGGACATAGTCAAAGGTCATTCCAGTTATTGTCTACTTTTCTTATTGAGCAAAACACACAAGGAGACTGTATATTATCAAAAATAACATATATATTGGTGCATAAACAAGTAAGTGGTAGATGCTGTAAGGGAGCAATGACAATAGTTACTCCCTGGCGCTTACATACACATCAATCGTGGCATAAATACCATACAAGAAAGCGTGCCGTGGTTCTCGGATGGAGTGCCAAGAGTGGGCGTGGTGAAGCTCAAAGGGGCGGCGAGGTAAACAGTTGGGATGAGGATCAGATTACACAGGCGGAGAGGAAAGATAAACAGGAAATGGTGCCCGCAGTGATCCTAAACCGCAGACCATAGGCGGTGAAGGCAAAACGCCTTTGTTTGTAATCCCAGCTCCAAAACGGCCGATCGCCGGGAGCGGTGCTGCGCAAATGCGCTGTGTCTCGGAGCCAGAGCCATGCACGCCGTCCTTGGAGACAACCAGGAGGGGAAACCACAGACCGGGACAGCAAAACAGACCACAGAGAAACGCCGGGCACGCTGCAACGGTTTCAGCTGCAGGGGGCCCAATCTATTTCGCCGATAAACGGCTTTTTCAAGCGGCCAGGTGCGATGGAAATCACGGGCGTTTCACGGAACAAACAATATCGTGCGGTGTCATGGCCCCATCATAGGCAATTCCATGGACCCGAAGGTTTACCTCGCCGCCCCTTTGAGCTTCACCACGCCCACTCTTGGGACTCCATCCGAGAACCACGCCGCGCTTTCTTGTATGGTATTTATGCCACGATTGATGTGTATGTAGGTGCCAGGGAGTAACTATTGTCATTGCTCCCTTACAGCATCTACCGTGTTTCCCGATAGTAAGACACCGCCGATTGTAAGACGTATCGGGGGTGTCAGAGGGGTCGGCTAATATAAGCCGTACCCCGAAAGTAAGCCGTACCCCCCAGCCGCCGCGTCACTCGGTCCCGCCTCCTCCTCCACCGTCGCCCTCCCTGCGGCCTCCTCTTCGGGGAATGGAAGAGGCGGCTGAGGAGAGCCCTCTGCCGCCTCTCTTCCATTCCCCGAAGAGGGGGCTGCAGGGAGGGCGATCGTGCGGTTTCCCTGCAGCCCCCTCTTCGGAGAACGGAAGAGAGGCGCAGAGGAGAGCCCTCTGCGCCTCTCTTCCGTTCCAAAGAGGGGGCTGCAGGAGGGCGACTCGCGCGGTTTCCCTGCAGCCCCTCTTCGGGAATGGAGAGAGGCGCAGAGGGCTCTCCTCTGCACCTCTCTTCCGTCCCGAAGAGGGGGCTGCAGGAAGGGCACGCGCGGTGTCCCTGCAGCCCCCTCTTCGGGGAATGGAAGAGAGGCGCAGAGGGCTCTCCTCTGCGCCTCTCTTCCGTTCCCCGAAGAGGGGGCTGCAGGGAGGGCGATCGCGCGGTTTCCCTGCAGCCCCCTCTTCGGGGAATGGAAAAAATGTGGTATATTTGGTAGGAAATACAACACCGGGTATGCTATACATATAGCACAATCAATAACAGAAGTCTTATTATGCTAAGCTGTAAGAACAGTTCCTTAGTTTACCCATGACATCAACAGAATATTAAGTGGCAGGCTACAAGTGGCAGGCTAAAACACAGAACCTCAATCACATAGCAGATGAGAAATGTCCTCCTGGGCACGCAGAAGTCCGGGCAACTTGGAAGGTGCTAAACAGACTGTGCTCTGGTACCACTTTGAATCCCCATTTCTTAAGAAATGGGGTGTCAAAGTAGAGTCCACAACATGCAGGTATGGAGAAGAACAAATCACAGACCACCTATGACTATGCAGTCTGTGCCCTGCCACATGCACAATGTAGGACCTCCTTAAAGCGACACTAGAAGTATTCCAAGTGGCCAGCTTCTGATCAAAGGAAATTTAGTACAATGCCAACTTTTTAACACTGTCTGTGGTTTTTAAAATGCATTATAACTGCATTCTCAATTCGCTTCTGATACGATAAATAAATAGCAGAATATTAAACAGATACGAAGCATGCTAGCTATATATAGTATCTTGAGGGTCTCGTAGCATGTGTCTGAATACTCGTTAATACACATCTACAGTATGAGAGGAAAACTGCTTTCATATAGTATCAGTGGCTCTTTTAGAGATTTCTGGTTGGTTTTTACGAAATCAGGTCAGCCCCCTCCCTCCTGATCTTCAGGAAGCAAGTAAAAACATGGATCTGGGACCAAGCTTTTGGCCAATCTCTCTCTGGCATTACTTCGCAAACGAAGATTCTTAGGAAGGACTCATCCCACGCTTTCTACAAGCGTGTTGATGATTCGGAGGTTGGATGTGTCCTTCGAGCCTGTGCAATGGATTTTTCTGGTAGAGCGCAGCGTGCACAGAACTGGCCTCACCCTTTAAACCAAAAGTTCGTCTGCCGGGGCCTAGCAAGCTTGGACGGTGGCATCGAGGTCCTCAGGTCGTAGGTTTGATTTGAGTTTCCTTCTCTAGATGGTTGACCTTACAGGGTTAGACAAGCACCATCTGCCCAGGTTTGAAATCAGAGTTTTCCTTCTCTTAGGATGGTTGCCAAAAGGCTAGAGAGCCCATCCTACCCATTGACGCTCTTTGTCAGACCCTTCGGCTATTATGCCACCGCCAGCATAGCTCACAACTTCATTAGGGTAGGCAAGCCTCTCCGCCGCGACAAGGGGGCGCCAATGGAGAGGTTTTGGTCAATAGTGCTGTGCAATAAGAAAAGTACTGGCTATACAAAAACAGTCAAGATACTGTAAATACAATGTAGCAAAACACACAAGGAGACTGTATATTATCAAAAATAACATATATATTGGTGCATAAACAAGTAAGTGGTACCGTGTTTCCCCGAAAGTAAGACAGCGTCTTACTTTCTTTTCCCCCCGAAAAGTCCCACTACGCCTTACTTTCGGGGTACGGCTTACATTGGGCGACGGTAAGCCGTAACTCCGCCGCCGTCGCCCTCCCTGCGGCCGCCTCTTCTCGGATCGGAAGAGAGTCGGCTGAGGAGAGCCCTCTGCGTCTCTCTTCCGTTCCCCGAAGAAGGGGCTGCAGGGAATCGCCCTCCCTGCAGCCCCCTCTTCGGGGAACGAAAGAGAGGCGGCAGAGAGCCCTCAGCCGCCTATGTTCCGTTCCCCGAAGAGGGGGCTGCAGGGAAACCGCTCGATCGCCCTCCCTGCAGCCCCCTCTTCGGGGAATGGAAGAGAGGCGCAGAGGAGAGCCCTCTGTGCCTCTCTTCCATTCCCGAAGAGGAGGCTGCAGGGAAACCGCTCGACGTCGCCCTCCCAGCCCCCTCTTCGGGAATGGAAGAGAGGCGCAGAGGAGAGCCCTCTGTGCCTCTCTTCCATTCCCCGAAGAGGAGGCTGCAGGGAAACCGCTCGATCGCCCTCCCTTGCCTCACCTCCTCCGTCCCTCTCTCCGCCCTGCCGTTGCGATCCGGTTTGCAGCGGCAGGGGGGAGGGAGAGGAGGAGGAGGAGCTGGCTCCCTCCCTCCTCCCCGCCCCCGCCTCCTAAAAAAAAAAAAAAATTTTTTTTAAATATATTTTTAAAAAATCAATTATTTCAGGAGGGTAGCGGGGGCCGTGTCCAACAGGCTGGGGGGGCATATACGGCCTGTGGGCCGCCTGTTGGACAGCCCTGATTTACAGTATTTATATTCCTCCCTTCTCACCCCGCAGGCGACTCAGGGCGGATCACAATGCACATTCAATGCCCTTTGACATATAAACATGTAAGACAAGACACTCAGATGCAATTTAACATTTCGACTTCTGGCCATCAGGGGGAGGTGGCACGCTCCTTCACTCCTTTTACACATTTCCTGGAGATTTACGGCCTCGTAAATTAGTTAGATTAGCCTCCCTACAACATGGTACCTACATTTCCTTCTTGACAGATGCAACTGTCTTTCGGGTTGCAATGGTCAACAACGAGCTACACAAATGGTCGAGCGCTCGCCCCAACCCGAGCAGGCCTCAAACTCATAACCTTCTGGTCAGTATAGATCTTATGCAGCTGACTCCCAGCCAGCTGCACCACATTCCCGCTTAATTAAATTAGGTTAATCCAAGGAACTGAATGAGAAGGGTGGAATATAAATACTGCAAATAAATAAATAAATGCACTTTGCTTAGAACCAGTATTATTTATGTTTACTCAAAGATAAATCTTGTTGGTTTCAAGTGAAAGTCTTCAGGACAATATCGTTAGTATTTCTTCTTAGTTAAGATCGAACCTCTGTCCAAACTTCTAATTGTTTATTGTTGCTTATTCTGGACAAATAAAATTCTAATTCCATTAAATAATTCAAACTGTAGAAAAATTCTGAGTTTTCTTTTACATTGCCTGGAAAAAAGTCTAGTATACCTCTTTATGTTTACCTTAGCAAATTTTCTTTCCACAGAGCTGCTGAAGACCTTAAAAGTCATATGGTGGTGGCCAATACAATGGAAGAGTTTCAGAAAGAGCTTGATTCAGGAAAGGTAAGGAACTTGCAGTAAAATGAGAGAAGGTTGCAAACTATTGTACACATAGGCTTTGCTGATGTTGTACAACACGCTTCCAAACAAACATGCATAAACAAAGATTTCAATTATTTCTTCTCTAAACCCTGACATTAGCAGGCATACAGTATTTAAGCACACTTGTTCAACACAAACAAATCAACAATGACAGTATTATTTGTTTATATAGTTTTAAAGGCTAGGAGATTGAAAGAATAGTTAGAGTTGTAAGGCGTGGTAGCTCCGTTCTTGGAAGCTTTTAAACAGAGGCTGAATGGTCATCTGTCAGGCGTACTTTGATGGTTCTTTTCTTGCATGGCAGGGGTTTGGACTAGATGGCCCATGTGGTCTCTTCCAGCTCTATGATTCTATGAATGCTGATGGGTAACTGAAGATTTTCCCGCAAATGAATTCTATTTTGTATATTCTTAAGTTGACCATGAATAAATCGAAGGCAGGTTTTGGGATCAAGATTATGGATTTTGATATGACACTTGGGTTAGTTGAGGCTCATTCTGTGGGGAGGAGAAAGTGTCAGTGGTCACCATTTTCCTGCCCAGGCATTCAAAAGTATCTTTTTTGCCACTCATAGAAAGAGATAGTTTTGTGTGTGTGTGTGTGTGTGTTAAAGCAGTGTTTCCCAACCAGTGTGCCGTGGCACACTAGTGTGCCGTGAGCGATCATCAGGTGTGCCGTGGGAAATTGGAACCTCCAATACCCTTTCTTCCCCTTCCTGCCAAACACTTTTTCTTCTCCACTCGGGCTCCCTTCTTCCCAGCCTCGCTCTGCTCGCTTTGCCTCGCTCTGCTCGCTTTGCCTCGCTTTGCTCTGGGGCAAGTCTGCGCAGTAGCACCCGCGCGGGTCACGTCTTCCTCCCTCCCCTCCTGAACATGCTCACGCTATTTTCCCCAAACTCCATCTGTGTTCACATTTGGGCATATTGAGTATTCATGCCAAGTTTGGTCCTGATCCAACATTGTTTCAGTCCACAGTGCTCTCTGGATATAGGTGAACTACAACTCCAAAACCCAAGGTCAATGCCCACCAAACTCTTTTAGTATTTTCTCTTGGTTATGGGAGTTCTGTGTGGGAAGTTTGTGTCTTTCTGCCATTCCTGCCAGGATATCTATGTTGTGTTCATCGAAACAGGTCCAGGTTTCACACTGAGTGTATAAATACATTTAAAACATATTAACTATATGTATTACTGTGTTAAGAGTGTCATTTTGGTTGGTGATGTGCCCCAGGATTTTGTAAATGTAAAAAATGTGCCGCGACTCAAAAAAGGTTGGAAAACACTGTTAAAGTACAATATTCTAGCTCCTCTCAAAAAAGGAACCATTTTGTTATTTGAATAGTGAACAGCCAGATTGTAGTCAGTCCAGGGAGAGCTTAAAAGAAGCACCAAGCCCTTATAATCTCTCTGTTATAAAGCCCTCATATCATTTTCCCACCCTGGCAATAAAGGCCATACGTAGCACTGCAGTCGAGAGCACTTCTTTTTGGTTCTCCTGGAATGACATAAGTAATTTTAACAGAAAGGAGAGGTAACCATGAAAATTAACAAAATCTGGCTGCCAGTATTAAAAAAAACGCTAAAATCAGGATAGTAAATAAGGAACAGCACTTATATAATTGGGGAATTTCAAACATGAAACAATCAAGGCCAGCTAACACCTCCTAACAAAGGATTCCCCCAGGCAGGAAGCAACCAGACCTTGAAGCTGCAAGGCTATTCAATGCTAATCAAGCTGGCCAATTGCAACATTCATACCTGCCTCACACAGAGTTCTTTCTCACACCCTAGACATTCCACAGATATATAAACCTCACTTGTCCTAGTTTCCAACCAACTTCACAACATCTGAGGATGCTGTCATAGATGTGGGTGAAATGTCAGGAGAGAACGCTTCTGGGACATGGCTACACAGCCCAGAAAAACTCACAGCAACCTGCAGATAAGCTTTTGCTTTTCACCACTCTGCTCCAAGTGGAGTGGTTCCTTTTTTGATGAAAATTACAGTATTTACCCTTACGAGAGCCATGACTCTGGAGATGAGGGTTCCATTTCCCTCTCAGCTGTGGAAACAAGTCACACACCGTCAACTGCAGAAATCTCCATGATAGGGTTGCCTTAGGGTTATCATAAGTCAGAAATGACTTGAAAGCACAACAACACAACTTAAATTGGTCCGTGGTTAAGTTGAACAAGGTTTTGTGGGTTGATTTTTTGACTTATGTTTCTCAACTTATCAATGAGTATATATGGAATGTGTAAGAACATTTTACATTTGCAAATTTAGATGGTTTATAGTTTTTTAAAGTCGGCTTTCATCTTCTAGATTTAAGTAATGTATACAGTTGTAACTGTGGAACAGTTATAATGAACAACCTTCTGTGAGCAGTTTTTCTTTCATTACAGGGAATCCTTCAATGATGTGGGATATCTCTGTGTTACCCCCAGTGTAGCATAGGAGATGATTTTTTTTTCATGTCAGGAGCGACTTGAGAAATTGCAAGTCGCATCTGCTGTGAGAGATTAGGTCATCTTGAAAGGACATTGCCCAGGGAACACCCAGATGTTTTTGATGTTTTACTATCCTTATGGGAGGCTTCTCTTATGCCCCTGCATGGGGAGCTGGAGCTGACAGAGGGAGCTCATCTGTGTTCTCCCCATATATGATGAATACCAAGATGGTGTTCGAACTGGCCCTAGTTTATCTTTTACAGTGGTTCCCAACCTTTTTTTGACCAGGGACCACTTTGACAAGGGACCACTCTCCAACTTTAGTACCAAAAGAGTTACAAATCAGTTTTTGGTCAACTTTAGATTCAGTTTGCTTATTTGGGATGCTGATTCAGAAAATTGCATTGGGTAGACTACATCAGCTCTTAGTTTCTGATACAGAACATATGCCATCCATTAGTCGCCATCTCCTCGTCCACCATATTTAATAAGCCTCAGCACTATAAGAGGGTTGCAACGGTGTAGTAACAATGAGGCCGCGGACCATATTTTAGTTCTTGTGGATCACTGGTGGTCCACGGAGCACAGGTGGGGAACATTGCTCTATTACAATATTTAAAGGTGAAGTCTGGCATCTGCACAATTAGGACAATGACATGTCAGTTCAAAAGAAATTAAACTATTACATAAGACTAATCTCATAGGCGCTTCTGGGGTGGGGAATGCGTGACTTGCCTAAGGTCACCCAGTGCATTACAGAACCACCAAGTGGGGAATCAAATCCTGGTTTGCATAGTTTTAGTCCAACATTCAAACTCCTCTACCTTATTGGTTATTAATATATAACAGCATTTTGAGCTATAGATCAGATGTTGTAATAATTCCAATGGAAAAGGCTATAAAATAATTAATGAACAATATGGACAACGTGTTGGTTCAAAGAACACCTTGTTTGCGTCAAGGAACCATTTCTATCTGATTTCAATGCAGATAGAAAGGTCAACAAGTGCATGTGTAAAAATGGGACGATTGGCTATTATGAATGGTGTGAAGTAGCAGTAAAACACTCTTTGTTGCAATTAACTAATTTTAATCATTTTATGGCAGTTCTGTGGTGGCATGCTATTATTGCAAATTATTCCACAACTTCGTGGAAATATTTTTGATAAAATGTATTAGGTTGACTTTCTACATATGTGTAGGGGCAAACAGCAACTTGAGCTTGTTAAAAGTCTGAAATGTGTCTAGCTTGAAGGACGTGGAGTCACAGGATATTTAGACTATATTGAGATTTTTATAATTCAGCTAAAACCATCCCCTAGATCTAGCACACTTGGTTCTAGATCTAAGCATGTTTTTTTTAATGAGCAGCTTCTGGAAAAGTAGGTGTCAACTAAAATACTGAAGAGATTTCAGATAGTACCTTGCATTTAGAGCAGTGGTTCTCAACCTGTGGGTCCCCAGGTATTTGAGCCTACTACTCCCAGAAATCCCAGCCACTTTACCAGCTGTCAGGATTTCTGGGAGTTGGAAGGCCAAAACATTTGGGGGTGCTTTGAATGTGATTTTCCTGCTTCTTTGCAGGGGGTTGGACTGGATGGCCGATGAGGTCTCTTCCTACTACTCAATGATTCTATCTGGGGGATCCACAGGTTGAGAACCACTGATTTAGAGGTTGCTTTTACCCTGTAGAATGAATGTAGCTCGACACCACTTTAACTGTCATGGCTCACTGCTGAGAAATCACGGGAGTTTTACAAGGTTTTAGCCTCCTCTTCCAAAGGTGGCTCAGCTAAGGCTCATCTAGACTGATTTGGAGCAGGTTTGGCAGAATCTAGTTTTGCTATGCAGATGATTAGATCAGTGTTTCTCAACCTTTTTTTAACATTAAAAAAATCCAGGGGCACACCACCAACCAAAATGACACTCTAACACAGTAAAGAACGGCTGGGGGATGGTGGCCTGCTGGGAGCAGCTGCTTGGGAGTGCTGGGGAGGAGCCATGCCATGCCCCGCCCCCAGCTCTCCTACAGCTTCTCCAGCCTTGAGGGTGCAGTGCGAGCGAGGGGTGGGAGTCATGGCCCCCGGTGCCGCTCTCCGCCGTGACTCCCGCCCCTCGCTCGCTCAAGCCGCGCGGAGGAGAAGCAGGAGCATGAGCGGTAGATGGGCTTCAGTGGGCGGGACTCCTCCACGCGGCTTCAGCGAGTGAGGGGTGAGGCGAGAGTCATGGCGATTTGGAGGCTGGCTGGGGAAATGGCCGAAGGAGGCGGCGCCCTGGCCCCTTCTTCTTCGCCGCTGCCCAGCCCTTCCTCCTCCTCCTCCCCCAAGCAGCAGGAGTTCGGCAGGACGAGGGGGGAAGGAAGGGGGGCAGAGAGCTTTTCTCGCGGCACAGCAGGAGGTCCATCATGGCAAACTACTGTGCCGCGTCACAGCGGTTGGGAAACACTGGATTAGACGGACATGTCTGGTACGGGTCTGAGAGCAGGAACGTGGCCTCAAACTGGTTCTCGAATCCACACCCATCTTTAGGATGTTATTATTGCTTGATACATATAATGTGTGAACCAAAGTGAGGTATATGTACAAATTACAAAAAAAGTAGATCTTGCAAAGGAGCTTTTCCTTTTGTGAAGACCGCACCTGGAATACTGTGTCCAATTTTGGGCACCGCAGTTGAAGGGAGGTGTTGACAAGCTGGGATGTGTCCAGAGGAAGGCAACTAAAATGATCAAGGGTCTGGAGAGCAAGCCCTATGAGGAGCGGCTTAAAGAGCTGGGCATGTTTAGCCTGAAGAAGAGAAGGCTGAGAGGAGACATGAATAGCCATGTATCAAGATGTGAGGGGAAGTCATAGGGAGGAGGGAGCAAGCTTGTTTTCTTCTGCCCTGGAGACTAGAACGCAGAACAATGGTTTCAAACTACAGGAAAGGACATTCCACCTGAACATTAGGAAGAACTTCCTGACTGTGAGAGCTGTTCAGCAGTGGAACTCTCTGCCCTGGAGTGTGGTGAAGGCTCCTTCTTTGGAGGCTTTTAAACAGAGGCTGGATGGCCATCTGTTGGGGGTGCTTTGAATGCAATTTTCCTGCTTTTTGGCAGGGGGTTAGACTGGATGGCCCATGAGGTCTCTTCCAATTCTGTGATTCTATGATCCCAGGGATAAAACTTTTTTAAATTAAAAAAATGGTGTTTGTACACATGCAGAGATTTGAAATGTCAGTGGGATACTAGCAGTTTAAGAATAAAATCATAACTGGAATATTTTTGAGTACAGAAATATAGTTATCAACAGAAAGCAGATTGCCCCCCTTTCATTTGACCATTATTAAAGGTAATGTTATGTTTCTTTAGATTTAGATTGAACTATTTATCTATACCCCTTACTTTATTTATTTATTTTGTGTAAAAAGCATTGCATGAATAAATAAGGATAACCCCCACCCTTATTAAAGTACAGTATTAGCCCTCTTCAATTGTTTTGGTTTCCGTATCCAGTGTTTTACTGAGTTCCACCACCAGGGGGCGAAACATGTTTGTGTTATGTGTTCGTTTCTTTTTACAAAAATAGAATGTGTTAAACTTTTTCCTTATTCTAGGAAACATTATGTGAATCCATTCAGTTTAATACATGGGCCACTCTTAAGAAGCTCTTTTTCTAGCTTCAGTCTAGACCAGGGGTGCCCACACTTTTTCAGCATGCGAGCTACTTCTATTAAAACCAAGTCAGAAAGATCTACCTACCTCCTCAAGGCTGGAGAGGGGGGGGGGGGAAGGGCGGGGCCAGGCCACACCAAGCCCCTCCCTCTGGCTTTTTTTGAGGATGGCAATGCCAAGCCAGTGGTGACATAGCAGCAGCACTGCCATCCTCAAGCCAGGCTTGAGGATGGCAGTGCCAAGCCAGTGGTGGCAGTGGTAGCATAGCTAGCACAAGGCTGGCTTGGCCCTGCCCTCCACAAACCTGGAGCAGCTGCTGGGAGTGCTGAAGCCGGGGAGGGGGAGGGGCTTTGCCCGGCCTGGCTCCGCCCCCCTCTGAGAAGCACCCCATCCGGCTGGGATCGACCTCCTTCGGTCCCGGGATTGACTGGTCAATCGTGATCGACTTCCTGGGCAGCCCTGGTCCAGACGATTCACAAAATTCTCATATTTCTTTTGAGGCAACTAAAAGAGATTTTAGAATCCCTTCAACTGTTAATTTTGGGGCAATGAACATGACTTATGAAATAGAGTAGGAGTTTCTTTTGCAAAAAGACATACTTCCTAAGCACTTAAAACTCAATAATGTTTATTCTGTCTTTCTACATTAGATAGTGCAGATCCCTTTCTGTGGCGAAATAGAGTGTGAGGATTGGATCAAGAAAACCACTGCCAGGTAAAGAAAAACAAATTGAAAATATGTATTTACTAGCTGAGATGCATATTGTAAAAAAATACAATAAAATTCCTTTGGAGTTTCACTTTAGGTGGGATTTAGTCCATGTACTAAATGTATGTCTGATTAAGGGTTTAAATAATTAGCTCACTAAAAACAGTGAAGTCGTCTCAACAAATCCTGTTTTAGATCAATGGAAGTATAATGGGCAATGTGGGGCTTTTCCCTTCACGGGGACCTCCATTATCATTGCATCAGCCTCCATTATCATTCATCGGCCTTCGATACCGTCGACCACGGTATCCTTCTGAGACTCCTCGCAGGAATGGGCCTTAGGGGTGCTGCTTTGCAGTGGCTCCAGTCCTTCCTTGAGGGTCGGTCCCAGAAGGTGTTGCTAGGGGACTCCTGCTCGGCCCCACGGCCATTGTACTGTGGGGTCCCGCAGGGTTCAGTACTGTCCCCTAGATTGTTCAACATATACATGAAGCCGTTGGGGGAGATCATCCGGAGTTTCGGGGTGCAGTGCCATCTGTATGCAGATGATGTCCAACTCTGTCACTCCTTCCCACCTGCTACTAAGGAGTCAGTTCAAGTTCTGAACCGGTGCTTGGCCGCTGTAATGGACTGAATAAGGGCTAACAGATTGAAACTCATTCCAGACAAGACAGAGGTACTCCTGGTCAGTCGTAAGGCCGAACAGGGCATAGGGTTACAGCCTGTGCTTGATGGGGTTACACTCCCCCTGAAGGTGCAGCTTTGCGGTCTGGGAGTGATCCTGGACTCATCGCTGAGCCTGGAACCCCAAGTCTTGGCAGTGGCCAGGGGACCTTTTGCACAGCTTAGGCTTGTGCGCCAGCTGCGCCCGTACCTTGGGAAGTCAGACTTGGCCACGGTGGTCCACACTCTGGTTACATCCCGTATAGGCTACTGCAATGCTCTCTACGTGGGGTTGCCTATGAAAACTGCCCAGAAGCTGCAATTAGTCCAATGCTCGGCAGCCAGATTACTAATGGGAGCGGGGTACAGGGAGCATACAACCCTCTTGTTGCACCAGCTCCATTGGCTGCCAATTAGCTTCCGAGCACAATTCAAAGTGCTGGTTTTAACCTACAAAACCCTATACGGTTTCCGCCCAGTTTATCTGTCTGAACGTGTTCTCCCCTATGAACTATCAAGAGTGTTAAGATTGTCTGGAGAGGCTCTGCTCTCGGTCCCACCACTTTCGCAGGCCCGTCTGGTGGAGACGAGAGACAGGGCCTTTTCTGTGGTCCCCCCGGCTGTGGAATTCCCTCCCAAATGAAATTAGATCTGCCCCCTCCCTCCTGACTTTTAGAAAACTGGTGAAAACATGGCTGTGGAATGAAGCAGAATGAGGGCGGCGATCACTAATTGACTAAAGCCGCTGACCACTAGATATGGACTGAACACACGGACTGAGTTGGACTTGATTTTACTTTGGTGAATGGCTTTTTATGTATTTATTGTATTTGTATGTGATAATTTTATTATGAATTTATGATGTTTTTAGATTTTAAATGTTAGCATTGAATTTTTGCTCTTTGCCGATCTGAGTCCCTCTACAGAGGTGAGAAGGTCGGGGTACAAAAGTTTTAAATAAATAAAAATAAATAAATCAGTGATGACCTGAGAAGGAAGCCAGCATCACAAAGAGTTGGTACTAAGGTCCTAAGAGACTTCTGGGACCCTTATGGACCAGTGCCATTCCTACTAACCTGTTCCTTTGTAAATCTACCTAGAATAGTAAGTTGTGTTTCTGAGAGGCACGGTACTAATCCGTTTTCCTTGAAGACATTTCAGCTGCCATAAGGCCAACACAGGTACATCCTATTTGGATTATTTGGGATTTAAGGAAACCTGTTTCCTCTTTCAGAGACCAAGACCTTGAGCCAGGTGCGCCGTCCATGGGAGCAAAAAGCCTCTGCATCCCTTTCAATCCGCTGCGTGAGCTGCAGAATGGAGCAAAATGTGTCTGTGGAAAGAATCCTGCCAAGTTCTACACCCTCTTTGGCCGTAGTTACTAATTGGCTAGTTGGAAACACCATTTTCCTTACTTTTCAAGTCCTCGCAATTTTTGGAATAGACTGAAACCTCCCCAGCTGAATCTAAACAGATGTTTTGTTACTTTTTAAAACAGCAAGAAACAAAGCCATACAGAGTCATGCCCCTTCAGTCAGACTAGCAGTAATGTGCAGACTTTTCTGTATACAGCATCTCTAATAATAAATCTGTATTGTCAGCTATCCCTTGGATTCTTTTTTTAAACAAGTGGATTACCTTTAGGACCAGTAATATACTGTACACTCAATAGATTGATGGCACAATGGAAATACATGTGCTATTCGATATATGTATTAATGCAGTGGTTCTCAGCCTGCCAGTTGGAATCCCCGGGCAGGCATTGCCTGGAAACCGCAGCGCACCCCCTTTCCCTCATTGCCCACGGCGCAGTCCCGTGTTGCCCCTTCCTTCCAAGGGACCCGTTGGATTGGAAGGGGCAATACAGGACTGTGCCGTGGGTGGAGTTGAGGAGAGGAAGGGGGTGCGCTGCGGCTTCCAGGCAGTGGCTGCATGGGGTTTCCAACTGGCAGACGCACTCTCTCGCTTGCGAGTTGGAATCCTGCCACCTCCACCGCCCCCTTACAGGGCTTCAGTGCCCCCCAAATTCTCCTGAGCCTCCTACCGCCCCCTTGGATCACCTCACCGCCCACTAAGGGGCGGTACCACCCACTTTTGGAACCACAGAGCTACATGACAAAATGCCATCGTATAGCCTTGCAGGCCCCAATAATGTGTTTTGCACTTCTTGTTTCCCTTTTCTGTTGCCTTCCTAATGTCTTTCTCAGAGGCATAAAATTGACCCTAGACCTGTTCTAGGTGCCCACCTCTGAACTACACGATTCCATTAACATAAATTCAGTACATTCTTCAGAGAAAAAGTGAATGGCAAAGTACACTTGATGGATTTGTAAAAATATTATCTTTTTTTTAAAAAAAATGGTAAGACTTTGAAATGTTAAACACATAACAAAATTTTGGTTTCTGGAAGCCAACATTTGAAACAGATAGCAAAGTATGATAAATGTTATTTAAGTACTGAAATAAGAATCCTTTTACAGAAGTACACTTCTAAAGAGCCCCCGGTGGTGCAATGAGTTTAACCCTTGTGCTGGCAGGACTGCTGACCAAAAGGTCAGCGGTACTAATCTACAAGACGGGGTGAGCTCCCACCTGTCAGCTTCAGCTACTCATACAGGGAAATGAGAGAAGCTTCCCACAGAACATCCAGGCGTCCCCTGGGCAACTTCCTTGCAGATGGCCAATTCTGTCACACCAGAAGCAACTTGCAATTTCTCAAGTCACTCCTAACACACACAAAAATACTTCTAAAATGGTATTCATACGTACATCGCTTGTTGAAAATTGTGAGACACCACTAGTAAACGTAAGACTAAACAGAGGAGAGATGTTCTTTATAATGTAATGTCTCCTGGTCCATCTTTTGGAATTAATTTATGAGTGATAAACCAGTTTGCAAAAACAGATTACTGTGGAAGCATTTCGACATTTACATGCAAGCAATTGGACACTTTCCTGTGTGTACATTTTCACGTTCTTCCATATGCAAATGTTTATACTTCCATATAACTACTCCACATAAAGAAGCATCTGTATGAGCATTCTAACACACAGATGTGTAAGATTACAAGAATGTCATTGGTAATGTTTTGAAGATGATACATGTGTCTTCATGCAAATCTAGCATTATGATCCACAGTTAAGAGATCAGCTGTGTTATTCAAACAGTAGTTCTTTAGCTAGAAGATACATGCCAGACAATTACCAAACATCATTATTAGATGTGCATCATCCCTTAATGAAGAAATGACTACTCAAGATAAGAAAGGATCATAAGATGTTATGATCCAACTCACAGTTAAGTATCAAGGATTGAACAGTGGGAAAGGGATTAAACAGGGGATCAATTCTTTTTGAAATCCAAAGTGTTTCATAATCATAGAGGTGATTGGGTCTCTTTCTCTGAACATCTTCAAAAAGAGGCTAGACAACTACATGCTGGAGTTACTTTAGTTGAGGATCCTGCACTGAGAGAGGTTTGACCTGATGACCTATAGGTCCCCGGCCAGCCTCGTTATTCTGTGATTCTTTCGTTTGGTGCAAAGATCTTTATATGTAGTGATTTTCTCATTTCAGACATCTTGTATCTTCCTTACCTAATTCTGCTGTTTTAGTGATACAGCAATGAACAACTAAAACATCAAAAGAGATACAGTTCCTCATGTGCTGTTTCTGTTGCTTTTGATTAAATCAACAAACATGAGGAACGGGATCAATTCTTTCTGAAATCCAAAGTGCTTCATAATCATAGAGGTGATTGGGTTAGGAACCACAGAATAACGAAGCTGGCAGGGGACCTATAGGTCATCAGGTCAAACACCTCTCTCAGTGCAGGATCGTCAACTAAAGTTGTCCAGCCTCTTTTTGAAGATGTTCAGAGAATGGGACCCAATACACTCAAGCATTGGTTGATTGACTCTGGATACAGAATATACGTATGAATAAGGAAGGCCAATTGTAGTTGGTGAGTCAAATATTCCCCACTCTTAGTAAAGCTATAGAAGCATAGAGTTGGAAGAGACCTCGTGGGCCATCCAGTCCAACCCCCTGCCAAGAAGCAGGACAATCGCGTTCAAAGCACCCCTAACAGATGGCCATCCAGCCTCTGTTTAAATGCCTCCAAAGAAGGAGCTACCACGATATGGACAAGCTTACCTTTTATTTAAATGAGGCAGAGGGCAAAGCATTAAAGAGAACAAATTGGACATTATTCATGGATCATCTGAAGACCCGGGGTAACCCTTAAATAGTAAATAAAATCTTAATCAAAATGAAGGAGATATAAACTGAGGATAGGAAGTGACTGTAATTCGGAAGGAAGAACCCACTTACAATCTGTTTTGAGCAGTAAAAATCGAAGAAAGAGGACGGAAGTCAACAGAACCCCCCCTTCCCTGTCCTTTCTCATCACCCATCTTCCCTTTTATTCCTATCCAGATACCTTTTTCTTCCCTATTCCCCCAGCCCGACCAAGTTCCCTGGACTATCCCTTCCCCCAATTCCTTTTTCTAACTTTTACCACTACTGTATTTGAAAACCTCAATAAAAATTATTTACAAAAAGAAGAAGGAGCCACCACCACACTTCGGGGTAGAGAGTTCCACAGCTGAACAGCTCTCACAGTCTGAAGGTTCTTCCTAATATGTGAAATTGCACTTAAAATTTCCATTCAGAAGTAAATCAAGAAAAAACGTGATAGCGCTCTGAACCTTGGGAAACATTGACCTAGATCAAGGAACTGCTCAAGGCCATTATCTTTCCACTTCTGTCCCAACAATCAATAAACTACTAAAAATAATATTAAGGAAAAAGTAGCTGAATGGAGGGGGGATTTTTTTCCTTCGACAGTAATTCCAGAGTCAATGAGAAACCAACAACTCTTCAGTTTTATATTGCTATAATAAACACTGGGCCAAGGCAGCCTCTTGCCTAATTGCACTTTAAACAGGTTTTATGGTTTTAGGGCTTATAAAAATTAACTTCTAAACACAAGCAGCAGGAGACAATAAAAAGGGGAGAGCCATAGAGGCATTACTTGCTAATACGATTAAGACCCTTCTCATAAACACTCGGGAATCGCCAGGAAGGCTTTCAGCCATGGGCCGCTACACTGGAAGAAGCAGCAGGCTACTCTTCATGTGTTTCATCAGCTTGGTACTTTTTGCAGTAGAACTGTCCGTTTCTTACATAGGCAATTCTCTTTCCCTGGCATCAGATGCTTTCACGGTCCTCTCTCACTTGATCTCCATGATTATCGGCTTCCTCGGCGTTCGCTTCAGCCGCATCAGGTGGCACATGACCAGCACCTATGGCTTTCCCAGGGCTGATGTGGTGGGTGCTTTTGGCAATTCGGTCTTTGCCACGGCCCTGATGTTCAGCATCCTGATTGAGGCTGTGAAGAGGTATCTCAGCCCACAGAAAACGGAAGAGGCCCTCCTTGTTCTGATTGTTGGGGTTGTGGGGTTGCTTTTCAACCTGTTCAACTACGTTATCTTTCTGGACTGCTGCTACTGCCATGGCTCTGTTGACCGAGACGTGGAAACAGGTAAGCAATGGAATAAAACTACTTCACTGTCCATAAGATTTGGTGCTTCTTCTAGTTTTTTTAAAAAAATAAACTAGTTTTTTTAAAGCGGTGCTTGATAGGACTGTCCAATATATGCCAATTTTTTTTAATAAAAAATCTCAGTCTTAGGGCTAACAAAATGCCACAAAGGAACCAAACTTTGACATTTTTCTGAAGTCTTCACTAGGTTAGGTGTTTAAAAATTTGGAATGGGAGAGGAAACAGGATAGTTTACAATGTCTGGCTAGATCCAGTAGTTAGACACAAATCCCAACACTGAGATTACAGCCTTTACAAAATAAATTGTAAGTGTAATCATATCAGGTTGTACCATGTAAGATGTAAAATTGTCTTTCACCATTTGTGTAGCTGGGCAGGAGCAGCTTTGGCAGAACCAAATTTCTTCCCCCCCAAAACCTGGCCCTGATACTGTCAACAATCTCCAAAATAGTCAAAACTGCCCTCAACCCAAAACAAAAGTTCACATCTGTTTTGAAAAATGTGGAATTTCAAAATTTTGTACTTTGGAGATTTCCAGGAAATTCAATTCCCCCCTTTTTAGTCAGAAAAAAAATGACCCAAGGAGCTGAGTGTGCGTGGTAACAAAACACATTAGCTGGCATTCAATTGGTGAATTATGGTGAGTGTAAATTGAACATTTGCCTTCAAAACTAACTTTTTTGTCTTTGTGGAGGTGGGATTTTGGTTCCCACCATGTTGTTACCAACTCGCCTTATAAGCAGCTGATTTCTTCTCCCCCTCCTTCCATCTCCTCCCCTTTCTCCTCTCCTCCTCCTCCTCTTCTTCTCCCTACTGTTCTTCTAATTTCTTCATATGTTGCTTTCCCCCAAATAATTGAAACTCAAAGTAACTCACAGTTTAAAAGAACTGAAATTAAAAATTAAAATTGAATTAAACTACAGACAGCCTCCAAGTTACAAACAAGATAAGTCCTGTAGGTTTGTTCTTAAATTGAATTTGTTTGTAAGTTGGAACAGGTACATTTAAAAGTGTAACTCCAGAGATAGAAATATGTTTATGGACTTGTTTACAATACAATACTATAAATTAGAAACATGTATGAAATCTGATTTAGATTGTTTCTGAACTGTATGACAAGCAGTTAATAATAGCTCAAGTGCGATCCGTATTTAGAAATTGTAATTCATCTTACTGACAAAAATAGAGCGGAACATTAATAAATTGATAGCAGCACAACAGGTTCATTCGTCTCATGTAAGATTATTTTTAATGCTATTTGTATTTTTTATTTTAATATTATCTTTTATTATCTTAATGTTATGTGTGTGATGCAAATATTACTATGGCTGATTTTTAATAAATATTTTTACAATTTCACGCTTCAAGGTGTTTTATTTACAACAGCTTATTTCTTTATCATGTTGTAGGTTTCTTTGTTTAAAGAAGATAGGTTTTCAGGGGGATGCAGAGTATTATTATTATTATTATTATTATTGAAAAAGAAGTGGCAGGCCAAATAAATTTAGGAACATCTAGCCTAGTGGTTCTCAACCTGTGGGTCCCCTGATGTTTTGGCTTTCAATTCCCAGAAATCCTAAGAGCTGGTAAACTGGCTGGGATTTCTGGGAGTTATAGACCAAAACACCTGGGGACCCACAGGTTGAGAATCACTGCTAGCCTGTTCTTAAATTTTTTCAGTTTTTACAAACCTGTCAGAAGAAAAAGTCTTTAGCTTACAGATAGAAGGACAATGAAAATGGGATCTTTCTGGTATCCCTAGGATGGAAGTTACAGAGTCCAGGCGCAGGCACTGAGAAGGATTTCTCTGATGTTTCCACCATAGCTAAGGAGGTGTAGGTATGCAATTAATGCACGTACCCTCATGCAAAGTCATGGCCATTGTCTCCTTTGTTAAATTAGAGCAGAAGCACAAAGAAACAGGATGATCCTATACCAGCAAAGATGGAGATTAAATATAGATAGCACAATTAAAGTTTTCAAAACTTATTTGAAGTCCAATTACAGTGTTCCCTCACTACTTCGCGGTTCACATATTGCAGACTCTCTGTTTTGCGGATTTCAAAAAAATATTAATTTTAAATATATATCATGGTATTTTCGCTGTTTTGTGGGGTTTTGCCGCCGCCGCTCTCCGAGCCGCTTTCCCTCCTCAGTCCTCCCTCCCTCCAGTCTTGAAGGGCCTTCCCTTCCTTTCCTTCACTTTATTTTAAGTTTATAAAGACTTAAAATAGTGTATAACTACTAAAAGAATGTATAAATATTAAAATAAACAGAGCATCCCTACATGGCGGGTTTTTCACATTGCGGGAAATCCTGGAACCTAATCCCAGCAATAAGTGAGGGAACACTGTATAAGTACAGTTGGAGAGAAACACAACCCTCCATGTAATGCAATGCCTTTTAAGTAAAGATAAATCTGCTTTCTCTGATAGTAAGCCATGCCCTAGGAGGCTAATTGGAGGCCTCCAACTCATGTTGCCATCAGCAGCCATTCTCAGATCTTGTGGTTTCAGGGCTGTGGCTTTCTGATTTGAATTTGTCCGTCTATAATGTGGTCTTCCTCTTTTATTACGGCCTTCAACCTTACTCATCATTATTGTGTTTTTAGTGAGTCACTAGCATATATACCTGGCATTGTATGGGTTAGGCATGTAATGCTATTTATTAGAAATATTTTGGTTTTTAATTTTATGAATGGTCCGATTAGAAAATGCATACTTAGATAATGGGACCGTTTTGTAAAATCATGTAGGCGATGGGCTGCAACTCCCACCAGCCCAAGACCTGGTCAGGCTACAACTCACATCAGCTCCACATCTGGCTGGCTGCAACTCCCACCAGCCCCAGATCTGGAAGGCTGCAACTTGCAACAACCCCATATCTGCTTGGACTTCAATTCTCATCTGCTCCAGATCTGACTGGGCTGGAGCTCATGGCTCTTCTCCTAACCCCTCAGCTAACTCCTCAGACATCTCAAAGTTCTTCAGTTGTGTATGGGATTCACATAATTCTCCAAATGTGGCTGGACTGAAACTTCCATTACCCTCTATTAACCCGTGCCCTCCGCTAGTATTTTAAGCTGGATCATGGCCTGCATGTGTACCATATCCTATCGCCCAAAACCTATCGCCTGACGGCAACTCGCCAGCAGGCCTTTTCAATAGTAGCCCCAACGCTGTGGAATTCGCTGCCGGCTGATGTGTGCACTATGCAGAGCATTCTTCCCTTTTGGAAAGCTCTGAAGACCCTGCTCTTTCGGCAGGCGTTTGGAGTGCGATGAGCCCAAGCCCCGCCACTTATTGCCTTTATGTCCTCCTGTTTGATACTGTGTTTATATTGTACTAGCTGTACCCGGCACGCGTTGCTGTGCCCTATTTAGGAGATGTGAGAAAGTCTGAGTATGTAAGGGTTGTAATTGATGTTACTGATGGTCTTGGTGGGGTCATGGCTGTGTGGTTGTGGGTTGTTCTGGTGGGTGGGATGTTGAAGTCCTGTGGAGTTGTCGGTGTGTGGTGTTGCTGGCGTTCTGCATAGCTTTTGGATATACAATGTTTTTTGTATTTCCGTCTGCTGTGTTGATGTAGAGGTTGATGCTTGTGTGGGTGGGGTAGTTTGGAAGTGAGTGGAGGTACTTGAAATCCCATCATCCATGGTGTGCCCTCCTCTAAACTGCAGTTGGATGGAGTGTGGGTCATGGGGGCACTGTGTGCCAAGTTTGGTCTTTATCGGTCTTGGTTCTGGGCCACAGTGGCCTAAAGAGTGTTCTAAAGAATTTACTGCTAGTAGTTTGGTGTCATCTGCATATGTTAAATTGATGGTGTATACCTTGGCATCATATAAGTCCATCACTGCCCTGTGTTGTTGGACTTGGCCTCATGTAAGCCGCCCCGAGTCCCCTTGGGGAGATGGTGGCGGGGTATAAATAAAGGTTTATTATTATTATTATTATTCTAGGCCAAATGAAGGGTTTGAAAGTACTACAAATCCCATAATCCATGGAAGTACATCAAATCCCATCATCCATGGTCCACCCTCCTCCAAACTGAGGTAGAATGTAGCGTGGGTCATAGGGGCTCTGTGTGCCAAGGTAGGTTACTGTAAATTCAGGCCATACACAATGTCCCATGAGCTGAAGCCTAGTCAGGAAAATCAAGTTAATGAAGCCTTACTGTTACACAATGTCATGAGCTTCATTCGGAGCAAGTTAATGTACTGTCAATTCAGTAAACAACATTCCATTAAGTGAGGCCTAGTCAGGAAAATCAAGTTAATGAAGCCTTACTGTCAATTTTGGGCGTGGTCTGTGATTTGTAGGGGTTTTAAATTTTCTGTGGGAAGTGAATTTTTGTTGCGACTGCCTCAGGCCTTTGCCTTATCCTCCTCTGCCAGTTTAGAGGGTCGGAATGTTCATGTTGGCTGGCCAATAGAGGCGTTATGCAAATACTCCCTCACTGGCAACCAATCATGTTGTCAGAATGTGAGGCCGGGAGATTCGCTGGCGGCTGCGGAGGATGCTGGGAAATGTAGTTTTTTGTATCGTTGTTTTGGGGGCCTTCTAGGTTTTTTGGGAAGTTTCTTGGCTAAAAACCTACCTTGCCTGAGGCCTATTTTTGTTGCCAAGTTTGGTGTGTCTGCCTTGTACAGTTTCTCTGTCTATGGCAGTCGTTCCATGATGGGACCTCCTTTATATAATAGATTATTCTGTTAGTATATGGCTCCTATGTTTTTATTGCACTCTAGATGTGTTTTTAACCGTGTTTTTAATGCTGTTTTATTCCACTGTTTTGCAAATGTGTTGTGAGCCGCTCCGAGCCTCCGGGAAAGGGCGGGCTACTAAGTGTAAATAAATAAATAATTAAATATTTTGACCTGATCCACCATGGATAAAGATTCACACAGCTCTCTGTATATGGCTGGGCAACAACTCTCACTACCCTCTATTATTTCCCCCAACTCCATCAATATTTTTGTTGGATCATGAAGGATATGTTTACCAAGTTTGATCTTGATGCATCAAGCCATGAAGATGACTTTGTGGTTAGATATCTTCTCATTGTATGACCAAAGTTGGAGTGTTCTAAAGAATTTACTGCTAGTAGTTTGGTGTCATCTGCATATGTTAAATTGATGGTGTATACCTTGGCATCATAAAAGTCCATCACTGTCCTGTATTGTTGGGCTTGGCCTCATGTAAGCCGCCCCGAGTCCCCTTGGGGAGATGGTGGCGGGGTATAAATAAAGGTTTATTATTATTATTATTATTATTATTACTCTAGGCCAAATTTTCCTATAATCTTTGATTCTGCTTTGTTTCCAACTTTAGCATTCCAATCACCTATGATTAAGAAAAAGTCCTGTTTTAATACGGAATTTTGTCCTAGATCCTATCATAGAATCGTTCAAATTCTTCTACTTCTATTTCTGACTTGTAAGTCCATAACTTGGATTCATCACAGTGTTTGTGTTAATCCATAACTTGGATTATCATTATATTGATGGGTTTCACCAAACTCTTATTCATATTATTTGAGCAGACTTTGTATTATATCTTTCCCCACTATTAATATCACCCCATTGCTTCTTAGATTTTCATTTCCTGAATATGTCACTATGTAAATATGACTCAAAATATCCCATTCCGGTCTGTTTTAGCTCCCTCCAAACATTGCAGTGTTTATACATTCAATTTCTTTTTTTTTACTATGTTAATCTTCTCACATCTCATGTTCCGATAATACATATTGTGCAGCTTCAGACATTATTTTAACCTCTGACCATGACACCATATTAATTCAAGTTCAATGGCATAATTAGTCACTACATTTCTTTTAGTTATCCTCTTCTCCAATAGCATGAGTACCATCTGACTTCAGAGTGTCCACTTCTGATATTTTCTCTTTTTTCACCGGGAATGTGGCGCAGCTGGCCAACTCAGCTGCATAAGATCTCTCTGACCAGAGGTCATGAGTTCGAGGTGGGTGCTCGACCTTTTAAGTGTAGCCTGCTGTTGACCTCTGAAGCCCAAAAGGCAGTTGCATCTGTCAAGTAGGAAATAAAGGAACTACATCAAATGGGGAGGCAAATTTTGACTGAATTATGAGGCCATTAAAGAACTCCAGGAACACTGAGGAATGTGGAAGGAACAACAAGGGACACTGGGAACGCTGAGAGATTAGGAGTGCGTCAGCTCCCCCTGGTGGCCAGAGTTTGCCTCTGTTCGTCTATATGTGTGTATGTGGAAACGGCAGGGATTGTCTGCTAAATATGTGTACCTGTAATCCGCTCTGAGTCCCCTTTGGGGTGAGAAGAGCGGAATATAAATAAAATGTATTATTATTATTATTATTATTATAATTGCAGAGTTTACCATGCCTCTTTCTGTGTAGTCCTAACAAGTGTTAGTTATGGTCCCACCCTGTAATCACTGAGACATTATCTGCCAATGTCACCCCACAGTGACATTTGTGGGGTGACATTGGCAGCACAGTTTGGCACATTGAGTCTGGCTTCCGAGCAAAAGCCTGTCTGACAAGGAAAACCCTGCTAGTGGTACTGCCACAGTTGACATAGCCTTACAGGAGCTCCACCATGGAACGCTAATGCTATAGGTGAGAATATTTCACTTAGGAAATCTCTTGGCTTTTCTTCATGAACGAAGATTCAGGAAGGACTCATCCCATGCTTTCTACAAGCACGTTGATGACTAAAAAGGGCAATCCGAGATAGGCAAGTCTGGTTGCAGAAAGCACAGCAGAAAGTCCCTTGGGTGATGTTGTTTCCAGGTTGCGGTTCTTTCTGCGTTGTCGTTTTCAGCGTGACTTCTCGAAAGAGGCCGCAGCATTGTGGATAGTGCGTCTCCATGCCTCCCGATGTGAGGCCAGGGCGGATCATTTTTGGTGATCAATCTGGCCAAACCTAAGGTGTTGTTTCAGGGAGTCCTTATATCTCTTTTTGGGGGCACCTCTCTTGCGCTGATCCATTGCGAGTTCACCATAGAGTAGTATCTACTTAGGAAATAAGAACAAATCAAAACAGACATGTTGGCTAGAAGGAAAAACAGCTCAGCTTGTGCTGTGATCAATGGCTGTTACAGGCCTTCAAAGACCCAAGACCTGTGACCTGATTGCATGGTGAGAACCACTCGCATGGAGATTATTGTTTAGTCATTTTGTGGCTTTCGCACTCATGTGAATCCACTCTTAAATTCATTTTGAGCCTGTGTCAAGCAAAGCAAATATTTACTAGAATAATAAAATGCCAATAACTCACCACTATTTTCCAGTTTGCTCACTCTTTCTTTCTAGGAAGGCTTGTTGTAATTAGTGGCAGACAGCATCAATCATTTTTAGTTCCACTTAAAACTTTCAAATGATATAATCACAATGGATGGCATTTTCCACATTAAACCTTATTCCCAGCTTTAGTATTAACTAATTGTGGGTAGCACTCCTTTTGTTTTACAAACAGGTGTGGATATTGGGAACATTCAGATAAATGAGATTTCTATTTAGGGCCTATCAGATAAGGAATCGGGATGAGGACATACTGTTTCTGGTTTCAGGTGCTATGCTAAAATGGGGTATAAGGGCCAAAGGAGGAAGACAAATCTGGTTACCCATGGTGTAAAATATGTACCATGCTGGGACAGATAGTGAGTCTTGCGGGATATGTGGCTTGTGCCTTTGGACATTACACGGAATATGTCAAAAGCAGTACAACTGGATCATGAGTCCGCATTCTCCACAATGTGCAAAGTCTTAGTGAAAACTAGACAGTGATGTGGCTACATGAGGAAGACATGCACAAGGGGTTCCACAACTCCTCCAACAATTCACAGATGAAAACGGGACATATGTGGCCAAACAATATACCGTAAGAGAGTTGCAACTCAGACCAAAGAGAGCCCCCCTAGATCATACACACAGCAGGCAGTCTATGAAGAATAGGCTTTTATTGAAGCAAATATAGTGTCCAAGAAAAGGTTAAAAGCATATCATAAGTAAAAGATATTTCCCAGGTAAAAGTACAGTTCAAATAGTCTTTAGTATCAGAAACAAGGCTTAGAGCTGGATACAAATCCCATGGAAGAACAAGGCATCAAAACAGGAACAAACAGGCCCAGTCCTAGGCCAGGCAAAAGCTTGGAGACAAGATAACATGAACACATCCAAACGAAGTTTGAAGCCTGAAAACTAACTTTCAGCCTGCTCTAATAAAGCGAAAATTACTTTCGATTTGCCAGCCACCCACTCTGCCTCAAACTGGCATCATGCCTAGAAGTGCGAATGTTATCCCAACTGTCAAAAGGAGTCTCAGAAGAAGCCTCATTAAAATCTCCAGGTGTCTCAGCCTGGCTGTTATCTCCTTCTGCACAGGAATGTTAATCTATAGCCTTGTTCTCATGGGAACTGGCCTTGTCTGACATGTCACTGTGCACATCACTTTGCAGGTCAGAATTCACTTCCACATCACCAGCCTCCTCCTCAGCCCTAGCCATCCCATCATCCCCAACATGTACATGAATACCAGGCTGAAATACCACAAAGAGTCTGGTCAAGATGGCAAAAGTTATGGTTGGTAAACAGGCACCAGGAATGTGGCACAGCTGGCTGGGTGTCAGCTGCATAAGATCTCTACTGACCAGAAGGTCATGAGTTTGAGGCCTGCCCGGGTCGAGGTGGGCTCTCGACCTATTGAGTAGCCTGTTGTCGACCTTTGCAAACCGAAAGACAGTTGCATCTGTCAAGTAGGAAATTAAAGTACCACTTAGTGGGGAGGCTAAATTTAACTGATTTACGAGGCCATTAAAAAGATCTCCAGAAAACACGCTGAGAGATGAAGGAGTGCGACAGCTCCCCCTGGTGGCCAGATGTTAAATTGCCTCTGTCTGTCTTGCGTGTTTGTGTGTCTAAATGTTATGTGTACATTGTAATCCGCCCTGAGTCACCTGCAGGGTGAGAAGGGTGGAATATAAATGAAGTAAATAAATAAATAAATTTAGGAAAGACTTCGTAAAACTACAATGCCCATGATTCCATAGCATTGAGCCATGGCAGTTAAAGTAGCGTCAAACTGCATTAATTCTACAGTGTAGATGCATCCTCTGTGAATTCTCTCACAAGCATGTATTGTCGAAGGTTTCATGGCCGGAATCACTGGGTTGTTTTAGGTTTTTCGGACTATAGGGCCATGTTCTAGAAACATTCTCTCCTGACATTTCGCCTGCATCTATGGCAGGCATCCTCAAAGGTTGTGAGGACACATCTCAAAAATAACACAATGAGTAATACAAAACTATTAGAATAATGAGCAACAGTTTATCACAGGCATGGGCAAACCTTGGCCCTCCAGGTGTTTTGGACCTCAACTCCCACAATTTCCAACTGAAAAAAAGAGTCATTTGGCTAATTCAAGCATTTAGTTGCATTCTGTTTTGCTGGCCAATCAGAGTCCTTTATGCAAATTGTCTCTCAGTGGCAACCAATTCTCTCTGTCTGGTGCCTTAGAGTGTTGGAGTTCTGAGGCTGGCCAATCAGAGTCCTTTATGCAAATAATCCCACAGTGGCTTCCAATCGAAAAGTTGGAACATATTTCTCCGCACCTCCGGCCCTCCACACCTCTGCAAACATTTATTTATTTATTTACATCATTTATATTCTGCCCTTCTCACCCCGCAGGGGGACTCAGGGTGGATCACAATGCACATATGCAGGCAAACATTCAATGCCCTTTGACATACAAACATCTATAGACAAGGCACTCAGAGACAATTTACATTCCAGCTTCTGGCCACCAGGGGAGCTGTCGCACTCCTTCACTCCTTTTGCACACTTCCTGGAGATTTATGGCCTCGTAAATTAGTGACATTAGCCTCCCCACAACGTGTTACCTAAATTTCCTACTTGACAGGTGCAACTGTCTTTCGGGTTGCAAAGGTCGACAACGAGCTACACAAACGGTCGAGCGCTCACCCCGAGCCGGGCAGGCCTCAAACTCATGACCTTTTGGTCAGTAGAGATCTTATGCAGCTGACTCCCAGCCAGCTGCGCCACATTCCCGCCACAGTCATTGGACTGCAGTATACATAGTCCACAGTTTTTTGTCATTGGACTGCAACCCCTCTCAACCATAGCCAGCATAGCCAATAGTGAAGAGTCATAGGAATTGAAGCTGAAATGCTGTGTGCTACAGCATTTCAGAGGATGGAACTGGAAAAACCATATTGGGGCCTGCCTTCCCTATGAACACCCTATGAAATAAATTCATATGTTGGTAGGTGATTTGAAGGCACATACACATAATATACTGAGGGCTGTGTATTTCTACTCCCTGCTCTGAAATCTACAACCAGAATCCTCTGCTGTGAATTATTCTTCTCTGGAAAATGTTTCAAGAGTTCCAATAGCAAGCAAGCCATGAGGCGATGCTTCTTCAAAAGGAAAATATGGGAAAACTCAACTCTTAATGGGAATACACTCATATCGAAACATTAGAGTTTACTTCATCACACATGAAAAGCTTTAGCCAAACAGCAGGGGGTTCTGCAGAACCTTAAAATCTAACAAATTTATCACACCATGTGCTTTTATGAATTTAATCTACCTTATTAGACGTGTGAATTATTCAGGATTTCATATATCTAGAATATACAAAGTGTAATGTGTCTTTTCTTTTTTAACATATGGAGGACCCTATCATGGGGCTTTCTTGGCAAAATTTCTTCAGGGGGGTTTAACCAGTGCCGCCTTCTGAGTCTGAGAGAATACAACTGGCCCAAGCAAGATTTGAACCTTGCTCTCCAGAATTATAGTATAGTATAATTATTTAAGGAGCCCCCAGTGGCTGCTGAACTTGCTGACCGAATGGTCACAGGTTCGAATCTGGGGAGTGGGGTGAGCTCCCGTTAGTAGCCCCAGTTTCTACCAACCTAGCAGTTCAAAAACATGCAAATGTGAGTAGATCAATAGGTACTGCTCCTGCAGGAAGATAACGACACTCCATACAGTCATGCCGGCCACATGACCTTGGAGGTGTCTACGGACAATGCCACTCTTCGGCTTAGAAATGGAGATGAGCACCAATCCCCAGAGTCGGGCATGATTGGACTTCATGTCACGGGAAAACCTTTACCTTTATCTTTTTATAATTATATAAAGTGCACCATAGCACATTAAAATTATTATAGCACAGTAAAACTCTAGGCCAATGGTTCTCAATGTGTGGGTCCCAGATGTTTTGGCCTTCACCTCTCATAAATCCTAACATCTAGTAAACTGGCTGGGATTTCTGGGAGTTGTAGGCAAGACCCACAGGTTGAGAACCACTGCTCTAGGCGGTGTTAAAAACTGAGGGACTGAAGGAAAATTTCGTTGGGGGAACCGAATTTCCATTTGGAGAGGCTAGGTCCCATTCAGTACCTACAATCCTGTTTGTATCTGATTTCCCCCCTGACAATCTACCCAAACCTTTTCCCCTTCCAGTCAACAACTTTGGAAAATGTATTGCAAGCTTGCAATTACAGTTTTCATCAAACTCTGCCCTGAGTGATAACTCTGAAGCCTGTTGACGTCAATGAACGTTCCATTATCTAGCAATTAATATCACTACCCGGTAATTAGTAACCTAATTGTTATATAGATGCCAATTTGTCAAACTTGCCTTTCATTTTTAATAATAAAAGAGTACTTCAGACATTGGTAAGGAGAACGCATGCCAGCTGACCCCACATTTCTTTCTTTGTAGCAGACTAGAAGTCTCATGACACTAGAGAAAAAATCCACTAAAAATCCAGTTGCTGCTTCCTGCAGAATTCTGGGGTTTGTAGTTTAGGGAGGAGCCTTCAATATATTTATTTATTTACTTTATTTATATTCCGCTCTTCTCACCCCGAAGGGGACTCAGAGCGGATTACAAATACACATACTAGCAGACAATTCCTGCTGTTTTTCACATACACAACACATAGACGAACAGAGGCAAACTCTGGCCACTAGGAGGAGCTGATGCACTTCTCATCTCTCAGCGTCCCTTGTTGTTCCTTCCGAAATTCCTGGAGTTCTTTTAATGGCCTCATAATTCTATCAAAAATTGCCTCCCCACTAAATGTGGTACCTTAATCTCCTACTTGACAGATGCAACTGTCTTTTGGGCTGCAAAGGTCGACAGCAGGCTACACTTAAAGGTCGAGCACCCACCTCGACCCGGGCAGGACTCGAACTCATGACCTACTGGTCAGAGATATCTTATGGAGCTGACACTTAGCCAGGTGCACCACATTTCTGGTGCATACACAATATGGTCTTTTGAAAATGTCATTTGTTTCCAGTGTTCCTTATTTTCCTGTTTTCCTCTGGAGCTCACTGTGCTTCCTTTAAGGATAGGAATTCCATTTCCCTCCTCCAGATACTGGAGGCTCAGTGAAGTATTCCAGAATCCAGAAGCCATCTCATCTTATCCATTCATTGTTGCCATCTGGCTAAATAAATAATGAATTTGTTGTCGAAGGCTCTCACGGCCAGAATCACTAAGTTGCTGTGAATTTTCCAGACTCTGTGGCCATGTTCCAGAAGCATTCTCTCTTGATGTTTCACCCAGGCATCCTCAGAAGTTGTGAGGCGTTTTGGAAACTAGGCAAGTGGGGTGTATATATCTATGGAATAATGTCCGGGGTGGGAGAAAGCTCTCTTGTCTGCTTGAGGCAGGTGTGAATGTTGCAATTGGACACCTTGATTAACATTGAATAGCCTTGCAGCTTCAAAGACTGGCTGATTTCTGCCTGGGGGCATCCTTTGTTGGGACGTGTTAGCTAGCCCTGGTTGTTTTATGCCGGGAATTCCCCCGTTGTTTGACTGTTGCTTTATATTAACTGTCCTGGTTTTTTTAAAATACTGATAGCCATATTTTGTTCATTTTCATTCTTCCTTTCTGTTGAAATTGTCCACATGCGTGTGTATTTCAGTGCCTTCTCTGTGTAGTCTGACAGGGTGGTTGTGAGAGTGGTCCAGCATTTCTGTGCTCTCAAATAATATGCTGGGTCCAGGTTGGTTCATCAGGTGCTCTGCTATGGCTGACTTCTCAGGTTGAAGTAGTCTTCAGTGCCTTTCATGTTCCTTGATTCGTGTCTGGGCAATGAGGCGTTTGGGGGTCCCTATGTAGACTTGTCCACAACTGCATGGTTATACGGTAGACTCCTGGCTATCAGGATTATCTTATCTTCTTGTCTTTTCTTCGCAAACAAAGATTCAGAAAGGACTCATCCCACGCTTTTTACAAGCACGTTGATGACTAAAAAGGCCAATCTGAGATAGGCAAGTCCAGTTGCAGAAAACACAGCAGAAAGTCTCCTTGGGTGATGTTGTTTCCAGGTTGCGGTTCTTTCTGCATTGTCGTTTCTCTTCAAGACCCATTCGGCGTGTCTTCTCGAAAGAGGCCTCAGCATTATGGATAGTGTGCCTCCATGCCTCCCGATGTGAGGCCAGGGTGGACCATTGTTGGTGATCAATCTGGCCGAGCCTGAGAAGTTGTTTCAAGGAGTCCTTATATCTCTTTTTGGGGCTCTCTTGTGCTGATCTGTGGCAAGTTCACCATAGAGTAGTATCTTTCGGAGACGGTGGTCCTCCATCCTAGAGACGCACCCTGCCCAGCACAGCTGTGTTCTCAATAGCATGGTCTCAATGTTGGTGATCCCTGCTTGCTCAAGGACAGCAACATTCGTAACATAGTCAGTCCAGTGTATATTTAGGATTGTGCGAAGACAGCGCTGATGAAAGTGTTCGAGGAGTCGTAGGTGTTGGCGATAGGTGACCCATGTTTTAGACCTGTATAGGAGAAGAGACAGTATGATAGCTCTGTACACACTGATTTTGGTGCTTTGCCTCAGGTGCTTGTTGCTCCAGACTCTTTTGTGAAGCCTTCTGAATGCACTCTATGCCTTTGCTAATCTGTGATCTATCTCTTTATCCATCTTGGTGTCTGAAGAGATGATGCTTCCCAAGTAGGTGAACTGCTGAAAAGACTTAAGCACAGATGTGCCTATGCTGATGCCCACATGGTGTTCTTCCTGTGGTGCGGGCTGGTAGAAAGCTCTAAAATCAGGACAGTAAATAAAGAGCAACACTTGAGCCAGGCGTCCCCTGTTCTGTATCTTTGCATTTCGTTTTTTTTCTTCCTAAGTGGAGTATCTTGCATTTCTCCCTGTTGAACTTCATTTTGTTAGTTTTGCCCCATCTCTGTAATCTGTTCAGATTGTTTTGTTTTCAAAGAGCTGCAAGGCTGGGTTGTTGTAGGTTTTTCGGGCTATGTGGCCACGTTCTAGAGGCATTCTCTCCTGAACTCACAACCTCTGAGGATGCTTGCCATAGACGCAGACGAAACGTCAGGAGAGAATGCTTCTAGAACATGGCCATATAGCCCGAAAAACCTATAACAACGCAGTGATTCCTTCCATGGAAGCCTTCATTGAACAACTCTACAGGGAGTAGCTGGAAGGCTGATGCATGTAACTGGTTGAGTGGGAAAAGTAGCTCATGGACCACTTTCCTATTTCTGAGGCACCTTGCATCTTAAGACAAGGGCCGGGGGACTCCATGGATGGCAAAGCTGAGGCTATCATCTTCCCGCACGCCTTTTTGTTTTTGGAAGGACTGTTTGGAGGAGCATGGCTCTGCTGCATCATTTGCAGTTTGGACTCTATGGTCAATGGGCGATTTCTGTGGTGCTCCCCTCACTTGAAGTTTATTTTACTTAAGGGCAGGGCCTTAGCCAGGATTTTGATTCGGGGGGGGGGGGCTGAGATTGGATGGAAGAGGGTCTACCCTAGCAAACGTTTTGTATTGTTATCCCAATAACCCCATGAATGTGGGATATAATGAGCATGGTGATCAGATCATGATATGAATAAATATAACAGTTTAAATAATGTACCAGTAAGGCCTTCTCGCGGACCACACTGAGATCTTACATTATGCGAACTACGCGCCTGCGTGGGGCGCCACATATTCAGGGGCACATCCGGCCGCCAAATGCCCCTTCTCAGTCTCTGCCCCAGTGGAAGGTGGTCCGCCCGCGCCGCACCAAATGCGCATGCGCAGAACCAGCTGGTTCAGTGCATGCACATCCGGTGCAGCGCAAGCAGGCCAGAGCCGCCTGCAGCAGCTCCATGAGGCCGGAGACCAAGGAGCCCCCAGCAGCCGGAGGCAGAGCCTCTGACCCTGACCGCCAAACCCTCCTCCTCAGTCCCTCCACACGTGGAACCAGCTGGCTCCGTACATGCGCACCTGGCACACCCTCCACGAGACAGGAGATTGAGGAAGAACGCCCGGCAGTCGGATGCACCCCCGAACATGTAAATAATATTCTACTTTTTATTTTTCAGTGATTGGTTTGGGGGTAGGGGGGCTGCCAAAATAATGTTTGCTTACCATTTAAAATTACCTTAGTCCGGTCCTGGAAAGGCTAATTTAACCCTGGGGCCAGAAGAGAATGGTCATAGAACAGGCCTGGGCAAACTTGGGCCCTCCCTCCAGGTGTTTTGGACTCCAACTCCCACCATCCCTAACAGCCTCAGGCCCCTTCCTTTCCCCGCTCAGCTGCTTAAGCTTGGGCCTTCCCTCCAGGTGTTTTGGAGCGGCGCAGGGGGAAAAGGAAAGGGCTGGAGGCAGGGCCGTAGCCAGGATTGTGCTTTGGGGGGGGCTGAGTTTGTTGGGGGGTGAGACTGGGTGGAAGAGGGTCTACCCCAGTGTTTCCCACACTAGTGTACCGTGAGCGATCATCAGGTGTGCCGTGGGAAATTGGAACCTCCAGGAAGGGGGAGTCTAGTGTGTTGAAGTATAAAACCCTAAGAAACCTACCTCGATAAAGACACACAATTACAACCACCCCCCGTTGTCTACTTGGTCTCTCCCTCTCCATGCATTGGGAAGGCCCGCCTCCCTTTCCCCAAGTAGAGACCTCCCTCTTGCCTCCTGTGGGTTCTGTGTGGGAAGTTTGGCCCAGTTCTATCATTGGTGGGGTTCAGAATGCTCTTTGATTGTAGGGGAACTATAAATCCCAGCAACTACAACACCTAAATGTCAAGGTCTATTTCCCCTGAACTCAATCTGTGTTCATATTTGGGCATATTGAGTATTCATGCCAAGTTTGGTCCTGATCCAACATTTTTTGAGTCCACAGTGCTCTCTGGATATAGGTGAACTACAACTCCAAAACTCAAGGTCAATGCTCACCAAACTCTTATAGCATTTTTTCTTGGTTATGGGAGTTCTGTGTGGGAAGTTTGTGTCTCTCTGCCATTCCTGCCAGGATATCTATGTTGAGTTCATTGAAACAGGCCCAGGTTTCACACTGAGTGTATAAATACATTTTTAAAACATATTAACTATATGTATGACTGTTAGAGTGTCATTTTGTGTCATTTTGCTTGGTGGTGTGCCCCGGGATTTTGCAAATGTAAAAAGTGTGCTGCGGCTCAAAAAAGATTGGGAAACACTGGTCTACCCTAGCAAACCTTTTGTATTGTTATCCCAAAAACACGATGAATGTGGGATATAATGAGCATGGTGATCAGATCATGATATGAATAAACATAACAGTTTAAATAATGTACCAGTAAGGCCTTTTCGTGGACCACCCTGAGAATCTTCCGGGGGGCTGAAGCCCCCTTAGCGCCCCCCCCCCCCCGGCTACATGCCTGGCCGGAGGCTGTGAGGAATGGTGGGAGTTGGAGTCCAAAACACCTGGGGGGGGGCCCAAGTTTGCCCAGGCCTGGCACAGAATCCCAGAAGAGCTGGAAGAAACCCCAAGGGCCATTGAGGCTGAGTGGGCAGGTGGCTCATGCTGGACCACTTCTCCACTTGGGGGGCAGGCACTCTGCGCCTCCAGGCCAAGGGCTTGGGCGGGGCCTTGGCTCCTGGGGCCTTGTGTTATCTCTCTACAAAGGGGAGGGGTCGTTGCCAAGAAGGCGAAGCCTATAAATCCGGGGCGGAGGCGGGAGCGGGGCCACTCGGCTTCTCCTCTCGCCTTCCCCGCGGCTCAGACCTTGCTCGCGGGTCCAAAGGCGGCGCCGAGTCCGCCCCCGGGGCGAGGAGAAGGAAGGCGTCGCTGGGCCGGCGGCAGCAGCAGCAGCAGCCTTCACCCCGGGGCTCCCTCCCTCCCTCCCTCCCTCTCCGGCTCCTCTTGGTGGGGCCGATGGGGCGCTACACGGGCCAGACGTGCCGGCTGTCCTTCATGCTGGTGCTGACGGCGGGCTTCTTCGTGGCCGAGCTGGTCTCGGGCTACGTGGGCAACTCCATCGCGCTGATCTCGGACTCGTTCAGCATGCTGTCGGACCTGGTGGCGCTGTGCGTGGGCCTGGCCACGGGCCGCCTCTCCCGCCGCAAGGGCCCCGCTCGCCGGCCGCCTCCTTCGGCTCGGGCCGCGCGGAGGTGGTGGGCGCGCTCAGCAACGCCGTCTTCCTGGCCGCCCTCTACTTCACCATCCTGGTGGAGGCCCTCCAGCGCCTGGCCCAGCCCCAGGGCATCCGCGACGCCTTCCTCGTCCTCCTCGTCGGCGCCCTCGGGCTCGCCGTCAACCTCCTCGGCCTCCTCGTCTTCCAGGACTGGTCCTGCTGCCGCCGACGCCGACGCCACAGCCCACCTCGGGGCGGGAGGGACCCCGCCGCCGCCCCCGCCGCCCCCAGCCTCCCTCCGGCCTCGACGTCGAGGTGGCCCAAGCGGGCGGCGGGCGGGCGGAGCAAGCGGGGGGAGAAGAAGAAGAAGACGGGGCTCAGGGCGCAAGACAAGCAGGTGCCTCTCGGGGCCGCCCCCTCCCTCCCTCTCTTCGTCCCGTCCATACTCCTTTCCTCCCTCCCTCTCTTCCTTCCTCCCTTCCTCCTTCCCTTCTTCCTCCCGCCCCTCCCTCCCGCCTTTTCCCCCTTCCTTCCTTCCCTCCCTCCTTCCTTCCTTTTTTCTCCTCCCTCCCTTTTTTCCTTCCTTCCATCCTCCCTCCCTCCCAGGGCCGTAGCCAGGATTTTGATTCCTCCCTCCGGGGGGCTGAGACTGGGTGGAAGAGGGTCTTCTTTTACCAAACTTTTTGTATTGTTATCCCAATAACCCCATTAATGTGGGATATAATGAGCATGGTGATCAGATCATGATATGAATAAACATAACAGTTTAAATAATGTACCAATAAGGCCTTTTCACGGACCACCCTGAGAATTTCGGGGGGCTGAAGCCCCCTTAGCCCCCCCTGGCTACATGCCTGCTCCCTCCCTCCCTCCTTTTTCTTCTTTTTCCTTTCTTTCTTTCCTTCCTTCCCTTCCTCCTTCCTTCCTTCCCCCCCTCCATCCCTCTTTCCTTCCTTCCTTCCCTCCCTTCTTCCTTCCTCCCCCCTTCCTCCTTCCTTCCTTCCTTTTTTCTTCCCCCTCTCTTCCTCACTTTCCTTCTTCCTTCCTTCCCTCCTCCCTCCTTTTTTCTTCCTCCCTCTCCCTCCATCCTTTCCTTCCTTCCTTCCTTCCTTTTCATTTCTTTCCTTCCTCCCCTTCCTCCTTCCTTCCCCCTCCAACCCTCCTTCCTTCCTTCCTTCCTTTCCTCCCTCCCTCCTTCCAGCTCTCACTTCCTTTCTCCTCTCCTTCCCTTTTCCTCCATCCTTCCTTCTGTTTTCCTTCCTCCCCTCCCTCCCTCCCTCCCTCCTTTTTTCTTCCTTCCTTCCTTCCTCCGTCCTCCTTCCCTCCCTCCCTTTTTACTTCCTTCCTTCCTTCCTTCCTTCTCATCCATTCTCCCATCCTCTCTTCCTCCTGCTTCCTTCTTTTCTTTTCTTATACATGTAGCCCAGGCACAGGCAAACTTCGACAATCAAGTCGTTTTGGACCTCAACTCCCATAATTCATTGCAGCGTACAGGCTGTTAGAAATTGTGGAAGAAGTAGAAGTCCAAAACGCCTGGCGGGCCCAAGTTTGCCTATGCCTGATATACCATCAAGTGTGTGGTTTTGCCCTGTAGTCTTGTTTCCACAATATTCATATTAATTCCTATTAATATAGGGAAAAGGTGTGGGAAACATTGTGGAACAAAGTACGAATAAAGAAATTACGTAATGTTTATGTCAGCACGTATCTACTTCATGAGTTATCCTTAAACAAACTCCATGCAATTATGCCAGTAGTAAATAGTACTACATAGTATGCATTCTGTATCTATGTGTATATATGTGTGTGTGCACGCGCAAGTGTGGGAGGATTATAGAGCATAGGCTTGACTCTTTTAGGATTTAAGATGGTTTTGAAAAGACTGGTTTTTTTTCTGTTTGTAGAACTTATACACAACACAGCGTTTCTTCTTTGAATGCAGGTAGCTCCATCAGTATCGAGAAATCGTCTCAGGAGGAGGCGGTGCAGAAAAAAGAGAAAAAGTCTGAAGCCCTGAACATCAGAGGTACTAACTTTACTAGACCATCTTCAGAGATCACCTGTTTTGTCTAATCTTTTCGTTTTAGACCCGATTCAAAACTTGTTATGTCATTCAATAAATTGTGAACCCACTGAAAAGGTGGACCCAAGATATCATATTTCATGGATTTTAAGATGCTATAGATCAAGGCTGCCCAGGAAGTCGATCGCGATCGACCAGTCGATCGCGGGACCGAAGGAGATCGATCGCAACCGGATGGGGGTGCTTCTCAGAGGGGGCGGAGCCAGGCCGCACCAAGCCCCGCCCCCTCCCCGGCTTCAGCACTCCCAGCAGCTGCTTCAGCCTTGAGGAGGGCAGGGTCAAGCCAGCCTTGTGCAAGCTATGCCACCACTGGCTTGGCACTGCCATCCTTAAGCCTGGAGAAGCTGCTGGGAGCGCTAAAACCAGAGGGGTTGGGGTGGGGCTTGGTGCGGCCTGGCTCCACCCCCCTCTGGCTACCACTCTACCAGCAGCTTCTATTTACACACACACAAACACACACACACAATTCTAAGATATACATCCTGTTTTTTGAGATGTTTACAGGACCGGACAAAGGTAATAAAAACTAGTAAGTGAACATTATTTTGGCGCCCCTTGGTTCTCCAGCCTGGTGGAGATTGCGCATGCATGCCCACAACAGACAGCTAGTTTCGCGCATGCGCCCTATGTGGGGCCGAAAGGGAGGAGCGTTTTGGAAGTGGCCAGAGGCGGAGCTCCTCTGGCTGCCAAAAGCTCCTCCCCCTGGCAACGGCACATGCGTGAAACTAGCTGGCTTCCGCACATGCGCCATTGCTGCGGGGCGGGCCCGGCTGCCCAGAGCCACTGGTCACCCTGCACTGTGAGGCTGGGGGGAGGAGTTTTTTGCAGCCAGGGGCGCTCAGCCTCTGGCCGGCTCCATAGCACTCCATGCGCCGAACCTGGCGGCCGCGGCCGGATGTGCCCTGGCCACATGGCACTCGTAGTGGCTGCTTACCTTCGCTTACTGTTAAATCCGCCTCTGGATGTTTATATGGGGAACATGTGCATTTTGGAAGTGATGAAAGACAGTATCCTGCTTTCTGAACCACAGCAAAAAATACTCTTTCCTTTCTGCCATGGTAGTCTTCACAGTACCCAAGGATAGGCAACATATCTACAACAGACTTCTATCATTGTAGCCAGCCTCCAAAAATCCTTATATTTCCAGTCTGGCACCATTCCAAAGAGTTTCTAAGATTGTGAAGATCATGGCACTTGGAAATCAGGTAAATACAGTTAGTTTTTGGGTTCACATTTGCTTGTTCATGTAGGTATACAAGACTCCTCAGCAATAATAATAATAATAATAATAATATATTTATACCCTGCCACCATCTCCCCAAGGATACTCAGACTTACATGAGGCCAAGCCCGATAACATATAATAAGACAACACAACAGCAAATAAAAATAATACAATTCATATAACTTACAAATAAGCAAAAACAACACAGTTTAAAAACATTATGGCAGGGCCAGATGTGACATATTAACATTTTTAAAATAAATACTGGATGCGAACAGAGGTAGAATGTGTGTAACAGGAGGGTTTTTGGCTGATAATGTGTTGCAATCAACCCAACAAATAGTTAAACTTTATTCTGAGGGATATTTTGGAAAAAACCACGTTTTGAGGCTCCTCCTAAAAACTGCCAATGTGGGGGCTTGTCTGATGTCCTTGGGGAGCGAATTCCAGAGTCGGGGGGCCACCACAGAGAAGGAGCTCTCCCTTGTCCCCACCAATCACACCTGTGAAGGGGGTAGGAGTGAGAGCAGAGCCTCTCCAGATGATCGAAGAGATTGCCTGGGCTCGTAGACAGAAATGTGGTCATGCAGATAGGCAGGTAAGCCGTTCAGGGCTTTGTAGGTAAGAACCTGCACCTTGAATTGGGACCGGAAGATGAATGGCAGCCAATGGAGCTCCTTAAACAGGGGGGTTGACTGCTCCCTGTAGGACGCTCCAGTTAGTAATCTGGCTGCCGCCCGTTGGACCAATTGAAACTTCCGGGCCGTCTTCAAGGGCAGCCCCACGTAGAGTGCATTACAGTAGTCCAATAATAATAATTTATACCCTGTCCCTTCTCCCCAAAAGGACTCGGGGCAGCTTACAACAATCAACAACAGATACAGAAAATAATATAAGCAATAGACCAAAGACAACAATAAACAATTATCACTTAATACAATTAAAATAACATAATATAAACATTAATAAATAACAGTTTAAAAGCTATTTGCCCATGTCCCGCTTATAGTGTCATAACTATGAATTGGATGTCAACCAATGCCATAAATCAGATAATTAACAATTTGTGTTCTTTGCGTGATTTTCCAGTTTGCTACCTGAGATAGTTGGTTCACTTGCCTAATGGTGGTGCAAACCCACCTGCTGTCCAAATCAAAGGAAGGATGCTCATGTGCAGCCAGGGCGATTCTGTGAAAGAAGAGAGTATGAGAAACACTTAGCATTTATGCTTGGCATCCTGAGAATTTCCATAGCTTTGGCTTCTGCTCTGTGATACTAGATTATCCTGCTTTCACCATAGTTGTGCAGCTTTTCAGAATGCCTGGCTTAGGCGTGCTTTGTTAAGACTTTAGGCACAGAATTGGTGAGCATGTGGGAAAATATGCACAGGATGCACGCTTTGCTGAATATACACATGCACGGCAAAAGCACAAGAGACCAGTTTCCCCAATATGTCCACATGCGCCCGTACCTTGGGAAGTCTGATCTGGCTACGGTCGTCCACGCTCTGGTCACATCCCGAATAGATTACTGCAACGCACTCTACGTGGGGCTGCCTTTGAAGACAGTTCGGAAATTGCAATTAGTCCAGCGGGCGGCAGCCAGACTACTAACGGGAGCTACATACAGGGAGCACACTACCCCCTGCTGTGTCAGCTCCACTGGCTGCCTGTCCATTCCGGGCTCAATTCAAAGTGCTGGTTTTGACCTTTAAAGCTCTATACGGTTCTGGCCCAGCTTACTTGTCCGAACGCATCGGCCGCTACGTCCCATCCCGTAACCTAAGATCATCCGGGAGGCCCTGCTCGCTCCCGCCGACCTCTCAGATGCGGTTGGTGGGGACGAGGGACAGGGCCTTCTCGGTGGTGGCCCCCGCCTGTTGAATGCGCTCCCTAAAGAGATACGGTCCACCTCATCCCTCCTGACATTCAGGAAGAAGGTGAAATCCTGGCTCTGGGATCAGGCATTCCCTCACCAGCACTAGGCAGCATGTGAGACGGAATTTTAATGGGAGGGAGGAAGAGGGTCAATGTTTCTAGGGTTGAATACTGTTTTAATTGGAATGATTGTAGATGTGTTGAGGGATTGTATTTTAATGCCTTAATGTTTTAATGGGTTGTGGGGTTTGGGGTTTTACGCTGTTGATGTGGCATCGAATTGTGCCTGCTGTAAGCCGCTCTGAGTCCCCCCTCGGGGGTTGAGAAGAGCGGGGTAAAATCCTGAAATAATAATAAATAATGTAGCAAAATGAAAAATTGTGTTCTTCATATATGGTATATATACAGTGGGTTCTTGGCATCCATTGGAGTTTAGGTCCAGGACCTCACTGTAGATATCAGAATTATATACATTGGTGTGGTAAAATTTTGTTCCTTGCTTTTAAGTCATGTGGGTGAATTTGTGGATATAGAATCCATAGATTTGGAAGGCTGATTGTTTATAAAATGTCCATTCTTAGTTACTTTTACTGCTGCTGATTCATTTTATACATCACTGGCCCTTTGTTCATTTATTCCTTAGTTTTCAAACTTAATACATGGTATCAAATTACTCTTCCTGTATGTGCCTCATTTAAGTACATTAACAGTTCTGAGATAGTGTGCACTTTGAATACGAGGGTGGGTCAATAAATCTGTGACTGTTTGAATGAAACACAGGTTTTTTTGATAAAAAATCATTTTATTTTTCAATGTTGTCTCCTTTGAGCTCTATACACTTTGTCCAATGATTCTCCAAATTTTTTTATGCCTTCCCAAAAAAAAAGATTTGTCGAGGTCATCAAAATAGGTATTTGTTTGTGAGATGATTTCATTGTTGGAGTCAAATCTCTTTCCGTCGAGCCATTTCTTCAAGTTTGGAAACAAGAAATAGTCACTCGAGGCTAAATCTGGAGAATAGGGCGGATGAGGGAGCAATTCGTATCCCAATTCATGGATTGTTGCCATGGCAACTGCACATGTGCACACCCTTGCATTGTCCTGGTGCAAAATAACTTTTTCTTGGCCAAATGCGTTCGTCCCCCCCCCCCCAAATTCTCATTAAATTGACCCAATAAGTTGGCATAATATGTGCCATTGATTGTTTTACCCTTTTGAAGGTAGTCAATGTGGAATATACTGCATGCATCCCAAAAAATGGTCGCCATGACTTTATTGGCTGACAAACCCACCTTGGCCTTCTTTGGCGCCGATTCCCCCCGAGAAACCCACTGTTTTGACTGCTGTTTGGTCTCTGGTGTGTTGTGGTGGATCCACGTTTCATCCACGGTTACGAAACAGCACAAAAACTCATCCATATTGCAGTTGAACAACACCAAACACTCCTGTGAAATTGTCACACGATTGCATTTGTGGTTGTTTGTGAGCAAACGCGGCACCCATCTTGCGGAAAGCTTTCTCATACCCAAGTGATCATTTAAAATTGAAACCACTGAGCCATGGGAGATGCCTATGGCTTCCACAATCTCTCACACTTTCAATCTCCGATCATCCAACACCATATTGTGATTTTTTTCAATTGTTTCGGGTGTAGCGACCTCAACTGGGCGTCCAGAATGTTTGGCATCTTCCGTGCTTGTACGGCCACAAGGAAATTCAGTAAATCACTTTTTACCATTCAGATTGATGGTGCAGAGTCCCCGTAGTATTTATCAAGCTTAGCCTTGGTTTGAGTGATGGGGTTTTTCCCAAAAATAATGCTTAATCAGCACATGAAATCCACTTTTCCCCATTTTCTCCTCAAATCACACAGTAGTCTGCTATCAATGGCTGTCAAACACAAACTAAATGACGCAACGTGTTCAAATTTTGACAGGAGTCAACTGACAGATGCCTGTTGACAGGAGCAGTGTTGCCCTTTCAGTCAAGAGGTGGGAAACTCAAAAAGTCACGGACTTATTGACCTGCCCTTGTAGTTTGACTCTTGTTGTTTGTCCTGATTAGAGTAGACTCACCATTCAACACCCGACTCACCATTCAACAATTAAATCAATGAGTTTACTATAGTTGGAATGAACAGGGATGACAACCATGGTTTCCAGAGTAAAATTTGATCATGTTTAACCTTGTGTGCAACTTCCTTGTGCCATGATTACGAGATGCTGAAGTTTCCCTTCTCTTTTGTTTCAGGTGTCCTTCTGCATGTGATGGGAGATGCACTGGGTTCAGTCATTGTTGTAATTGCTGCTTCCATCTTCTATGCGCTCCCTCTAGAGAAGAACGCCCCTTGCAACTGGCAGTGCTACATCGATCCAAGCCTGACCATCCTTATGGTGTTCATCATATTGTCTTCCGCTGTCCCGCTTATCAAAGAGACAGCAACTATTTTGCTACAGATGGTTCCCAAGGCTGTTAATATGCAGATCTTGAGTAAGCTACATTCTTCTTGTTGAGGCACTGAAAGGGTTGAGGGTTATTGCTGGCTTGATATTTCTGGATTATACGTATGCTCACACCAACAGCTCTACATTATCAAGTGCTTGGGGATTCTGAGTCACATGGCGGTGTGTCTTAGCAACTTGACTCAAATCTTAATGGATTAGCAAAAGCATGTGCTTTGAGAACATGGCAGTGCTGCAGAATAGTAGCCCTGCTTTTTCCTGAAATCATTGTGCTCATAAATAAATGATAGAGCATGGACAGAATAGGGTTAGGTTCCAGAACCACAAAAAATAAAAACAATTCACTGTGTTTCACCAAACTTTTAATGCAAAATTAATAACAACAAACAATTTAAAACAGCAAACAACAGTAGAATAGAATAACTTTATTGTCATCGTTGTACATTGGATCCCCTGGTGGCACAGTGGGTTAAACTACTGAGCTGCTGAACTTGCTGACTGAAAGGTCACCGGTTCAAATCTGGGGAGCGAGGTGAGCTCCTGCTGTTAGCCCCAGCTTCTGCCAACCTAGCAGTTCGAAAACAAATGTGAGTAGATCTGCTCCGGCAGGAAGGTAACGCCACTCCAGGCAGTCATGCTGGTCACATGACCTTTGAGGTGTCTACGGACAATGCCAACTCTTCGGCTTAGAAATGGAGATGAGCACCAATCCTCAGAGTTAGACATGGCTGGACTTAATATCAGGGGGAAACCTTTACCCTTTATCTACATTGTACAATGAAATTAAATGCTGTCCCTAGCACAACACCCATTCCCCTACACTCCAACCACAACCACACAGCCCCCAATGCCACATCAATGCAAAACCATGGAGTTTATTATTTTAAAATTTAAAAGATTAAAATATATTAAACATATTAAAAACCAGGCAAGTTAAAACCCATTAATACAATTTCACATTGTGCCAATTCACACTCCATGTGCCATACTAAATCAGTTAAGCTTGAAGGTTCCACACCTGGGATGCCACCACAGAGAAGACTCTGTCATGTCCTCATACAACGGTGGGACACACAGGGTCCCCTTAAAAAGACTCGAATTCTCAGGCAGGTATATTTAAGTAGAATGATCCAGTAATATAATAATAATGATAATAATAATAATACCTTGGCCTGCACTTAAAACAATTGGTGCTGACAAAATTACCATCTGTCATCTGCAAAAGGCCACCCTACTTGTATCTGCACACATTATTCGCCGATACATCACACAAGTCCTAGACACTTGGGAAGAGTCCGACGTGTGATCAGATACAAAAGCCAGCAACTTGTTTGCTGTGTACTAATCTTATTTTGTATCAAATAATGATAATACTTTATTTCTAGATTGCCCACTCTCCCCAGAGGGACTCAGAGCGGTTCACATACACATAAAAGGCAAACAAGTTCCCAATCCCATTCAAAATTTTACTTTGTGGGACTATAAGTCCCAGGCTTCTGGTAGTCAATACAGCCAGTAGTTAAGCTGGTTGGGAATTTTTTGT
The DNA here is from genome assembly GCA_030556195.1 of Anolis apletophallus. Taxonomy (NCBI): domain Eukaryota; kingdom Metazoa; phylum Chordata; class Lepidosauria; order Squamata; family Anolidae; genus Anolis; species Anolis apletophallus. Next base: position 191,664,067 of record JARBWK010000003.1, read on the forward strand.
GAAATATAGTTTTTTTTAGGCACATATTTTTTTCCAGGCTCTGGTTTTGTATCAAGTGCTTAATTCTCCTGTGTTAAGTGTTATTTAACACTTAACAGTGTTATTTAGCACCGGGAATGTGGCGCAGCTGGCTGGGAGTCATCTCCAGAAAGTCATGAGTTTGAGGCCTGCCTGGGTCAGGGTGAGCTCTCAACCAATTTGTGTAGCTTGTTGTCGACCTTTGCAACCCAAAAGACAGTTGCATCTGTCAAGTAGGAAATTTAGGTACCACTTTGTGGGGAGACTAAATTTAACTGATTTACAGGGCCATTAAATCTCCAGGAAGTACACAAAAATGAATGAATGTGACAGCACCCCCTTGTGGCCAGAAGCTGGAATGTTAAATTGCCTCTATGTCTGTCTATATATGTTGTATGTCAATGGCATTAAATGTTTGCCTGTATATGTGCATTGTGATCCGCCATGAGTCCCCTGCGGGGTGAGAAGGGCGGAATATAAATGATGTAAATAAATAAATATTTCTGCATTTTTCAGAGCTGCTATTAAAATGAGTGTTGAAGCTTACTGAAATCTTTGCAAAATTAATTTTCTTTTTTATTGCTTTGTCTTCCTCAGCAAACAAACTCCTGGAAGTGCCTGGGGTGAGCAGCATTCACGAGGTGCATGTTTGGGAGCTTGTCAAAGGGAAGAACATTGCTACTCTCCACCTCAAGTGTGACTCTCGGTCTGATTATGAAGAAGCGTCGTACAAAATGAGGGAGGTTTTCCATGAAGCAGGGGTCCATTCTGTCACCATCCAGCCAGAGTATCTTGACTACTTGAGTCCAGAGATACTCTGCAGCTCCCCGTGTATCTCCACAGCTTGTGACTCTCACTTGTGTTGTAGCCAGCAGGAAACCTTCCTTGCTCAGGTGAACGGCTACAACGGGAAAGGAGGCCTGTCTCCAACTCTACAGAAATCTTTCCATAAGAAGGATATGTGGGAAATTCCCAGGGAACCCACATGGGCTGAAGATGTGGTCAAGAAGAACAGTTGCACAAAAGACGATTACAACGAAGAAACCACTCCTAAACCTTCACCAAAACCTTCACCAAGACCAAGTAGTACACGATTTTAGATTTTAGTGCATGTTTATGTTTCTTTTCTAAGGTGCCTTTCTGGGGCAAAGCTTCATAACTGGTGGCGAGTATTTGCCATGGTTCTGAAGGAAACATTTGACAGCGTGGTGCCAAACTGAAGACTGCAACTGAAGCGAGAGATACTTGCTTGTATTGAAAGAGCCATTGTAGAAAGTCATAGAATCATAGAGTTGGAAGAGACCCCAAGGGCCATTCAGTCCAACTCCCTGCAATGCAGGAACACAATCAAAACCCTCCCAGCAGATGGCCATCCAGCCTCTGCTTAAAATCCTCCAGAGAAAGGAGGTCCTTCCACTCTCGTAGGGCAAGTAACAAATCTCTTCTCTATTAACTTAATAGTCTCACCTTATAAAAAGTGAGTGGGCAGCCCATCCTCCAAGAATAGCTTCTACTTTGGATGTAAACACTTCAAGTATGTTTGTTGTCATGTGCCTTCATATTGCTTCCCACCTGTGGCTGCCTAAGATGAAGCTACCACAGGGTTTTCTGTGGCTGCGTGTGTGGCTTGGCTTGCTCAGGGTCACCCAGTGGGTTTTTATGACAGAGCAGGGAATCAAGCCCTGGTTGCAGAGTCATCGTCCAACACTCAAACCACTTTGCAACTCAAATATACTCAGCGCAATTTTGGAAAATCTTTCCTAGGAAAACATGTCTCAAGCGTAAATATTTTGTGGCCAAGCGTGCTTCAGGATGATTTACTGAGCTGGCATGCAGATTGTAAGCCTTTTAGTACTGAGTGATTTTGCTGGGCTTGAGGTGCTTTATTGTTATGACAGAATGAATGAAGACAGGTAACCGATCCTATTTTTTATTTTAAAAAAGCCAACATACCTCTATTTGCTTGAAATCAGGATGAATGGGACAGACCACCTTGAGTTCATCGAGATGTTCAACTTTAGAACAGGAACCAAGGAAGCAAAACCTATGAAAAGAAGAATTTGATGATCTCAGAATTGAATCAAATTAAGTGAAATGAGTAACCAGAGCTTCTTTGGATACAATAAAGACACTTTTTGCACGTCTGAAAAACTGAGAGCAGTGTAGATGGAGATCATGTCATTTATTCACTCACTGATTTCATTCACTTGCCACACCATTCCTTCCCCCTGTTGCAGTAATTATAAGATGCTGTCAAGGACTTGAATATAATCTGCCATGTGAGTGGAGCATTACTGTGAACCATTAAAGATAAATGTATGTTTTATGAATAAAGGAGACCGCAGTCTGCAGCACCCTTGAGTCTGTACATAGCAGGTTTACTTCTATGTAATTTTAGCGCTAGAAAAGTGGTTCTCAACCTGTGGGTCCTCAGGTGTTTGGTCTACAACTCCCAGAAATCCCAACCAGTTTACAAGTAAAGGTAAAGGCATAAAGGTGGTGGCCCCTTGGCTGTGGAACGCCCTACCTAGGGAGATAAGATCGGCCCCCTCCCTGTGAAAACCTGGCTTTTCGAACAGGCTTTTCCGAGCACAGCATAGCTCTATGAATTTACGGAATGATCCGATGATGAATTGAATGGTAACACGACATGGTTAACGCTCACGATTATGTTTTTAGGCTGTACAGTTTTTAAAAATATTTTGTAATACTTTAAATGTTAATTTTATACTGTATATTAATTGCTTAATGCTTTTAAAGTTGATTTTAATTGTTATTGTGTTGTGACATTGAATTATTGCCAACTGTAAACTGCCCTGAGTCGCCCTTGGGTTGAAAAAGGCGGTATAAAAATGTCGTAAATAAGTAATAAATTAAGTGACATTAAGTCTAGTCGTGTCCGACTCTGGGGGTTGGTGCTCATCTCCATTTCTAAGCCGAAGAACCGGCATTGTCCATAGACATCTATGTCATGTGGCCGGCATGACTGCATGGAGTACCATTACCTTCCCCCAGAAGCGGTACCTATTGATCTACGCACATTTGCATGTTTTCAAATGGCTAAGTTGGCAGAAACCGGGGCTAATAGTGGGATCTCATCTCTCTCCCCAGATTTGAACCGCTGACCGTTCAGTCAGCAAGTTCAGCAGCTCAGTGGTTTCACAGTTTGCTAGCTGTTAGGATTTCTGGGAATTGAAGGAAGGCCAAAACATCTGGGTCCCCACAGGCTGAGAAACACTGCACTAGAAGAAGTGGCCTCTATCAGCACTCAATTCCCCCCATTCTTTAACATATGGTGCTATTCAATGTTGTATTTATTCAAATTGTGACACTGTTCAAGTTGTTTAGAGGATTTATTTTTTAAAAATTAATTTCTTCTTAGCATTCATTTAAAAAAAATCTTTGTTCATTGCCTGACACCCTCCGTCTAAACATCGTTGCTGAGCTAGCTTTGGTGGAGTGAGAGCTTCATATCTCATTGCTTGTTTCCATGTGGATTCCATATGATAAGGAATAGCTTGAGAATTCATGGTTGTATGAAAAATTGCTCAAAGTCAATGCCTCACCACAGAGAACCAGAGGGCTTTGTTGCCATGAAAGCCAGAGTGAGGGACATGCTGAGCTTAGGAAAAACAATGCTGTCTAGGGGATTCTGGGAAGTGTATCCTGAAAAGGCAAGTTATGCAAACTCAGTGCATGAAGACACAAGCAACCCATACAGCTCCTTCTACTGAATATGGCTGAAGGAGGGAAGGACAGGAACCAAGCTATCTCCAACACATCAACATCTAACAGGGATCATGCAACCGTCCAGGTGATGTTGGATTGCAACTCCAAGCTTACTGGCTAGAATATCGCAGTCTAGCAATGTCTGGAGGGCTGGTTGATTTCCACCCCTGATTTAGTCAAATATTAGACTTCTCCAGTACAGGTATTGCCCCTTTACATGAACCGGGAGGAGTGTAAAACTTTGCAAATCCATTGACTATTTAGGTTTGTGATGCAAATGTGTCAGCTCATTTAGTGGAGTTAAAGCTTCATTAGTAACATCCTAAGACCAATATATGGTTTTTGTGATAGGCCATCTAAAAGATATTGTGCAGCTTGGCAAAACCATTGCATAGGGAGATGCTGGATACCTCTACATAACACTAGAACAACTAATGACCTCTGGGTACACTTATAATTCTCTCTGGTATTACTTCACAAATGAAGATTCTTCGGAAGGACTCATCCCACGCTTTCTACAAGCGCGTTGATGACTAAGGAGGTTGGATGTGTCCTTCGAGCCTGTGCAATGGATTTTTCTGGTGGCGCACAGCGTACACAGAACTGGCCTCACCCTTTAAACCAAAGGTTCGCCTGCCGGAGCCTAGCAAGCTTATGATGGTGGCAGCGAGGTCCTCAGGTCATAGGTTTGATTTGAGTTTCCTTCTCTAGATGGTTGACCTTACAGGGTTAGACGAGCACCATCTGCCCAGGTTTGAAATTAGAGTTTTCCTTCTCCTAGGATGGTTGCCAAAAGGCTAGAGAGCCCATCCTAACCATTGACGCTCTTTGTCAGACCCTTCGGTTGTGACCTGTGTGGCATGGGAGGCCCTATCAGTGGCTATGCCACCGCCAGCATAGCTCACAACTTCATGAGCGTATGCAAGCCTCTCCCCCACGACAGGGGGGTGCCTATGGAGAGGCACTTATAGTTACACTAGTGTAAAACCACAAGAGGTTTCCGATCAGGGCCTTTCAAACTCCTGATGTTCTACATTGTTCTCAAAATGAAGGTGCACTTTACCAACAAGGAAAGGTTTATATCCTTTCTTGTCCTAAGAAGCTTATATTCAAAAGTGTTTTTAGGTTGTCATGAGCCTTAAAAATGCCTTCTTGGCAACGACCTCTGAGTATAATCGACCCAAGTAATGCTGCTTGTTATACTCCACGGAAAGCCTCACTGAAACAAATGATTACATCTGTATGTGCATTTCCTGTCATTTAATAGAATGTATGTATGTATTGTAGCATAAACCGAGACTATTGTTTATGGTTTAGTATGTGTTGAGTAGTAATGTTTTGGATTTTTTTGTATAAATATTTATATGGCCTTAATGTGAATATAAGCCTTTTCATAAAATACTGTGATTACAGTTCAAAGAATACATCTTAATTAACTGTATTGTGCAGGGTATTGCCAAACTAGCTCTAGTGACAAAATGGCATTATTTTTATTGCTTCAATATACACAGAAAATGAACAAGTAATATATCTTATTTGTGAAAATAGATTCTGTTATTTCTATGAGTTTTTTTTAAAAAAATAAATGTGTAAATCTTGCTCAAGCTTTTACAGTTGTATTTTTTAACCTCAATCATACAGATAAGAGATTGGGGGGGGGGTTTTCTCTCGCCTTGTCTACATCGGTGGCTTAATCCAGGGCTGTCCAACTGGTGGCCCTGGGGCCGTACTGACCCCCAACCCCCCTTCCCCACGGCCCCCTAACCCCTGCAAGACATCAGTTTTTTTATTAAAAAAATTGGAAAAAAATTTGAAAAATTTCGATCTCGGGGGGGGGGACGCAAGTGAGGAGGAGGCGGAGGGAAGCCACGTCAGATGCCCTAGGGGCGGGACTTCCCCCCGCCTCTTCCTCGCTCGCGCAGGGCCACTCTCGGGCTTGCGCGCCAGGGCAGGATCGGCGAGCCGCCCTCCGCCGTGTCCTTGACTCTTGCAGCGGCCGCGCCTGAAGGAAGGTAAGCTCCAGAGTCAAGGACACGGTGGAGGGCGCTTCCGCCGATCCCGGCCCGCCTCCCCCCGTCGAAAAGGGCGCGTTGCGCAAGATGCCGGGCATGCGCGCCAGGGGCGGAGGGCGGGGGCGGGCGGCCGCCCTCCGCCATCTCCCTAGCTCTTGCCGCTGCAAGAGTCAAGGACACGGCGGAGGGCGGCTCGCTGATCCTCTCTCCTGCGCGCAAGCCCGGCATCATCTTGCGCGACCCGCCCCTTTGACGGGGCTGGGTGACGTCAGGCGTGGCGCCTGGACGTCACCCCGCCGAAAGGGGCGGGCCGCGCAGACGCTGGGCATGCGCACAAGGGCGGAGCGGCCCCGCCCCACGAGCAGCCCCGCCCCACTGCGGCCCCGCCCCGCGAGCGGCCATGCCCTCCGCTCCGGCCTCCAAGGTGATCCGTCACCTGCATTCCGGCCCTGGGCCCGAAGATGTTGGACAGCCCTGGCTTAATCAATACTCCCACCCACTTCTTCGTAATCACTCCACATTTCCCAAAAGCACTCAACAAGATCGTATTACTATGTCAACAATTTCATTTCTACTTGCACAATATTTTAACACTCATCTAGTACATTATACTCTCATTTATATCATTTTTTTCATGTCAGGAGCGACTTAATTTCTAAGCCAAAGAGCCAGCGTTGTCCGTAGACACCTTCAAGGTCATGACTGCATGGAGCGCTGTTACCTTCCCGCAGAAGCAGTACCTATTGATAGCATATTTGCATGTTTTTGAACTGTTAGGTTGGCAGAAGCTGGAATTAACAGCAGGAACACGGCCTGCTCCCCGCATTCAAACTGCTGACCTTTTGGTAAGCAAGTTCAGCAGCTCACAGTTTAACTTGCTGCGCCACTAGGGGGTCCCAAGCCCTCCTAGCTGTTATAATTGCTTAAATTTTGCATTGTTTCTGTTCAGATTTCAGTTTTAGCATGAGATGGACGTAATTGCACAAAGAGTTACAGTCTTTCAAACTTTGTATCTTTCCAACTGTCTTAAACTATCAGGATTTGTTAAGATTAAAAAAATACATTTGTACTGCCTTCCTCTAAGGTGGAGAAAGAGTGATTTACCCAAATGTATCCCACTCAATTTCCATAGTTGGGCGGGGATATGAAACCTGGTCTCTTAAAGTCCTAGACTAAGTATGGGAAAACTTCGGCCCTCCAGGTGTTTTGGACTTCAACTCCCACAATTCCTAACAGCCTCAGCCTCTGGGGGGGGGGGCATGAGGCTGTTAGGAATTGTGGGAACAGACAAAACTTCAAATATATTTAAACTATGATTTTAGTGTTAATGGCAGTGTAGTGACGTGATTAGAGGACAAGGATATGGAAAATCCAGTCCAAATTAAGTCATAAAATCCATTGAGTTGATAGAGTTGCTATGACAATAAAGAAGAGAAGAAAAAAAAGTCACCAGAGGAATGGCTGGATATGAATGAGTGTAAAGTATCTCATTTACAAATTATTCATAGTTCAGCGTTAAAACCCCTGTGGTGTTTGTTTTTCTGTCTGTGCCCCTGTTCAAAAGTTTTCACCTCTCTGTGACAATTGGATTTTGAAAAAAAAAATCTGGCTTGTTTTGGAGACAAGGCTTGGTACTAAAGCTTCAGTGGAGACACCTTTTCCCATGATAACTCTTTCAGGACTGAATTTCTCATCCCAAGGGGTAGGTTTCTCTCACTTCCTGTTGTCTCACCCCAGGCCCGGATTAACACCTTTTTGGGCCCTAGGCCACACTTTGGAATTACGTCCCCAGCCAACCTCTAACTCTCCCCCCTCCCCACACCACGCAGACCCACACTTGGCTGGCTTTCACCATGGTGCCTCCGGAGCAGAAGAGAAAGGGAAGTAGGCACCATCCCGCCACCTCCAAGGTCCCTATTCCCACCGGCTGGAAAGCTCCGCTGTACTCTGAAGGTCTCCTCGGGAGTCAGGAGGCTTGGGGAGAGTGCAGCGGGTGCAAACTCGCTCCAAAGGTGCGCACGAGAGAGAGCGAGAGAGCGCCCACGCGAGAGAGCGAGAGAGAGAGTGTGCAAGAGAGCGAGAGAAAGAGTGAGAGAGAGTGCACGCGAGAAAGAGCGCTTGTGAGAGAAAGAGCGAGAGAGAGAGCGCGCACAAGAGAGCGTGAGAAAGAGAGAGAGTGCGTGAGAGAGAGAGAGAGCAAGCACGTGAGCGAGAGAGAAAGAGAGAGATGTCCGCTTGGCATGCACTCCCGGAGGGGATGGAGCAGAGACTTTGCCGGGAGAAGGAGCGAGGAGGGGCATGAGAAAGGGGAAAAGAGGTGCGCGGATTAGTTTTTTTTGGGTCTGTGATCTGCGCCCTCCCCTCGACTTGCGCCCCTAGGCCATGGCCTCATTGGCCTTATGGATAATCCGGGCATGCCTCACCCCTGTTCTTAACTGTGAGTTGTTTGTAAGTCAGAGGTTTTTAATTCAGGGACTGTGCTGTATAGGCATGCATTCCGATATACCAAAACAAAACTGAAATTCAGAATACTTTTGGTACCAATCATTTTGCATAAGGGATGCTAAACCTGAGTTAATTGCTATTATTACAATGCATGCATACATAAAGAGGCTCTGCGTTCTCTGACTTTCTTCCACGGCTGTTGAACTCTCTAATCTCATGGCCGAAGGCCTCCTTGGCTATTATCTTCCATTGCCAATCAGCTCCTTGCAGATGTCCTGAAACTCAACTTAATTTTGATAGCTGGGGTCCAAGTTCTTGTTTTGTTTGTTTGTTTTGCTGTGTGCATAAATGTGGTGAGCAGTAGTTGCTGTTATTCTATGTCTTCACATCATTTCTAACTAATGACAACTCTATGGCAAACCTACCATGGCATTTTCTTTGCAGGATTTGTTCAGAGGGTGTTTGTCTCTGCCTTCCTCTGAGGCTGAAAGAGTGCAATTTTCCCAAGGCCAGTCCCTAGATTTGCAGCTTGTGTGGCTAGTATCCTGTTCGTATCTTTCATTTGCATATATTCCCTTATAAAAGCCAGTGGACATTCTTATCCAGTATGAAATGGGGTATAGAATCAATATACCGTATTTTCTGGCATATAAGACGACTGGGCGAATAAGACGACCCCCAACTTTTCCAGTTATAATATAGAATTTGGGATATTCTCGCTGTATACGACTACCCCTCTTCCATCACACACCAAATACAAATTTGAAAAGCATCAGATTTGATTTCAATATGGTAATTTTCCTATTACTGTACCTCCTTCTCTGTCTCTCAGATCTCGCACCTGTGCACCTGCACCGCTTCACTGCAGTCTTCAGGAGCGAGATCTGAGAGGCAGAGGAGGAGATATGGTAATAGGATACAAGGGTGGGCCAGACAGGTAAAAGAAGTGTGTTCTTCTGGGCCCAGAGCCCCTCTATCTCTTTTTTCCATATCCTGGATGCCTACAGCTTGCTCCGCCCTTCACTTACACCTTCCCGGTGAGGCGCACCTTCACCTCACCATCGGGACCACATTAAGTCCACGAATCCCGCTGAATGGATTTTCTTCTACCGAACTTGTACAGTATTGCCCGTAATTCTTTCATACAGTTCCTGCATGTGGCAGGGACGCAGCCCCTGCCTTATTAGAGCTCCCCCCACCATATGCGGCAAACACAGATTCTCCAATCCGGATTGGAAGTTTCAGCACCCGCTCTATGAGACAACCCCTGGCGTATAAGACGACCCCTGACTTTTGAGAAGATTTTCTTGGGTTAAAAAGTAGTCTTATATGCCAGAAAATATGGTGGTTTGACACTGCTTTAACTGCCATGGCTCAATGCTATGGAATCCTGGAGTTTGCAGTGTGGCGAGGCACCAACTCTCTTTTGCAGAGAAGGCTAAAGACCTTGTACAACTACAACTCCCCTGAATCCATAGCGTTGCGTGATGCCAGTTGAAGGCGTGTCAAACTGTATTAATTCTCCAGTGTAGATGCACTCACACTTGCATTCAGTTCAAAGTTTCAGAAATTGAGTTGAACATGTGGTGCCATTGTACAAATGGGTGCTCGTGTAAATTAATATGATATGAAGACGCAGGTTCGCAGCTTGGGTGTGATCCTGAACTCATCGCTGAGCCTGACGTGGGGATGATGGTGTTCTTCCTGTGGTGCGGGCTGGTAGAGAACTTCCATTTTATTCAGGCTGACTTCCAGCCCAAACACCTCTGCAGCTGTTGCAAAGCAGGACGTGAGGCGCTGCAGAGCTGCTTCTGAATGGGCGACAAGGGAGCACTGTCAGCAAAAAGCAGCTCATGGTCTAGATAGTTTAGAGTCTTAGTGTGAGCCCTCAAATGGCTTAAGTTGAACAAGCTGCCATCAGTACGATAGAGTATATATATATGCTGTCTTCTTCTTTTTATGTTTAAAATTAAACAAATTTTAAACGTGGGAGAACATCTGTCTAGGAATCTCCACCATAGGTTGAACATACAGTAGTTTCAGAGGACCAAGAGATTCCTAAAGTGTGCTACCTAGGAATCTCTGGGTCCTTCTGGACAAGTTTATGTTCCATGTCCAACAGTCTTAGGGGTTGCTGAAAAGAACATATTAAACAAATACCCAAATCACCAAATCCACAAGGGTTAAACCCCTCAAGTTTGAAGAGCTGACCATATAGTCAGTTGTGTTTCTTTTCTAAGCGCCCCCAAAGAGCCAGATTTGTCAAGTTCAAGTACAGTAGTTCTTCAACAGGCACTCTTAACCAGTCAATTCATGTTACCTAATCCGTTAAGAGATTGTAGCAACACTGATAAGAAAGACTGACGTCATAACTTTAATGGCTGTAACAGCACCTCATGTAGTAAAAGTTTTCCAAGTTATAAGGCTTTGAACTCATTGCCCACCATATATAATATCAATATCTCAAGTTTTGATTGCTAAAGTGATTCTCAGGACACATTGCTTGTGAATGGTTACAAAACAGGGACTGCACTCAACCTTCATTATTTATAAAGATTATATAACGAGTATATAGTTGAGGCTGAAATCCCATCGTCCCAAGCATGCATGCCAAAGATCCCCTCCTGTCTAAAGCTACTTCTTTGGACTGCCAGCCACAGAAATACTAATCTGGGCTGGGGAATTCTGGGAGTTGTGATACAAAAAGTGGCTCTTCTGAGCTGGTACAGGAACAATAAGTAAAGGTTTCCCCATGACATTAAGTCTAGTTGTGTCTGACTCTAGAGCAGGGGCGCTCAAAACGTCGATCGCGATCGACCGGGTGATCTTTGGGCCTTATCCGGGTGATCTTCAGGCCCTGACCGGTCAATCGCTCATTGCTCCTCTTGACGCGCCGCCTGCACACAAGCTCCCCTGCTGGGCCTGGCTGTCTCCGGCACTGGGAGAGCCCGAGCGGGCGAGAGGGCTCGCTCGCCACCCGCTCCCCCGCTCGGGCTCTCCCAGCGGCAGCAGCAGCAAGGCCAGGGGGAGCTTGTTTCCCCTGCTGGGCCTGGGTGTCTCCGGCACTGGGAGAGCCCGAGCGGGTGAGCGGGTGGGGAGCGAGCCCTCTCGCCCGCTTGGGCTCTCCCAGCGGCAGCAGCAGCAAGGCCAGGCAGGGAGCTTGTTTCCCCTGCTTAGGCTTGCTCTCGCCGTCTGAGGGGCTCATCGCCATGGCAACCCGAAAGACGATGAAGTCTTCTGGTTCGCCATGCCGATCAGCCCCCGAAGGGAGGGAAGGAGGAAAGAGAGAAGGAGGAGAGGAGGAAGGAAAGGAAAGGGGAAAAAGGAAGGAACGAGGGAAAGAAAGAAAGGAGGGGGGAAAGGGAGGGACGAAAGAAGGAAAGGAAGAAAGAAAGAGGGAAAGTGGAGGAAGGAAAGGAAGAGGGAAAGAAAGTTGAGAAGAAGGAAAGAATAGAGAGAGGAAAAGGAAGGAACGAGGGAAAGAAGGGAGAGAAGAAGGGAAGGGAAGGAAGGAGAGAGGAAAAGGAAGGAACGAGGGAAAGAAAGGAGGGAACATAGGAATGCAGGAAAGTAAGAAGGGGAAAGGAAGAAGAATGGAGGAGGGAAGGGGGGAGGAAAAGAAGGAAGGAAAGAGGGAAAGAAAGGAAGAATACAGGGAAAGATGAGGAAGGAAGAAAGAAAGGAAACAGAAAAAGGAAGGGAGGAGAGAAGACAGAAAGCAAAAAGAAAGAAGGAATGTTGGAAAGTAAGAAAGGGGGGTTTGGGTCCATTGGGCCATTCCATCTTGGGATCCTTCCTCTCTTCAGGATGTCAACCTTCATCTTGGTTCGCACCTTGTCTTCTTGAATTTTATTTTATTTTAGTGGTTTTTATTATTATTGTATAATAATTTTATTATAATAGTATAATAAATAATATAATTATGATATTAGTACTAATAATATATGAATATTTCTTGATATATTAATATGTTAATATTAATGATGTGTATTATATAATAAATATAGTAAATAAATAAATAAATACATTAGAATGTAGTTCAGTCTTTGGTGCGGCCCTCCATAATATTTTTGGCTCTCGTGTGGCCCCCTGGGAAAACATAATTGCCCACCCCTGGTGTAGGTGATCTTTGTGACTTGGTTGTTTTATAAGTAGCTCCCATGCTGAAAAAGTGTGAGCACCCCTGCTCTAGAGCAGTCATTGTCAACCGGTGTGACGCGGCACACCAGTGTGCCGTGCGAAAGCACGTGGTGTGCCGCGAAAACTTCCCCTCCCCCCGCCTTTCTTCCCCCTCCTGCCGCTGCTTGGAGGAGGAGGAGGAGGCCAAGCGGGCGGAGGCGGATCCGGGCCTACCGGGTGAGGCGGGCTCTGAGGTCTTGTGTGTGTGTGAGAGAGAGGAGAGGGTTGGAGGAGCGGGAGGGCGCCGGGCTGGGGGAGGCTTTTCCGCCTGGCCTCCGTGCCCTTCCGAAGTCGGAAGGACGCGAGAGTCGGGCGAAAAGCTTCCCGTGAGCCAACGAGGCCTGCGGGAGGCTTCTCCACCTGACCCCGCGCCCTTCCCAAATTGGGCTGGCGAGGGGGCCAGGAGGAGCGCTTCCCCAGGCAGCAAGTTCCTTGCTGCCTCAGGGAGGCTCCTCCACCTGTCCCCCGCGCCCTTCCCAAATTGGGGACGGGCGAGGGGGCCAGGAGGAGCGCTTCCCCAAGGCAGCAAGGTCCTTGCTGCCTCAGGGAGGCGTCTCCGCCTGTCCCCCGCGCCCTTGCCAAATTGGGGACGGGCGAGGGGGCCAGGAGGTGCGCGTCCCCGAGGCAGCCAGGTGCGTGCTGCTTCAGGGAGGCGTCTCCACCTGTCCCCCGCGCCCTTGCCAAATTGGGGACGGGTGAGGGGGCCAGGGGGTGCACGTCCCCGAGGCAGCAAGGTCCTTGGTGCCTCAGGGAGGCATCTCCGCCTGTCCCCCGCGCCCTTGCCAAATTGGGGACGGGCGAGGGGGGCCAGGAGGTGCACTTCCCCGAGGCAGCAAGGTCCTTGTTGCCTCAGGGAGGTGTCTCCGCCTGTCCCCCGCACCCTTCCCAAATTGGGGACGGGCGAGGGGGCAGGAGGAGCGCTCCCCAGGCAGCGACTTTGAAGTTGCAAGGCCATTAAATGCTAATCAGCATGACCATTTGCAACATTCGCACTTGCCTAAAGCAGGCAAGAGTTCTTTCTTCCACCCTGTACATTATTCCACAGATATATACATGTCACTTGCCTAGTTTCTAACAGCTTACCACCTCTGAGGATGCCTGTCATAGATGTGACTGAAACGTCAGGAGAGAATGCTTCTGGAATATGGCCATACAGCCTGAAAACCTCACAGCAACCCGGTGATTCTGCCCATGAAAGCCTTTAGCAAAAGCTCTTTGATTTCTGCCAGGATATCTATGTTCTTTTCTTTTAAAGAGGCCCAGGTTTCACACCGAGTGTATACTTTTTAAAACATATTAACTATAGGTATTCCTGTTTTTGAGTGTCATTTTGTTTCATTTTGGTTGGTGGCGTGCCCCGGGATTTTTTAAATGTCAAAAGTGTGCCTCGGCTCAAAAAAGGTTGAGAAACACTGCTCTAGAGGGTGGTGCTCATCTCCACTTCTAAGCCGATGAGCCGGCATTGTCTGGTGATGTGGCCTGGCATGACTGTATGGAGTGCTGTTACCTTCCCACAGAAGCGGTACCTATCGATCTACTCTCATTTGCATGTTTTCGAACTGCTAGGTTGGCAGAAGCTGGGCCTAACAGTGGGAGCTCACTCCCCGTTGACAAGGAGGAGACATTGAACTGTCCGTGGATCACATAGCCCAAGGAACGTTTAAGGCTACATCTTCCCTTTCAATGTCCTTACACAGAATGTAAAATGAAGTTTCTCAACATTTATGTCTCCTATCCTGTTTTTATGCTCTTGGAAGAGCAGTCAATATCAAGAGCTCCAAAAGGAGGACTGAGAACTTCTAGCAGCACATGTTCCCACCATGGATATATACCATATAGTAGCCTTGGCTGGGTACAGACTTAAGCAAACCAGAAAATGTGCCACTAAGACCCCATCCACATAATACCTTAATCACAGGAGCTACCGTTTCAAAACAGGTGGCTGGACGACATCAGACAGAAACATTGGAGGAATGGCTACAAAGGAGGGAAACCGTGGCACAGAAAGGTCGCTTTTTATCCAGTTTCTGGTCAATAGAAGCACATCTTTGTATGTGTGTGTGAGACCCTGTATTTCAAAACACACATGTTTTCCTTCCTTCCCCCTTGTGGAGACTGCTCCAGCTGATGCCTGCTTTTTAAAAGCCCGAAAAAGCTAATCAGCTGTTTGGGCTGTCAAATGGACAAAGAGCTGATTTAAAGAAAGCACGAACAGAGAGATATTAGAACTCTGCAACGCTTTATTTTGCTCTCGGCATTACTTCGCGAATGGAGATTCTTAGGAAGGACTCATCCCACGCTTTTTACAAGCGCGTTGATGACTAAAAAGGCCAATCTGAAATAGGCAAGTTCGGTTGCAGAAAGCACAGCAGAAAGTCTCCTTGGGTGATGTTGTTTCCAAGTTGCGGTTCTTTCTGTGTTGTCGTTTCTCTTCGAGACCCATTCGGCGTGTTTTCTCGAAAGGCCGCAGAATCGTGGATAGTGCATCTTCATGCCTTCCGATGTGAGGCCAGGGTGGACCATTGTTGGTGATCTATCTGGCCGAGCCTGAGATGTTGTTTCAGGGAGTCATTATATCTCTTTTTACACTATATAATATTAAACAGAGCTTTAATAAATAATTAGGGAAGGAAGAAATCTGGCAGAAGTTTTTTTAATTCACTCTAAAGCAGCATTTCTCAACCTGGGAGTCAGGACCCCTGGGGGGGGGGGGGTCACGAGGGGTGTCAGAGGGGTTGCCAAAAACCATCAGAAAACACGGTATTTTCTGTTGGTCATGGGGGGTTCTGTGTGGGAAGTTTGGTTCAATTCCATCATTGGTGGAGTCCAGAATGCTCTTTGATTGTAGGTGAACTATAAATCCCAGCAACTACAACTCCCAAATGACAAAATAAATCCTGCACAACCCCACCAATATTCAAATTTGGGCGTATTGGGTAATTTGCCAAATTTGGTCCAGTGAATGAAAATAAATTTTGCATAGCGGATATTTACATTACGATTCATAACAGTAGCAAAATGAAAGTTATGGAGTAGCAATGAAAATAATTTCATGGTTGAGGGTCACCACAACATGAGGAACTGTATTAAGGGGTCAGAGTATTAGGAAGGTTGAGAACCACTGCTCTAAAGGAAGGACCCACCCCATACATATTCTACTATTTAGTGGCTAAGTTTCCTTCTTCCTTTATGTGACCAGTTTAGGGGTGACTTTCCCCTCCTTACCATCCCTTCACTTAAGTTATCCAGAAGTCTTAACAGCTGTCAACTTGTTGTTTGGTATTGCACTTGATTTTAGAACAGTTTTCATTTTGAATATACATCACAGAATTTATTCCCAGATCCAAAGTTCTGGGGGCAAAATAAATCAATGTCCAAATATTTGAACAAGAACAAATTTTAGTAATAGATCACCTCTTGTACCTTATAGCCGGCAATTCCATAGCTGCTTCCCTCTGAATGATTCTCACTTAATTTAATGGATTGTTTTCAGAGCCTAAAGGCTGTGAAGATAAGGTGCTGTGGGCTATATTTCAGAGGAAGGAATTGCCAAAACCACCTCTGGGCTCATGGGGTTGGCATAAGTCACCAAGCAATTTAAAGGTACATACTCACAAAGATAGACATATAAGACTGCAGTTTAGTCCCAAAAAGTAACCTTTCTCAGTTCATGGCATAACTGATGAGAACAGTTTCTTATTGTTGAACAATGGCATTGCAAAAGTGAAACACAACAAGCTCGAATTGAGAAAATATTTCCCATACATCAGATGAAATATGCAATTTAGCAGTCTGGGCACAACTTAGCACACAATTTTGACAAGCAACTGCTATGGTGACTCATCAACCATAATGCTAATGGTGATATCAGGGGCAGACCTGACCCAGACCACCATACAAGATAGCAAGAAAGGCAAGTGTAAGAAGAGTTTGACTTGTTTTGTGACAGATAAGGAAGAGAAATAGGAGCATCTCCCTGAAATGTATTTTCATTGTGAACTGCTCTTTGGTTATCACCTTTTTTGAAGCCCCGAGTCAAGCTGAAACCTTTCCTCATGTGGAATTCTCACTCAAATACACACAAAGGTCACATTTGAAAATAGAAGTCTGAAAGTATTGCATGTTAAAAAAATAATTGTCCTGGTAAAAAGTTTGAGTTATGAGTTGGATCCCACCAAAGCTCCCAGCTCATGTAGAAACTGGGGTTGGAAGATAACAATTGGAAAAAGACTAGGTGTGCATTTACAATGCAAAATTAATACAGTTTGATTAAAAGCAATGCTTTTGACTCTCTAGAAAACTGCAGGAAAAAGTAAATGGAGGAGATAAAAGGATGTTTTACCCCAAGGCAGCATTTTTGCACCAACCTTGTTTAACATCTTTACTAACGATCAGCCACAGCTACCACTCACAAAGAACTTTATATATGCTGATGACCTTGGTCTAACAACATCAACAAAAGGCTTTGAAACAGTCAAAAACCAACTTACTAATGCCCTAATAAATCTCTCCAGCTACTACAAAGATAACCACCTGAAGACACAAGTGTATGCTTTCTACCTACGTAATCATGAAGCCAACAGGAAATTTACCTGGGAAGATCAAGAGCTCAAACACTGTTCCCATCCTAAATATCTTGGTGCCACCTTAGATTGAACACTAATATTTAGGTCCTCTCCATTGGTGCCCCCTTGCAGTGGGGGAGATGCTTGCGTACCCTAATGAAGTTGTGAGCTATGCTGGCAGTGGCAAATTAGTCACTGGTAGGGCCTCCCGTGCCAGACAGGTCACAACCGAAGGGTCTGACAAAGAGCATCAATGGGTAGGATGGACTCTCTAGCCTTTTGGCAACCATCCGAAGAGAAGGAAAACTCTGATTTCAAACCCGGGAAGGTGGTGCTTGTTCAACCCTGTAAGGTCAACCATCTAAGAGAAGGAAACTCAAATCAAACCTATGACCTGAGGATCTCACTGCCACCGTCCAAGCTTGTTAGGCCCCGGCAGATGAACCTTTGGTTTAAAGGATGAGGCCAGTTCTGTGCACGCTGCGCTCTACCAGAAAAATCCATTGCACAAGGTCGAAGGACACATCCAACCTCCAAATCATCAACACGCTTGTAGAAAGCATGGGATGAGTCCTTCCTGAATCTTCGTTCATGAAGAAAAGCCAAGAGTATTTAGGAAACACTGCATGAAAACCAAGCACAAAGTTGCTGAATGCAATAACAAGCAGCACATGGGGTATAGACCTAATATTAATATGAGCATCGGCCCTGGCCTTGTCCTATTCACCTGCTGAGTATGTGTACCCTGTTTGGCACAAGTCTGTCCATGTGAAGCAGGTGAACATAGCACTGAACATTCACAGGATGTCTCAAACCTACAACTGTTGATAACCACTACAAGCTAGCTAGCATTCCCCCCACCTCACCCCGGTGTGCGATGGGAAGTTGCTGCTAACTGTTAGAGAAATACAGTTGAACGTTGTGAAAGCCATCCTCTGCATGGCTATCAGCCTCCTCCCAGTAGACTCAAGTCAAGGAAATGCTTCATGAGAACCACCACTCATCTTAACGTTCCCCCTGAAACAGCAAGGGTATCCCTCTGGGCTCCTAAACCAGGAAATCCCAACTGGATGGCCCCCCATATTTTAGGATACACACACACACACATTTATATACATTTTAACGTGTTTTAAATTCCATCTTAAAATGTTTATTTTAATTTTAACATTGTTTGAAGGCATCAAATAGTTGCCTCTGTATAAAGCCGTCTTGAGTCCCCTTCAGGGTTGAGAAGGGCGGGGTATAAATATGGTAAATAAAATATTTATTTATTGGCCATACTTGTACTTTGCTCTTCTCTACCCTGACAGGGGGACTCAAGGCGGCTTAAAATAAATACATAAATATTGATATTAATAAGGTTAACAATTTTTTATTTTCCAATTTAGCCCAATCTCTTACCCAAACCAGTGCGCACGCTTCTGCATATAATCTTAGGTCTGGTGTTTTGGAATTGATTCTTGCCTTTTTTCCCCTGCCGCACTTTCTACAAGCGCGTTGATGACTAAAAAGGCCAATCTGAGATAGGCAAGTTCGGTTGCAGAAAGCACAGCAGAAAGTCTCCTTGGGTGATGTTGTTTCCAAGTTGCAGTTCTTTCTGCATTGTCGTTTCTCTCTTTTTTTTCTTTTTTTTTTTATATAAATGGTCTTTATTAGGGTTTTCAGAGATTAAAAAAAAGTGACATAGAATACATTACATAACAAAACATAGCCATACAAATTGGGTAGGTGGGGGGTTGCAGGGGGCGGGGGAATTGGGAAAGGGTAGGGAACACAAAGGGTCACTGAGGGGGGGTGCTCCAGACAGGGACATGGGGGGGAGGAGAGGGTATGTTCTTAGTGTGTTATGCGACTCGTGGCTTATTTTTCATTCTTCATTTTGTTTCACATTATGTCTGAACCGTGCCTAAAAAAGGGTATATAAAGCAAAATATCTATAAATCATCTTTGTTCATACTATAGTGTTATAACATTTCATCTGGTAGTTACATCAGTCCCAATTAAGCTTCTTAAAAATTCCAGTTCAATATTAGGTCTATTTTGTGCTCGGTGCTGAAATAGTCTTTGACTTTTGTCCAGTCCATCTCTATTGTCGGGCGACTTTCATTTGGTTTCAACGCTCGGTAAGCCACTCCATCTGGATCGTCTCTAGCGTCTTATCCAGCCATTCCTCGATTGTTGGGGCTTTCGGAGATTTCCAATATTGAGCATATAACATTTGGGCTGCTGTGGTTAGTATTAAGTAGATATGTTTGTCATTGGCATTCAAGCTTAGGTCTGTTATCCCCAGTAGGAGTGACTCTGGCCTCCCTTCTATTGTTTTTTAAAAAAATTTACACAGTTCTTTATTTACCATTTTCCAGAATTGTTCCGCTTTGGGGCATAACCACCAAAGGTGGAAGAAAGTTCCATTTTTTTGGTGACAGTTCCAGCAATCGGATTTGGTGTTCTTATATATTTTGGCTAATTTTTCAGGTGACAGATACCACCTATACATCACTTTTATCCAGTTTTCTCTGTAGCTTTGGCATGCAGAGGAATATATATATTTTTTCCAAATTTCTTTCCAAGTGTGCCAATTAATATTAAAACCAACATTCCTTGCCCACTTTTTCATATAGTCCTCTTGCTTTTGCTCTTTTTGACATAGGATTTTGTAGATTTTACCCACCGATTTTGTAGATTTTACCCACCGGGCCCAATAGTACGTTTTCCAGCTCGCTGGGGTCGTCCTCAAAGCCTTTCTTAAGGTCTAATTTAAATTTTTCCTTTATTTGATAAAAGGGAAGCCAGTTCAACTCCTTACCTTCTTGTGTGAGTTTCTCTTTGAGACCCTTTTGGCGTGTCTTCTCAAAAGAGGCCGCAGCATTGTGGATAGTGTGTCTCCATGCCTCCTGATGTGAGGCCAGGGTGGACCATTGTTGGTGATCATCTGGCCGAGCCTGAGATGTTGTTTCAGGGAGTCCTTATATCTCTTTTTTGGGGCGCCTCTCTTGCGCTGACCCGTGGCAAATTCACAATAGAGTAGTATCTTTGGGAGGCGGTGGTCCTCCATCCTAGAGACATGCCCTGCCCAGCGCAGCTGTGTTCTCAATAGCATGGACTCAATGCTGGTGATCCCTGCTTGCTCAAGGACAGCAACATTCATCACATAGAAGGCACTATGCTATACCTGTGAAAAAGAGAGAAGAGAAGGCAACCTAAAACTGGAGAGTGAAAGAGGGAGAAGAAAACATGTTTTGGACCTGGAAATGTTTTTTTTTATTAAAAAAGTTTGGGTGAAAAAGAGACTTTTAAAAAAGTTTTAATCTCTCCCCTTTTATTGTCTTCTGTGTATTTAATCAACTAATTCTCCTGAAAGTTGCATATGACTCCCAGGAAACTGAGATACATTAAACCTCATGACCCTGTGGTTGCCATTGAGATAAATGCTACTAGGAAAAAGCAGGGAGGAGTACCTGGAAAGTGGAACAAGGTGACAGGGTTCACCTTCCATAAAACCCTGGTTGAAACCAGCAGTGTCTATAAAATATGCTCACAGAAAGAAATAGTCTTCGATTAATGTTTTCAAAGCACTCTTTCCCAGCAAAATAATACTTACCAAAGCTTTCAACTTATACCTTGTTTTTAATTCTTTTCCTTAAGAAAATACCACTAAGCCTTATATTATCATGTTTACTCAGCTTTGGGCTGACTTGAAGCACATATGCAAAGAGATATTGTGGCACTTTTGAAGCTGAGAGAGAGAGAGAGAGAAGTTTATAACGTGTTTATAGATAGATTCTGTTTCATCACATGCATGGAATGAAGTGCCTATGAACAAACATAAACAGGTGTGTGTGTGAACAGTAGTAGAAATACAAAATTTGTGGTGAGAAATCGTAAGGAAAGACCAAAATCAAGATGAAGTGATCATACGCCCATCCTTCAGCAACTGCACTGGCTTCCCATCGAGTACCGAATTGCCTTCAAGGTGATGGTTTTAACCTTTAAGGCCTTGCACGGTCTAGGGCCTGAGTACCTAAGGGACCGCCTTACCCTGTATGTTCCCCCGAGATCACTGCACTCAGAAGAGCAGAATTTGTTGCTTGTCCCATCTGTCCGCTCTTGCCATTTTTCCACAACCAGGCAGCGGGCCTTTTCGGCTGTGGCCCCTGTGTTGTGGAATTCCCTTCCTGATGACACTCGAGCGATCCCTGAGCTGGCCCCTTTTCGGAGGGCTTGTAAGACCGCCCTCTTTAGACTGGCCTTCAATTAATCTGGTCTGGCTGGGCATGTTTTAACGTTATGACCAAGGAACCCATGGGTGCCTGTGGACCTTTTTACTGAGACAACTGTTTTATGCTATGTCTTTTATTGTATGTTTTTTGTTTTTATTATACACTGTATATTGTATCGTATGTTGTGATCTGCCCCGAGCCTGCAGGGAGGAGCGGAATATAAGATTGAATAAATAAATAAATAAATAAATATGAATAGTGGAGGGAGTTCTTGGATTGGCTCAATGCATGGAATCATGGGAGTTCTAGTTTGGTGAGGCACTGGCATTATTTTGCAGAGGAGGTGTTTCTACTGCGATTTTTAATTGGTCTTTATCTCAGTCAATTATTTTGCTTTGTTTAAACGCTTCCATCATTGTTCCATCACCAGAGAAGTTCCCTATTGATAATTTTCAGGTCTATAGACCAGTGGCACTCATTTCCATCATCGTGAAGTGTCTTGAAAAACTGGTCTATAGGCATATAATTTATTGCCTTCCATATGTATTTGACAATCACCAGTTTGCATATAGAACTAACAGATATTTGGACAACAGACGTAGAAGCACTTTGTTTATGGAATTGAACTGGAATGGCTTTGTCGTTTTGACAAAATGCTTTTAACTGTTTTTAACTTATTTATTATTTATTTATTTAAAAATTATTTTTAAAAAAATAGTCTTTATTAAGTTTCATAAAGTTACATAAAAAAAAACAAAGTAGAACAATAGGAAACAGTTACAAAGGAATTAAGAAGAAAATTTGACATCTATCTTGCCATATAATGCAGAAAGATATCACTAAGAGGATTTTCAATAGAAATAACAAGTAAAGAGTTTATTTTTTTTATTTATTAATTTATTAATTATTTCAATTTGTATACCGTCCATTCCGGATGGCTCAGGGCGGTTTACAACACATAAGATCACAACAATAAAACAAGTAAAGAATTAAGTAATGAAACTTAAAGTGTGCCCAAAAAAGAAAAGTAGGTCGGTGAATCGTACAACACCATCAAGCTGAGCCTTTAGGAGTCTACCTTTTTGCTCTTATTTTCTTATTTTATCTTCTTGTATTTGATCTATATTACCTGGAAATATAAATAAAAACTATTGTTTAATACACCCAACTATTAATTTATTACCCAATTTACTTTCAATAATCAATATTTTAATCAGTTTTGCTCTATTCTTAAATGATATATTCACCCCTCTATCCCCAGTTTAACTTTAAGTCTGTGTTATACTCCATTTTACAATATTCTTGCACACTAGACCAATCCATTTTCTTTCTCCTACTATCTTCCCCAACATTGTCCTTCAAGGCATCTGTCAGCCATTCCATTTGTATAGTATCTATAATCTTTAATACCCATTCATCCTTAGTTGGAGATTTTTCTGATTTCCAATATTTAGCATATATTAATTTAGCAGCTGTGGTTAATATCAGAAACAAATTTCTTTCTTTTTCTGAAAAATTGAGGTTGGGATCCACTATCCCTAATAGAAATAAATCTGGTTTCCTCATAAATGTAGTTTTGAATATTTTTTCAGTTCCTCAATTATCATATTCCAAAACCTTCTTGCTTTCTTACAATGCCACCACAGGTGGAAAAAAGTTCAATTTTTCTCCCCGCAATCCCAGCAATTGGTTTTAGCATTGCTATACATTTTTGCTATTTTGACTGGGGCAAGGTACCACCTATACAACAGTTTAATCCAGTTTTCTTTAAACTTGTAGCAAACTGATTTATGTATTTATGTTCATTTTCCATGTGTTCTTCCATGTTTCTGGTCTTATTTGATATCCTATGTTCCTTGCCTATTTCTTCATATATTCTTTAGGTTTGTCATTGTCTATATCGCGATGAATCAATAGTTTATATAATTTTCTGACCAAGTTTTTATCCTTATCTAACAAAATTTCTTCTAGCTCATTATAGTCATCGCTAAAACCAATTTTTCCATCATCTTTAAATTTTCGGCTTATCTGATAATATGGAAACCAGTTTATCTCTACATTTTCATCCAATAGTTGTTGCCTGGACTTCAGGGCATATTTATGTCCATCCCAGAATGTTATGTCTTTATAGGTTACCCATTTGGTGTCTTCCAGTTACCTTATTCTACAGGGTTCTTTGTGGGATATCCATAGTGGTATTTTTAAAATATTTTTAAAAATAATATTTCAGCCAAATTTTGATTAATACATCTCTTATATAGTGGTTTTTAAAATTTGGATCGGCTTTCAATTTGTTGTAGCACATATATCCATGAAATCCAAACCGCAACTCTAAACCTTCTAAGTTTAACAGTTTGTCATTTTCTAGTTTACACCACTCCTGTACCCAGGCTAAACAATTCACCTCATAATATAGTCAGGGGCGGACTAAGGTAATTTAAAATGGTAAGCGAACATTATTTTGGCGCCCCCTCGCTCTCCGGCCTCGTGGAGCGTGCACATGCACGCCGGGCACGCATGCGCTGGGCCAGGTAGTTCTGCGCGTGCGCCATTGCTGCGGAGGAACTCCAGATGGACCGAGATACCAATCGCCCTAAGTGAGGCTGAAAAGGAGGAACTTTTTGCAGCCGGGACGGAGCCGGAGGTTTTTGGGCGATTGGCGTCTCAGTCCAGCTGGAGTCCCTTTGCAGCAATGGCACATGTGTGGAACCTGGCGGCCAGAAGCGCCCCTGACTACGTGGCGCCCTAAGCGGGTGCTTACTTTGCCTAATGGTAAATCCGCCCCTGAATATAGTTTAAGGTTTGGTACTCCCAGCCGACCTCTTTCCTTAGTTTCTTGCAATATTTTCATTTTTACTCTGGGTTTCTTCCCTCCCCATATGAATTTTGAAATATCTTTCATCCAAGTGTTGAGCTGGGAGTCCTTCTTAATAATGGGTAGTGTTGCAATTTTTTAAAATTTTTTGGGAGCGACATCATTTTCCTTGTAGCTATCCTATAGAGGGACTCAGACCGGCTTACAGCAAAATTCCATGCTATACAAATTTAAAACCTGTTACAACAACATATTAAAAACATAAAACACCAAAATACATACTTAATGATTTATCTATTGTTTTAAACTGTTTTTATATTGTATGTATGTATGTACAGTATGGCATTGAATTGTTGCCAAGTGTAAGCCATCCGAAGTCCCCCTCCGGGGGTTGAGAAAGACGGGGTAGAAATGCTGGAAGTAAATAAATAAATAAAATATACAGAGGATGGCTATAGCCGTCACTCTCCCTACTGCTCTGACCCACCTGGAATGACGAGGGAATGATGTGAGGATGCTTTTTACAGACTTTAGTACCACATTTAACAGAACCCTTCCACATAGGCTGGTGTCTAAACTTATGGATCTCGGACTTTCTGTTTTTGGATTATGGACTTCTTGTCTGGACATTCCAAGAAGGTTAAATTAAGTAACCATATCTCTTCAGCTCTTATTCTTATCACTGGTACACCAAAGGGCTGTGTGTTGAGTCCTCTACTCCAGTGTTTTTCAACCTTTTTTGAGCCGCGACACATTTTTTTCATTTTCAAAATCCTGGGGCACACCACCAACCAAAATGACACAAAATGACACTCTAACGCAGTAATACATATAGTTAATATGTTTAAAAATGTATTTATACACTCACTTAGTGTGAAACCTGGGCCTGTTTCGATGAACACAAAATAGATATCCTGACAGGAATGGTAGAAAGATACACACGAAGCTCTTGCTCA
This sequence comes from Anolis apletophallus, assembly GCA_030556195.1. NCBI lineage: Eukaryota > Metazoa > Chordata > Lepidosauria > Squamata > Anolidae > Anolis > Anolis apletophallus. The sequence goes on from JARBWK010000003.1 coordinate 191,689,006, forward strand.
ACAGCTGTCAGTCTCTCTCTGTTTTTCGTTTTTATCACAGTCAAGCAAAAACTTCTCCATCACTGTCACTCGCTTGTCTTGCTGTGATCCCAAATTGCCACTGTCACTTGACGCGCAGCTGCAGTACTAACTCTAACTTTGTTTACTTAGCCGCGTCTTAGCGAATCCAAGATGGCACGACCATAGCACTCTCGTGTCACTTCTTAGGTGATGCGAGAGTGCTATGGTTCCATTTCTTAAAGGGACAGATGCGCCTTATAGTTTATATATGAATGAAGTTCGAAAATAATTTCCCACGGCACACCTGATGATCTCTCACGGCACACTAGTCCTTCCTCTCAGGTAAACTCAGGAAGAGGAGGAGTTAGGGTGGTGACATCATGCTCCTCCCATCATGGTCCACATGGCTGAACAATAGGACAAAGGCCTTGCAGGTGAAGACAACCAAATACATAATACAGATACAAAACAAGCCCCATGGGGCGCAATAGTATGGTCTTTTGCAGGTTTCTTTTTGTTTGTGTCAGGAGCAACTTGAGAAACTGCAAGTCGCTTCTGGTGTGAGAGAATTGTCCGTCTGCAAGGACGTTGCCCAGGGGACGCCCAGATGTTTTTATGTTTTACCATCCTTGTGGGAGGCTTCTCTCATGTCCCCACATGGGGAGCTGGAGCTGACAGAGGGAGCTCATCTGTGCTCTCCCCAGATTCGAACCTGTGACCTGTCGGGTTTCAGTCCTGCCAGCACAAGGGTTTAACCCATTGCACCACTGGGGACTCCTCTCTTTCACAGAGAGGACATACATTTCCAGATGGAAGGCGGGCCCGACAAGAGTTTGCTTAAATGTTTTATACAAAAACTACCATAGTATCTTCTTTCTATCTTCCTTTTCGTCAATGTGTAAGTTCCACTCCTTCAAGATAAAATGGAAATACATGATAGAATTAATTAGCCAGAGCATGATGTGGAATATCACATATTTTTTTAAAGTCTATCTTGCTGTCCTGTGTATTCCAGTGCAATTATGCAATCCCTGTTGCAAGTTTGAACTGCACAGGTCAAGGAGGGCATTGCGGTCCCTGTGTGTATGTTTCAAGGAATAATAATAATAATAACTATAGTCTAGGAGATGAAAGGATGATTAATACTTGTTAATAGGAATAAGTTCAAAGGTAGCAGAGTCTGTTGTGATGGAACAGTTTATGTAATTTTTGACGCACGAAATGCATCAGAACGGAGATACGGAGATACGGAAAAACCAAAGACCAGGTAATTAGTGGAAGACACTTGATAATTGGCAACCAAAAGATAAGCAAGATTTTCCCATCCACTATTGCTCGATCAGCTACAAAGTACCCCTAATTCTGTTGAGCTGGAATATTTGAGGCTTTGTTTGTACTGTAAGCAAACTGATACATTGAAATATTGACTCTACGCTGTAGAATAAATGCATTAATCATTTCAATAAGATTTGTTATTATCCATGATTTCACATAGCCATGCAAAGTCCAGGAAAGTCCTGCAGATGGAGGCAGGTGTAGGTCATATTTGAATTCTGCTCCTGTCCTCTGGATGTTTAGGCATTCAGCTTGTGTTTTACTGTAAATCGCCCAGAGCCAACTGGGATGGGCGATTAATAAATCCCAAAATAAATAAAAATAAAAAATAAATATTTTAGTTTAAATATATTTTAAACTGTTTTAAGCTATATGATTTAAAGTAAAGGTAAAGGTATCCCCTGACATTAAGTCTAGTTGTGTCTGACTCTATGGGGTGTTGCTTATGTTGTAATTGAGCAAGCTGAGCCTGTAGTTGCTACAGGTAGTAACAGGGAGGAGGATACTTTGTCGGACATGTCACTTGAAGAGGGAGGTTTGGGCAGAATGACTGCAGCTGGGAGGAAGAGAGCTGCAAGTGTTGTGAGTTTGGAAGGTGCAGAACAAAGGAGAAAGGTCCGACAAATACTTAGGGAGCCTACCAGTGATGACACTTTTGAGGGGTTTGAAGCAGAGTTAACCTCAGAAGAGAGTGATACAGAGCTGGACTCAGCGTTGGTGCAGGATGTCAGGAATGTGTTAAATGCTGAGTCCAGCGAAAGCTCATTTTTTGGCTTTTCAAGTGATCCTGATTGGCCTAGTGGGAATGTTGAGTCGGATTGGGGTCCTTTAACTGTTCAGCAAAGGTGGGAGGATTGGAGGAACACACCCAGGGCTGCAGCTGTGGGGACTGAGGCAGATTTGGGTGGGGAGTCTGATGACTCTGAGTTGTAAGGGTATAAAAGTAAGGTCTGGGGATTTGGGACTCTGCGGTCGGCCAAGGTGTTGCTGGTGGGTTGCTAGTTCCTGTATCTGGTGCTCTTGATTCTTCGTGTCTTAGTTCCTGATTCCCAGCGAGCTGTGAGTATTGGGCTGTTTTTATGTTGGGTTCTGGGGGAGCTGCTATGGCAGCTCTAGCTGACACTGTTGTTTGTTGGGGGGTTGGGGCTTTAATGTGTGTTTTTATGTTTAGTGACTACCGCGTTTCGTTTGATCATTTCCTGTGTTGCTGTGAGTGCCTGTCTCTTTTTGGTATTGTATAATGGGTGGAAGGGGGTTGCTGTGGGTTGCGGGGGCTTTGATGTGTTTGTTTGTATACTTAGCTCCTGGAATTTGAGAAGCACTCCTCCTTTCCTTCTCGGACGGATCTTCGCATTACACAGACTTCGAGCCGGGATAAAGGCCAAAGACTACGAAAGACGGACGTCTTCTCTGTTTTGTTTATAGGCTTTTTTGGGTGTGGGTTTTTTTATGCTGGACTGTGGCTATGTTTTTGTTTGAATAAACTGTAAATACTTTTACTAGCTTGGCGTGCCTGTGAGCCATCTGTGGGAGTCTCAACAGCTCATCTCTAAACTGAAGATCTGGCATTGTCCATAGACACCTACAACGTCATGTGGCCAGCACAATTGCATGGAGCGCCGATGCCTTCCCGCAGAAGCGATACCTATTGATCTACTTACACTTGGCAGAAGCTGGGGCTAACAGTGGGAGCTCACCCCTCTCCCTGGAATCGAACCACTGACCTTTTGGTCAGCAAGTTAAGCAGCTCAGCAGTTTAACCCACATCAACACCAGGGGACCTATGTGATTTAAAGGGACTGATATTTCCAGGTATAGCTGTAGATGTGTTCCTGTGGGTTACTTTACTTCTTTACAAGCAGAAGTAAATACCTTGCTGAATATCATCATGATCAAGATCATCATCTCATGGCTCACAATATTAAAAATGCAATTTAAAATCTACAAGACATAAATATAAAAATAGATTTAAGCATACATATCAGATAAAGTTACTTAAAACACTTTAAAACATTTTGATCATCCATAACTTGAAAATATTTTAAAAATTACCCAAAACAACCTTTGATCTTGCAAAACAACCTTTGATCTTGCAACTATATACACTATTTTACTTCACTGTTGTATATGAAGGGATGGGCTTCTAGAATCAAACCCTAGTGGATATTGAGGGCCCATTGTGTCTTCATGAATTGTGTAAAAGATCATTAATAAGTACCAATTCAGCAAAGCGTTTGGTTAGTCCTAAGTACAGTAGACCTATTGACTGAACTATTGAATGATGAGTCAATCTATGGAAAAAGCTTACTGACTCAATGGAACGTTTTGTATTGGCACTATAGAATCCAGGCCATTTAAAAGTAAAAATAGAAATTGTTGTCCACAGTTGGAACCTTATGGGAAAAAATGGATTTTAAGTATGATGCTATGGAGCCTCCTGCTGGAGCCAAAGCTGCCATTGCAAAGAAGTGTCCTATGTGGCATGATTCAAGCAAAGCTGTAAAAAGAGTAACATGAATCCCTAGGTGACGCTGCTGCGAGTCCAGGTTGGGATCATGATTTCTGTGCAACCACTAGCAGTGCCTCTAATTCTGTCACCGATACTGGTGTCCTCATTTTAGTGTTTATTAGGATCTTCTTCACTGAAAACTTCTTCACTGAAAACTGAGCTTGGAATGCTACCATTTAAAAAAGCTGTATTGTTTGAAAATGTTGTTCTCAGTACGCATTATATTATATAACCATAAGCTTGCTACTTTAAAATATATTTTGCCGTTTTAAAAACACATTTTAAGACTGATGAGAAAATGGCATTAAACTTGAAAAATCCAGTTACATAAGCACTAAGAATACCCTTTAAAGGTAGCTAAAAATGTAACCAGTGCCATTACATAATTTAAAAACCCTAAAACAACAATATACAGCAATTTTGTTGAGGAAAGGCTCAGACATTTTTGAAAGGTCTTTAAGTCTGACCGGAATTGTTACAGAGTGGCTCTTGAGTTCCAATTGTACAAAGTTTTGAAATGTTGCTTTGTTACACTCTTTTAATTGTAAAAGTAATCAGGTAAGCATAATTAGGCATTTGTAGTTCATTAGTAAATTATGATCAAATCAGAATGGTAGCTTTCAAGTCCAAACATGTTTTAAAACGTAAAGGTTTCCCCTGACATTAAGTCTAGTCATGTCCGACTCTGGGGAGGGTGGTGGCTGGTGCTCATCTCCATTGCTGGTGTTGTCCATAGATGCCTCCAAGGTCATGTGGCCAGCATGACTGCATGGAGTGCCATTATCTTCTTGCAGAAGTGGTACCTATTGATCTACTTGCATTTGCGTGTTTTTGAACTGCTAGGTTGGCAGAAGCTGGGGATAACAGCGGGAGATCATTCTGCTCCCTGGAATCAAACCACCAACCTTTCAGTCAGCAAGTTCAGCAGCTCAGCATTTTATGTATTCAACAAACTGAAGCCATTGTTCCGTGTCCTAGTCTCCAGGGCAACAGAAAAAAAGCTTGCTCCCTCCTCCCTATGACTTCACCTCACATATTTATACATGGCTATCATGTCTCCTCTCAGCCTTCTCTTCTTCAGGCTAAACATGCCCAGCTCTTTCAGCCGCTCCTCATAGGGCTTGTTTTCCAGACCCTTGATCATTTTTGTCGCCCTCCTCTGGGCACATTCCAGCTTATCAACATCTCCCTTCAATTGTGGTGCCCAGAATTGGACAGAGTATTCCAGATGTGGTCTAACCAACCAAGGCAGAATAGAGGGGTAGCATGACTTCCCTGGATCTAGTCACTCCTATTGATGCAGGCCAAAATCCCATTGGTTTTTTTTGCCGCTGCATCACATTGTTGGCTCATGTTTAACTTCTTGATTGGGGACTTAGGCTGCATCTGTGATTTCTGGCTGTCCCTGGAATTTGTTACCTCTGGAACTTTATGAGATATTTGGATTATTGCTTGGTTATCATCCGTTGCTACACTTTTTGGGGGGGATAATATATCTTCCTTTCTTATTCCTGATTTTTATATGCTTTTAATATGTTTTTAACAATAAATGGTGTGCTTATATTCCTGGACTCTTGTGTGGTGTGGTAGTCATAGGTGATTCCAGGCCTAGAGTGCAACACACACAAATAACAGGACATATGAAGAAAAAGTTCATTGATCTCAAAGTGCACCAAGAGGTGATCTGCTAAAAATACTTCTGCCTGCTCAGGCATTCTTTCCCTCTTTAGAAGCACACCTTCCAACCACATGTTTTCACATCTGTGCTGCATTATAAACAGTTACCAGTGGTTAAGACATCTTCTTTGTATTTCTGCAAGGAAGCTTCAAAGGCCATGGATCAATGTGCATCTATCTAAAAAAAGCATCACCCCAAAATGCATGTTTGTTGAAACTGCCACATTCCTGACCATGTGGTGCTGCAAATATGCATCACATAAGCAGAATGAGTCGATCTGCAAATTGCTTATCCTATTCCATCGCTTCACATGTTTACAGAAGTTTTCATAAAATCTGTGCAGTCCTGGGCATTCCAAAATTTGACACAGGTCCTGAAAATTCATTTCAAAGAGAAATTCTTGCCAGGTGATAAAAAAACCCCTGTAACTCCCTTATGCTTACGGAGTCTTACAAACACAGTTCGCATGAAGAAATAATATACAACTGCATAAAAGTGGATGGAATAATTTTTTGGGGGTAGCTTTCTTTCTGACCTTGAAAGTCTGCTGTCACAAAAAAATGAAAGATAGATGATTGGATTTATTTTAGTTACATAAATACGAAGTGCTACTTTGCCACATGTTCAAAGTAATGAATGAGCAATTGAATTGCAGCAACAGAAAAAAATAAGGATATGTTTGTCTTTTTATATTCCTTTCTCTCTATTGTTGAAAGTCCCTTGCTTGTATATATATGATGAAAAATAGTATTCATTGTTGGTATACATGCATGCAAGAGCAGAGAAGCGTAAGAGTAGGGAGGAGCAAAGTCTCCTGAGCTGGAGGATGTAATACATTGTAGAATTAAAGCTCTTTAACCTCAGCAGACTAAAAGCCATAAGCAAAGTCACAACAATGTATGTTATAGAGTGGGGCTGTCCAACTGGCGGCCCGCGTGCCGTACACGGCCCGCCAGCCCCCTGGACGCGGCTCGCAAGAACTCCGCTGCATTAATTTTTTTAAAAAATCACCGAAAAGGGGTGGGGCCACTCACAGGAATGGGGCCACTTGCAGGGGGCGGGGCCGCTCCCGCCCTGGTGGACATGCCCGGTATCCTGCGCAGCCCGCCCCTTTTCGGCGGGGCTGGGAGACGTCAGCCGTGGCGCCAGCGCCGAGGAGGAAGAGGTGGAGGCAGAGGCCCCACTAAGAAATAACCCGACCCTTGCCCCAGTTTACTGCCAGTTTACTGCCAGGGGGAGGAGGGGGCTGGGGGACTCGCTTCCCCTGCCTCCTCTTCTCCTTGGCAGTAAACCGGGACAAGGGTCAAGGTCTATTTCCCCCAAACTCCATCTGTGTTCTTATATGGGCATATGGAATATTCATGCCAAGTGTGGTCCAGATCCATCATTATTTGAGTCCACAGTGCTCTCTGGATGGAGGTGAACTACAACTCCAAAACTCAAGGTCAATGCCCACCAAAGCCTTCCAATATTTCCTGTTGGCCATGGGAATTCTGTGTGCCAAGATTGGTTAATTCCATCATTGGTGGGGTTTAGAATGCTCTTTGATTGTAGGCGAAATACCAATCCGAGCAACTACAAATCCCAAATGTCAAGGTCTATTTTCCCCTAAATCCACCAGTGTTCACATTTGGGCATATTGAGCTGGGGGAGGGGTGGGGGCGGGGGTGGAGCTGGGGGGAGGGACAGGGAGGGGGCGGAGCCGGGGGAGGGGCAGGGAGGGGGTGGAGCTGGGGGCTTGGCCCCCCAGGTGATTAGTGACTGGAATTCTGGCCCTTGGGCCGGTAGAAGTTGGACAGCCCTGTTATAGAACTTCAATATGATGATAACAATGTAGTCTCCTAAAACTAGAACCTGGAACAACTTCAGTACCAGATAACTTCACCCGGTGTCTTGGAGCGGTGACAAGATGGCTACGTGTCCCTAAATTGAAAGTAAATCCAGCAAAAACTGAAATCTTGTGGCCTGGCCGCCCATCAGAATTGGTTGGTCTATTACCATCTTTTGAAGGGGAACCTTTCCATCCCCCACTATGAAGAGTCTCAGTGTTATCCTGGATTCCAAAATGATGATGGAAGCCCAGATTGCCTCCACTAGTAAAAGAGCCTTCTTTCATCTACGCCAAGCGAGGCAGTTGGCGCCTTATTTACCAACAGAGGCGCTGGCTACGGTAATCCATGCCACAGTTACGTCGAGTCTGGATTACTGCAATGCTTTGTATATGGGCTAACCTCGAGCAGCAATTCACAAGATCCAGATTGTGCAAAATGCAGCTGCTAGACTCCTCACAAAACCATCAATGAGGTGCCATATAACGCCGTCTCTGCAGCGCTTGCATTGGCTTCCGGTTAAACACAGAATCCTCTATAAGACCCTGGTCCTAGCATTCAAGGCCTTTCGAGGTCAGGGTCCTTCATATCTAAGAGACCGTTTAATGCCACTCCACCACCAGAGATTGCCACGGTCAGCTCATGAGAATCTTCTCTATGTCTCTGGCCCTAGAGAGGTCCGTTTGGAGTCCACAAGACAGAGATCCTTCTCCATTGTAGCCCCAATCTTGTGGAACTCCCTACTGCCAGACCAAAGGGCCACTCCTGATCTACTGAACATACACTCAAGACATGGCTTTTCAGAAGAGCCTATGATTGTTAGTAACAAGCGGTGACTATGTAACCTGTTTATTTTAATTGTGTAAGTCGCCCAGAGCACCTTTGGGGGAGGGCGACTCATAAGAAATAAAGTTAGTAAGTTAGTTAGTTAGTCTGTGCTCATTCAGAAAAAGACTTACAAGCCACTTTAAACACCTTCGCATCAGTATATGAATACGATAGATTTGAATACACTTTTCAAGGATTTTAGCTGTTAATTTTTACTTAATACAATAGATGTTTAATTCTATTTTAATGCCCGTATATTTTTGGATTTTAAATTGTATTAAAATGCTTTTAATGTGAGCCACTTGGAGTCTCCTTTGTGTAAAGAAAAAGTGGGGTATAAATAAACATAATAAACACAATAAACATAATAATAATAAAGACAGAGTTAGATAAAATTTCCATCAACTGCCAAGAAGACTCTAAGGCTTAACTGGACCCTCCCCCAAATTATTGTTAACTTACATTGCATTGTTTTTGCTCTTTCTGGGAGCATGATTACAGTTTCTGTTTTGCATCTTTGGTGCCTGTTGCTCCGAGGGTACTATTGTGTGCACGTGGTGCTTTTTGTCGTGGCCTTGGGTCTGTATAATAAACTATTTTGATTATGAAAATAATGATAATCTTTTATCTCACTTAACATCAAAAAAACCCTACATGCTTTACTAGCAGGTACCAACCAATCCCTCTGTAATGCCAGCAATAGAGCTTAATGGTGTAAAGTTAGAAAATGTTGTCCATTTCTGCTACCTAAGCAGACACCCTCCACAAAAGTTGATATTGATGCCGAAATACAACACCGTCTGACCTGTGCGACTGCAGTATTTTTCCAAATGAAGCATCGAGTGTTTGAGGATCAGGACATATTAAGATACTTGCTTATAAAGTTATTGTCCTTCCAACTCCATTGTACAACTGTGAAACATGAACTATCTACAAATGTCACGCTTGATAGAAAAAATCAATCAGAGTCGCTTTCGAAAAATCCTGCAAATCTCCTAGGAAGACAGATGGGCAAAGAGTAGGAGTAGGAAGGAGCAAAGTCCCCAGAGGAGGAGAATGTATACATTGTAGAATTAATGTGGTTTTTGATACAACTTAAACTGCCATGGCTTAGTACTCTGGAATTATGCGAGTTGTGCTTTGATGAAGAACTAACACTCTGTAGAAGAGAAGTCTGAAGACTTTGTAGAACTACAACTCATATGACTCCATTGCATTGAGTCATGGCATTTAAAGAGATGTAAGGATTTTGAAATGAAAATACATGTTGTAAATGAGAAAGACAATTTGGAATGGTGGGAACACAAGGAAGAAGTAACAGGAGAAAAAGAAACCTCAGTGATTTTGGTGGCTATTGCATTGATAGGATGCACATCACATTGCTACCATGAACCCTGCTGCTGAACCTGATGAGATCACCACTACCTGTATTTTCCCTGTTGTCATTCATCATGTGTGTGGATGTTAGTCTCTTCATTCATGTTTAGACTCTCCAAGCCTACTGGCAGGTCAAGGTATGATTTTCTCTTTTTGGGAATTGCCCAGCTTTCTATAGAAAGTCCTTCAAGGTATGTTTCTTTGCTAGACCTAGGTACTTTTTCTACCCCAAAGCTACTTCAGGATCTTATCACTCACACCAGAGAAAATGTATTTTAAATAAATAACCTGTGGTTTACAAAGACTTAATGAGGACTTGATACATACTAGATACAGATCCACCTTATCCCCTTGCAGAGTCTAATAAAATAACATATCTTTAATTTATCACATGGCAGAGGGATGATTCTTCTCAATCCATAGGATATTCCCCATATCACCATCTTCCCCCACTTTTTGCCAGATCTTGTGCAACCATGTGATTTCCATCCAAATGGAGAAATGTAGTTCTGAATTTTTTTAAAAAAAGGAAAAAGTTGGACTTGATTTTACTTTGGCGAAAGGCTTTTTAAATGTATTTATTGTATTGTATTTTATTGTAAATTTAATTGTAAATTTATGATGTTTTTAGATTTTAAATGTTAGCATTGAATACTTGCTGTTTGCCAGTCTGAGTCCTTCTTCGGAGGTGAGAAGGCCGGGGTATAAAAGTTTTAAATAAAAGTTTAACCGCATTGAACTGCATTATATACATCTGACCATATAATGCAGTTTCAAAATGCATTATACGGCAGTGTAGATAGGGCCAATGACAAAATCTTGCCATTTCCCTCTCCATAATAGGGTTGTCATGAGCTAGAGTTTACAAAACTCCAGAAGATAAGGGCAGGAACTGTCATGGGCACACAAAGAAAGGTCCCTATCGCTCTCATCTTACAGCTAAGCCAAAAGCCTACAAATTAGCTGGGCTGGTTAAAATCTATTTTGCAATAATATCCAAACTTCTGTGATACTAGATAATCAACAAATATATTTTGTTTCAACTCACTTTGAATGCAATGTCCAGATATGAGGTATAGGCAACCTTTTGTCCTCGTTGTGTTATCATTTGAAACCTCCTGTAGATACAACAATAAGATCACTGGACTAGTCCAGACAAAGGCAACAAATACAGATGTTTATTGTTTTAATTACATGACTACATCCATTAATCCACCCACTGACAATACCCTGCCATTGCATCCTTATGCACTCTCAACTGGAGGTGAAAGCAATTTATACAATTATGTGATGTGTTCTCACAATCAGACCTGACAGGCAGGAATAGTTGGGTGGAAGCTCCATGAAATACCTCAAGCATATTGGTAGGGCTTGACTGTACCAGCCAGAGGAACTAAAGATATTTGACCCAGAAGGACATAGTACTCTATGAGAAATACACAAACTTTTTTTAAAAAAAGCTTATAATCAACCTTTCTCAACAAGGTGCCCTTCAGAGGTGTTGGGTAGCACACAGCACATATCTATTGCCTATGACGGAGGACTAGAAAAGGCATCAGACTGTGGATGTGTTGGACATCAATGGATACATGGGACAGAGGTTTATAATTTGATATCTACCACAGGCAACAAAAAGTTTAGGGTTGACACTTCTCCCTCCCATTGAGAGGACAAGCTCAAATGTTCTCAGATGTTCATGAAACAAAAGGATGGATTGGAATGACTGAGGCAATTACAATTGGCCCTCCAGATTTGAGGGTTTCACTTTTGTGGATCTGATTATCCACAAATTCGATTGATGTGCAGCCTCTCTAGAACCGTATAAAGTCTATCATCAACTTTCCCCTAAAGTTGACCCTATACTTGTCAGTCCCCAAAAACTGTATAATTAATGGGAATATGTTTGTAGAAGAATTTGGACATTTGTCAATATAGAAAGGCTTCTATAGAAAGATCTCTGACCAATAGGTCATGAGTTCGAGGCCTGCCTGGGTCGAGGTGGATGCTCGACCTTAAGTGTAGCCTGCTGTCGACCTTTGCAGCCCGAAAGACAGTTGCATCTGTCAAGTAGGTGATCAAGGTACCACATTAAGTGGGGAGGCAAATTTTGACTGAATTATGAGGCATTAAAAGAACTCCAGGAAACTCTAAGGAATGTGGAAGGAACAACAAGGGACGCTGAGAGATGAGGAGTGCGTCAGCTCCCCCTGGTGGCCAGAGTTTGCCTCTGTTCGTTTATATGTGTGTACTGTGTACTGTGTGTACTGTGTACAGTGTATACTGTGTATGTGGAAACGGCAGGTATTGTCTGCTAAGTATGTGTACCTGTAATCCGCTCTGAGTCCCCTTCGGGATGAGAAGAGCGGAATATAAATTAAGTAAATAAATAATAAGAATAATTTTCATAATCATCTATTAATGAATTTCAGTTAGAAAGTATATATAGTGAATCTTTAAATCAAGCCTCTTTGTCAGTATGACCAGTGAACTTCGATGGCACCACATCATAATTCCACTTTTGTAACCTTGAAATGAATGCAGAAATTCATTGTGAGACAAAAGTATCCAATTCTCTCCATAAGCAAACTTATGGCCTTGTGTAAGACACCAACAATATTCCATCCAGAATGTTTCTCATTTGCAACTTAAATTTTGATACCACTTTGGATGCCTCTGTTTCAGGAGAACACAAATTTTCAGAATATTTTTGAGTGAAGCCTAGTTTTATGGCTCTTTGACGAAAAGAGAGCCAGGCAATAACATTGGGTGTCCAAAGGAACAAACATGTCCCACGGTTACTGTGACCAACCAAGCGCTCCCTGTTCCCATTTCCATTCTTGTTTGTTGTGTGTCCATCCGGATTAAAATGCAAAATCCTTGGGGTAGGAACCTGTCGAGATGATGTATTGCCATGCACACCTATGACATTTGTGTAAATAATTAACAACAGCAACACTAATTAATGGGCCTGGACAACCCCTGTTGCTTGACATTGCTGCTAGCGAAGTGCCTGCCATTCTGCTCTGTGCTTTAAAGGGAGCAGCTCATCAACAATATTGAAAACCAAATAGTAAGAAGAGGAAGGGTTAGACGCTTTATTAAAAGCTATTAATTAAAATGGAAATGTGTTTTGATTAGATTTAACTGTTCACCATAAAAGAACAAAGAAATAAAATATCTGGGTTGCTGTGACTTTTCCTGAATGTATGGCCACTTTCCACAAGCAAATAAAGTATCATTAAATATCATCAAAATATCAGACCTCACAATCTCTGAGGATGCCTGCCATAGATACAGGCAAAACATCAGGAGAGAATGCTTCTAGAACATGGCCATATAGCCCGAAAAACCTACAACAACCCAAAATATCATTCTACCTACCTCAGGCCCGGATCAGGCCCTTTTGCCGCCCAAGGCCAAAGGGTCTGCCTCCGCCCCTCCCCGCCCTGGCTCCGCCCCTCCCTGCATCCTGGCCTCGCCCCTCCCCATCCCTGGCTCTGCCCCTCCCCGTGCCCCAGCTCTGCCCCTCCCTGCCCCATCCCCGCCCCTCCCCACCCCGCCTCCTCGCCGGCGCGAGGAGGAGGAAGGAAAGCCCCACCCCCGGAGCCGATGCCGGGCCTCCCCACGGCTGCTCCTCCCTCCCTCCTTCCCTCCCTCCCTACCTCAGTCACCATGCTGGCCTGAGAAGTGGCCGAAATCACCCTTTTCAGGCCGGCTTTAGGAGGGAGGGAGGATCGGCTCCGCGCCGGTGAAGAGGCGGGGCCGGAGCCGGGGGCGGTGCTGGAGGTGAAGAGGGGTGGAGTCAGGGGTGGAGCCAATCCTCCCCCCCTCCTAAAGCAGAGCCGAGGGGAGCAGAACAAAGGGAGGGGGCGGCCGCGCATGCGCCCTTTTTTTGTAATTTTTTCCAATTTTTTTCGAATTTTTTGGGGGATTTTTTTAAAAAAATTGGCGGGTCCGGATCTGCTGCCCCCCAAAAGTGCCGCCCGAGGCCATGGCCTCAGGTGGCCTTATGGGTAATCCGGGCCTGACCTACCTCCAAACCTAGACTTCTCCTCAGTTAGGCTTTTATCACACAAGGCTGGTAAATGGCCTTGGAAACAACAACATAGTTCATGCCAATGAATTCCTTAGACACCACCAAAAAATGTAAATAAGAGTGAAGCTGATTCGGGGATGTGATGAGTGACAAAAGCTTCAAAAGTTATTCTAAAGCAGGGTTGCTCACACTTTTTCAGCATGCTAGCTACTTATAAAACAACCAAGTCAAAATGATCTACCTACCCACTACTCAGAGAGCCATAAAAGCAAAATGTTTGGAAATTTATTTCAGTGAGAGCCATATAATATATTTTAAGACTGAATTCAACTAAATGTGAGTATAATAAGGCCTTGAATTTATTCATAATAATAATGATGATAATATTCATTCAGCCTCTGCTGCTACTACTACTACTACTACTACTACTACTAACAACAACAACAACAACAGGTTCCTAGGGTAGAAGAAGACCTCCAAGGGCCATCCAGTCCAACCTCCTTCTGCCATAAGGGAAAAACACAATCAAAGCATTCCTCACAGATGGCCATTCAGCCTCTGATAATAATAACAATGGGTTCCTAGAATAGGAGGAGACCTCCAAGGGCCATCCAGTCCAACCTCCTTCTGCACCTGGGCGGCGTCGAGGGACTGAGCTTTCCTCACGCCCTGCCTGCGATCTACCAGGATGCCCTACGCCTACGCGATCTACCACTAGATCGCAATCTACCTAATGAGCACCTCTGCTCTAAAGGACATTACAAAGGCAGCAGTTTCCAGGTTCTATGTCATTGTTTTATTGATTTGAAGCTTATTCTTCTATCAAAAAAGTTATGGAAGGAAAATGGAGGAAGAAGATAAGATGGAAGAGATATTTTAAAACACAGAAACTCGAGAAAGAATTGGCAGGACTAATATACAAGCGAATGGCCATGGACGGTGAATATATGATAAAGACAATACAAACTGAATGGCAGAAAGCAGGGCCATTGAGAAGTCAAACAACAGAGAGTCTAATGAAGGGGATCCAAACATTTAAAGTGAAAAATATAAAGAATTGGAAACAAAGTTCTTATGAAAATAGTATAGGATCCCAGCCCGACTCTCATATATGATAAAAGAGGTAAATCCAACATGTTAGCATTGTACAAGCAAAGGTTGATATATCAATATGTGGTGGGAATGTTCAAAAGTCTTTTTTGGGGGGAAAATAATAGGAAAAATGGAATACAGCTCAAAGTGAATGTAGAATTTATATTAATGGAAGTGTTAGGAAATGACAAGATTAATACAAAAGAACAAGAATTGTTCAAAATGATGATTTGAGCAGGACTAGCTGTAATAGCCTGGGGATGGAAAAACGACCAAAATTGGATCATACAAAATTTGAAAAACTATATTTATGATCAGGTTCAATCTGAAATTATAGCATATGTCAGTGTTTCCCAACCTTTTTTGAGCCGTGGCACACTTTTAACATTAAAAAAATCCGGGGCACACCACCAACCAAATGACACAAAATGACACTCTAACACAGTAAAGAATGGCTGGGGATGGTGACCTGCTGGGAGTGCCAAAGCCAGGAAGGGGAGGAGCCAGGCCACGCCATGCCTCGCCCCCCCGGCTTCAGTTCTCCCATAACTTCGTCAGCCTTGAGGGGCAGTGCCAAGCCAGCATTGTGCTGGCTCTGCCACCGCTGCCTTGGCACTGCCCCTCAAGGCTGATGAAGCTGTGGGAGTGCTGAAGCCGGGGGAGGGGGCGGAGCCAGGCCGCACCATGCCTTTCCCCCTCCCCCCCCTGCTTCAGTTCTCCCACAGCTTCACCAGCTTTGAGAGGGCAGTGCCAAGCCAGCATAGTGCTGGCTCTGCCACCGCTGGCTTGGCACTGCCCCTCAAGGCTGGCAAAGCTGTGGGAGCGCTGAAGCTGGGAGAGGGGCGGAGCCAGGTCGCACCATGCCCTGCCCCTTCCCCGGCTTCAGTTCTCCCACAGTCGCCAGCTTTGAGAGGAAGTGCCAAGCCAGCATTGTGCTGGCTCTGCCACCGCTGGCTTGGCACTGCCCCTCAAGGCTGGCGAAGCTGTGGAGCGCTGAAGCTGGGGAGGGGTGGAGCCAGCCCGCACCATGCCCTGCCCCCTTCCCCCGGCTTCAGTTCTCCCACAGCTTCGCCAGCTTTGAGAGGGCAGTGCCAAGCCAGCATTGTGCTGGCTCTGCCACCGCTGGCTTGGCACTGCCCCCTCAAGGCTGGCGAAGCTGTGGGAGCACTGAAGCTGGGGGGAGGGGGCGGAGCCAGGCTGCACCATGCCCCCCACTCCCCCCGGCTTCAGCTCTCCCACAGAGGAGGACCATGAGCGGTGGATGGGTTTCAGTAGGCAGGGCTCCTCTGCACGGCTTCAACAAGCCAGGGGCAAGAGTCATGGTGGGAGTCATGGCGGATTGAGGCTGGCTGGGGAACGGCCGAAGGAGGTGGCGCCCGGCCCTTCTTCTTTCTCTCTTCGCCACGCCTGGCTCTTCCTCCTCCTCTCCCAAGCAGCAGGAGTTCGGCAGGAGGATGGGGGAAGGAAGGGGGGCAGAGAGCTTTTCTCACGGCACACCTGATGATCACTCACGGCACACTAGTGTGCCGTGGCACACTGGTTGAGAAACACTGGCATATGTAATTTGGGAGGATACACAGAAGGATAAAACAGAAGAAATTAAAAATAAATGGACAGCATCTACAGTATGGAATGGATAGAAAGAGGGGAAACACCGGGAATGTGGCGCAGTTGGCTGGGTGTCAGCTGCATAAGATCTCTACTGACCAGAAGGTAATGAGTTCGAGGCCTGCCTGGGTCGGGGTGAGCTCTTGACCAATTTGTATAGCTTGTTGCCGACCTTTGCAACCCGAAAGACAGTTGCATCTGTCAAGTAGGAAATTTAGGTACCACTTTGTGGAGAGGCTAAATTTAACTGATTTACAAGGCCATAAAATCTCCAGGAAGTACACAAAAAGAATGAAGGAATGCGACAGCTCCTCCTGGTGGCCAGAAGCTGAAATGTTAAATTGCTTCTATGTCTGTCTATAATATGTTGTATGTCAATGGCATTGAATGTTTGCCTGTATATGTGCATTGTGAGTCCCCTCCGGGGTGAGAAGGGCGGAATATAAATGATGTAAATAAATAAAATATAAATAAAGCCAATCTAAATATTGTACAGAAATTAAGGATGTTATGTGTATGGCTAAAGATAAAGATATAGGGTACATCTTTGGTCAGGGGGAAGGGTGATGGGGAGTGGGGATGAGGGGTGTTAATGAAAATGTTATCGAAGAGGAGGATGTATTAAAAAAAGTTGCAGATGAAAAAAGTTACATGAAAATGAAGTATGTATTAGTATGAGCACCAAGGGAAACTAAGTGTAAGCAAGCTGTTGTAACAACAATAACAATATTGTGGGAAAAAATATCAAAAAGTGATGGAAAATAACAAGCAAAGCAGCAAGTGGGGCAGCACAACTTTTTTCAGTATTGCAATGGGCTCCATTGCTACATTCTAGTTATAGGACTTGTCCCACCAGTTTTCAGTTATGCCTATTATATCGTAACTATTTTGTTGTGCTAAGAGTTCCAGCTCATCTTGATTATTTCCCATGCTCTGGACATTAGTGTAAAGACATCTAGGCCCGTGGGACATTCTCCTTAGCTGTTTTATATATTTATCGTATCAGGAGCGAAAAAGGGTACAGTTGTAATGTATTTTTTAAAAAAACACAAAAGTTTATTTAGCTGTTTATTTGAGATCATTGTCCCCTTGCTATTTGGTAATTGTTTCATTTGTCCAATCCTCTCTTTAGCTTTTTGTCTCTTCACTTTGGGCCTTGATAAACTACTGTTTCCAAGTATAAAGTTACACTCTTCCACACAACCTAGTTTAAAGGGGCCTTTTAAACATTATAATGAGAAACAGGAAAATAAATACTTTTTTAAACAATTATTCCAAACTCTAGTTGTAATCAGAATTTCACAATTAAGGGTAATTCTGTGTATTTGTACAAATTAAAATATATCTATATCTTGGTCTATTTCACAAGATTTCACAGCAGCATACACATAAAATCAATAAAAAATGAAAGACTAATTTAGAATGTAAGATAATGTGGGATAATCTAAATACAGTCTAAGATTATTAAATAATATAAGCAATATAGCTATTAAAACTGTTAAATTGGGTAATATTTTAAAATATTTATAAGATCTTCTGGAGGGGCCCTGCTCGCTGTCCCACCACATTTGCAATCGTGGCTGGTGAGGATGAGAGACAGGGCCTTTTCTGTGGTGGCCCATCGGCTGTGGAACTCCCTCCCAACTGAGTTCAGATCTGTCCCCTCACTCCTGACCTTCAGGAAGCTTTTGAAATCCTGGATCTGGAAAGAAGCATTCCTGGAATAATGGCTGAGTTTAATAATAGACTAAGCCAGTGATTTTCAACTTTTTTTGAGTCGCGGCACATTTTTTACATTTACAAAATCCTGGGGCACACCACCAACCAAAATGACACAAAATGACACTCTAACACAGTAATACATATAGTTAATATGTTTTTAAATGCATTTATACACTCAGTGTGAAACCTGGGCCTGTTTCGATGAACACAAAATAGATATCCTGGCAGGAATGGTAGAAAGACACACACAAAGCTCTTGCTCAACAGCTGTCAGTCTCTCTCTGTTTTTAGTTTTTATCACAGTCAAGCAAAAACTTCTCCATCACTGTCACTCGCTTGTCTTGCTGTGATCCCAAATTGCCACTGTCACTTGACGCGCAGCTGCAGTACTAACTCTAACTTTGTTTACTTAGCCGCGTCTTAGCGAATCCAAGATGGCACGACCATAGCACTCTTGCGTCACTTCTTAGGTGATGCGAGAGTGCTATGGTTCCATTTCTTAAAGGGACAGATGCGCCTTATAGTTTATATATGAATGAAGTTCGAAAATAATTTCCCACGGCTCACCTGATGATCTCTCACGGCACACTAGTGTTCCGCGGCACACTGGTTGAAAATCATTGGACTAAGCCATCGATTATATATGCGGACTGAAATTGGACTTGTTTTTATCTTGGCGATCTGGTTTATGTGTATTTTTATTTATTTTAATCTACTTGTATTTTAATCTTTTATTGTTTTTATGATGTTTTAAATTGTAATTTGGCATTGAATCCTTGCTGTTAACCGGCCTGAATCCCTCTGCGGAGGTTGAGAAGATCGGTATATAAATGTTTTAAATAAATAAATAAATAAATTAAATTTCAGGTTTAGAGGTTTTTCATTGTTTTAAATTTAAATTAGAATCCTGTATAGATTTGGGTAAAATTTTAACTGGCACTGGAGAGAAATGTTGAAATCAACTGAACCGTCAAGGGAAAGGCAACTGCGGTCCACAGTTCGCAAGACCCTACTCCATGCCTTCATGCGATGTACTGCTCTAATAAAGTATAAAGATCGGCTTTATCTTCCATAATACATAATGTTCTTGTGAAATATCAACTCTTCACTAGATGGCAGCATTTCATAGCTATTTGCATTTCAGGTTTTGCAGGACAAAAAAAAGGCCAAAGAGGACAGCCACTCTGAGGGATCTCCTGGTTTCTTTTTGTGCTGTTAGAATTAACCAGATGTGCATGGGCTGTGGGTGCCATGGTCGTAAATGAAACAGTAACTGCCTATCAGAATACCAGCAGGAGTCTACTGTATACCATGCAGGAACACAAAATCATGAATCAAGGAACACGAAAGGCACTGCAGACTAATTCAACCAGAGAAGTCAACCTTGAGCAAAGCCCTTGACGAACCAACCTGGACACAGCATATTATTTGAGAATACAGATATGCTGGACCACTGTAACAACCGCCATGTCAGACTACACAGAGAAGCCATTGAAATCCGCAAGCATGTGGACAATTTAAACAGAAAGGAGGAAACCATGAAAATGAACAAAATCTGGCTACCAGTATTAAATAAAACTCTAAAATCAGGACAGTAAATAAAGAACAACACTCAAAAACAGGGGAATCCCAGACAGGAAACAATCAGAGTCAGCTAACACCACCCAACAAAGGATCCCCCCAGGCAGAAGCCAGCCAGGCTTTGAAGCTGCAAGGCTATTAAATGCTAATCAAGCTGGCCAATTGTAACATTCACATTTGCCTCCAACAGAAAAGAGTTCTTTCTCCCACCCTCGACATTCCACATATATATGAACCCCACTTGCCTAGTTTCCAACAGACCTCACAACCTCTGAGGATGCCTGCTATAGATGTGGGCGAAACGTCTGGAGAGAGTGCTTCTGGAACATGGTCATGCAGCCCAGAAAACTCACAACAACCCAGAATACCAGCTGTTATCTTCCAAATTATGAGATGTTAAGACTATAACTGAAATCTTTAAACAATGAGAGTTAAAGATATATTGAGTCATCATTCAACAGCTGATTCAATTTTGAATTACCAGTAGGATATAGGCCCTTAAATCCCAGTTCTTTTTCTATTCCCAGGTTATGTAGTAGGTACTTGGGGGGTGGGGGTGGGTGGGTTGCAAAACGAGGGCATTGCTCCCAAACAATTCTGACCCCTCAGATGTAATTTTAATTCTGTCCAAACTTTTCTAGCTTTGCCGAAATTGAGACATTGAAAATCTTTCACATCTATAGTTGTTGTATTTCCTGAGTTCATACCCCCTTGTTAACATTGCCTGGCTCTTTTGCATGGGTACCTAAACTCTACTTTGAATGCCGAAGACAGCAGTGAGGAAGGAGGAAGAAGCTGAAGGAGAATGGGAAGAGAGTGGGTGGCCGCGCATACGCAGATGAGCAGGAGCCTCGAGGTTGTGAGGTCTGTTTGTATATCTGTGGAATGTCCAGGGTGGGAAAAAGAACTCTTGTCTGCTTGAGGTGAGTGTGAATGTTGCAATTGGTCACCTCGATGGGCATTGAATGGCCTTGCAGTTGCAAAGTCTGGCTGCTTCCTGCCTGGGAGAGTCTTTTGTTGGGAGGGTTAGCTATCCCTGATTGTTTCTTGTCAGGAATTCCCCTGTGTTTTTAGTATTGCTCTTTATTTATTGGGAGATGGTGGTGGGGTATAAATAAAGTTTATTATTATTGTTATTATTATGGTGAGTATTATTACAACAGTATTTAAAAGAATAAATTCAGAGGCTTATTATACTCGCATTTAGTTGATTTCAGTGTTAAAATATATTATATATATTATATGGCTCTTACAGAAAAAAAATTCCGAATATTTTGCTTTTACGGCTCTCGGCGTCAAAAAGGTTCCTGACCCCTGCATTAGAGTATTGAAAAAATGTTCCTGGGGCAGCAGAATTCTGGTCTAGGGGGCAATGCTTTCATTTTGCCCCCCACCCTATTGCCTCACTCTGCAAACGAAGAAGATAGCCTTTACTATGTTGCCTTTTTGTTTCTGTTTCTTGTTCTGCTACCCTACATTGAGAGCAATAGCACAGATATTTCTTAAGATTCTGTGTTCTTAAAGCTGCTAAATGCAGAGTAAATTGTGTGTATTCCAGCTGAGGTTGTGTTCCTTCCATAAGCAGTAGGTGGCACAAATACATCAGGAAGGCTTTAGATTTGAAGCACGCTCTTTTTGGCCTGGCCTCCTAGGACCATTGTAAGTGTGCCAAAGGTTAACTTCTAATGCATTTCAGTTATGTACAAGTCTCTATTGCGGAGGAGAAACCTAAACTGCCTGTGATATACATACTCAGAGGTAGACAAACTGCTGCCCAAAGAGTTCCCTCGCTCATATTTTATAAAGTGTATGTGATTTGTAGCTGACAGGGAATGTTCCTTTCAAGGCATGAGAAAGTATCTGCAGCTGATCTCACTGCACGCTGGCTTGGCTACTGAACCGATGGATATTTGTCACAGAAGGCATTCAACAGCCAGCTTTTGGGCATCCCATGCTGATGATACTGCTGCTGGCCCAGAGATCAAGCTAACCAAGAGGTTAAACGTGTTAAAGGCAGCTATTCAGTCTACAAGAGCCCTACTACATCAGACCAAAGGTCTAACCAGTAGGCATGAGAAAAAAGTTATGAAAATCAAAAGAATTCATAAGTGATTCGTATGTAATGGGACTTTCAAGTTTTTACGGATCGCAAGGCCAATCCCGGAAGTGGACTTTCTTTTTCGAACCCCCTGGGCCCAAAATTTCGTTAGAATTCTAAATATTTCGGAAGGCTCCCTATTACCCCCTCCAAAATCCAAAATCCCAGACATTACTCAGTTAGATGGGGCCTTTCCATGCTCGAGGCCTACTTTAACTGAAAGGCCTTGCCTCCAGGAAGAGAAAAACCAGCCAGAACCATAGAGAGATCGAAACCGGAAGTCCTAGAGCGGCTGGAGGACTCAGGAAAAAAGCGCTTTAAACTGCAGGGAAAGGAGCCTGGAAAGGGCTGCCGTGCAGGTGGCCCCTTCCCTGCTAAGAAATAACCCGACCCAGGCTTGGGTCGGCTTATATCTTAGCGGGGAAAGGGCTGCCGTGCGGGCGGCCCCTTCCCCGCTAAGAAATAACCCGACCCAGGCTTGGGTGCAGCTTATATCTTAGCGGGGAAAGAGCTGCCGTGCGGGCGGCCCCTTCCCCGCTAAGAAATAACCCAACCCAAGCCCAACCCAAGAAATAACCCAACCGCGGCCAGCCTCTTCTTGGCTAAGATATCAGCCGACTGAAGCCCAATCCAACCTGTGTTCCCCTTAACACGGGTTGGATTGTGAGCTCGCAGGGGGGAAGGGTGGCATCCTGGGAAACAGGAGGAAATTCCTCCGAATCAAGGCCCCGAGCTGCTTCCAAAGCGCGCTTTGGAAGCAGCCCGGGGCCGAGTTTCCTCCTGTTTCCCAGGCCTGGGTCGGGTTATTTCTTAGCGGGGAAGGGGCCACCTGCACAGCAGCCCTTTCCCCGCTAAGATATAAGCCGACCCAAGCCTGGGTCGGGTTATATCTTAGCAGGAAAGGGGCCGCCCGCACGGCAGCCCTTTCCCCGCTAAGATATAAGCCGACCCAAGCCTGGGCCGGGTTATTTCTTAGCGGGAAAGGGGCCGCTCGCATGGCAGCCCTTTCCCCGCTAAGATATAAGCCGACCCAAGCCTGGGTCAGGTTATATCTTAGCAGGAAAGGGCCGCCCGCACGGCAGCCCTTTCCCCGCTAAGATATAAGCCGACCCAAGCCTGGGTCGGGTTATATCTTAGCAGGAAAGGGGCCGCCCGCACGGCAGCCCTTTCCCCGCTAAGATATAAGCCGACCCAAGCCTGGGTCGGGTTATATCTTAGCAGGAAAGGGGCCGCCCACACGGCAGCCCTTCCCCGCTAAGATATAAGCCGACCCAAGCCTGGGTCGGGTTATATCTTAGCAGGAAAAGGGCAGCCCTTTCCCCGCTAAGATATAAGCCGACCCAAGCCTGGGTCGGGTTATATCTTAGCAGGAAAGGGGCCGCCCGCACGGCAGCCCTTTCCCCGCTAAGATATAAGCCGACCCAAGCCTGGGTCGGGTTATATCTTAGCAGGAAAGGGCCGCCCGCACGGCAGCCCTTTCCTCGCTAAGATATAAGCCGACCCAAGCCTGGGTCTGGTTATATCTTAGCAGGAAAGGGGCCGCCCGCACGGCAGCCCTTTCCCCGCTAAGATATAAGCTGACCCAAGCCTGGGTCGGGTTATATCTTAGCAGGAAAGGGGCCGCCCGCACGGCAGCCCTTTCCCCACTAAGATATAAGCCGACCCAAGCCTGGGTCGGGTTATACCTTAGCAGGAAAGGGCCGCCCGCACGGCAGCCCTTTCCCGTTAAGATATAAGCCGACCCAAGCCTGGGTCGGGTTATATCTTAGCAGGAAAGGGCCGTGCGGGCAGCCCCTTTCCTGCTAAGATATAACCCGACCCAGGCCAGTTGGACAGCCCTGTTCTAGTTTACTAAGAGCACGTTCCTCATACCCTCCAGGTCACTATCACCCTTACTACATTCTTACTATTAGAATTTATTATTTAATTCTAATAAATGCTCTGGAGAAGCAAGCCTTGACTATTTTATTTAATAAGCCTGGGTCGGGTTATATCTTAGCAGGAAAGGGGCCGCCCGCACGGCAGCCCTTTCCCCGCTAAGATATAAGCCGACCCAAGCCTGGGTCGGGTTATATCTTAGCAGGAAAGGGGCCGCCCGCACGGCAGCCCTTTCCCCGCTAAGATATAAGCCGACCCAAGCCTGGGTCGGGTTATATCTTAGCAGGAAAGGGGCCGTGCGGGCAGCCCCTTTCCTGCTAAGATATAACCCGACCCAGGCCAGTTGGACAGCCCTGTTCTAGTTTACTAAGAGCACGTTCCTCATACCCTCCAGGTCACTATCACCCTTACTACATTCTTACTATTAGAATTTATTATTTAATTCTAATAAATGCTCTGGAGAAGCAAGCCTTGACTATTTTATTTAATAATAATAATAGCCGACCCAAGCCTGGGTCGGGTTATATCTTAGCAGGAAAGGGGCCGCCCGCACGGCAGCCCTTTCCTGCTAAGATATAAGCCGACCCAAGCCTGGGTCGGGTTATATCTTAGCAGGAAAGGGGCCACCCGCACGGCAGCCCTTTCCCGCTAAGATATAAGCCGACAAGCCTGGGTCGGGTTATATCTAGCAGGAAAGGGGCCGCAGGCAAAGGGGCCTGGGTCAGGTTATATCGCAGGAAAGGGGCCGCCCGCACGGCAGCCCTTTCCCCGCTAAGATATAAGCCGACCCAAGCCTGGGTCAGGTTATATCTTAGCAGGAAAGGGGCCGCCCGCACGGCAGCCCTTTCCCCGCTAAGATATAAGCCGACCCAAGCCTGGGTCGGGTTATATCTTAGCAGGAAAGGGGCCGCCCGCGGGCAGCCCTTTCCCCGCTAAGATATAACCCGACCCAGGCCAGTTGGACAGCCCTGTTCTAGTTTACCAAGAGCACGTTAATCATTCCCTCCAGGTCACTATCACCCTTACTACATTCTTACTATTAGAATTTATTATTTAATTCTAATAAATGCTCTGGAGAAGCAAGCCTTGACTATTTTATTTAATAATAATAATAATAATACTACTAATAATAATATATTAATGCTTTATATCTCCCTGCAAGGAAACCAAGGGAAATGTTGCCCCTTGATTTGCCTGTGCTTAAAACAGTGTCAGTCCTGTTTCCCTGCTTTTCAGACTTTAGAACCAATTTAGAATTTCGTTAGTAATTACGTTACATTTTAGAACTTTTTGGAATTTTTTTTGCAAGTCTTTCTATTACTAATAAAAAAAATCCCCCCCCATTTGATTTTAGAATCGCGATTTTTGGGTTCTAAACCATGCCTACTAACCAGCCCAGCTCTCTGGTGCTGTAGTGGCCAACATTCATGGAAAGAATATTCTCAAGCATCAGGCAGCAATTTATTTAGTATCAAAAGCCCCTGGAGTGGGTTAAAAATCTCTGAGCTGCTGAACTTATTGACCGAACGTTGCAGGTTCAAATCCAGGGAGTAGGGTGAGCTCCCACTGTTAGCCCCAGCTTCTGCCAACCTAGCTTCTGCCACATGCAATTGTGAGTAGATCAATAGATACTGCTCCGGCGGGAAGGTCACGGTGCTCGATGCAGTCATGCCGGCCACATGACCTTGGAGGTGTCTACGGACAACGCCGGCTCTTCGGCTCAGAAATGGAGATGAGCACCAACCCCCAGAATCGGAAACGACTGGACTTAATGTCAAGGGATAACCTTCACCTTTACCTATCAAAAGCATTGCATAAATAATTATAAATCTGATAAAAACAGAAGGAGCACATCAGACAGTGATGTTGTAGAGACTTGTGGACTCATGATAATCTTAGTAGTTCAGTGCCTTTCATGTTCCGTGATACATATTTGGGCAATGCTGCGTTTAGTGGTCCCTGTGTAGACTTGTCCACAGCTGCATGGTATATGGTAGACCCCTGCAGAGGTGCAAGGATCCCTCTTGTCCTTTGCTGAACATAGCATTTGTTGGATTTTCTTAGTGGGTCTGTAGATCGTTTGTATGTTGTCTTTCTTCATCAGCTTCCTTATGCTGGTCAGTGAGGCAGCATTCACACTTGCCTCAAGCAGATAATAGTTCTTTATCCCACCCTTGACATTCCTCAGATATATAAACCTTACTTACCTAGTTTCCAAAAGACCCTTCAACCTCTGAGGATGCCTGCCATAGATGTGGACAAAATGTTAGGAGAGAATGCTTCTGGAACATGGCCATAGAGCCCGGAAAACTCACAGGACCCATCAATAAAATTATTAATTGCTTCCCTCAAGAACATCCCCATGTACATTATGGGAAACTCAAAAATAGGACAGGTGTATCAGAGCATCAGTTTGGTCTCACAAACCTCATATTGCAATTACAAAAATTCAGCATAATCCCTGATCTAAATAAGTGAAAGAGATTCCTAGGAGCTATAATAGACTCTGGTATATGTCTTGTTTGATTTTTTTTAAAGGTTCAAAACTCGTTTCGGATGTAGGGGGCGCTGGCGGTTCGTAACTAAAGTCAATTCTGATTTTCACAGGAAAAAAAAGTTCAAAATTTTTCCAAATTTCCGAGACTTCGGAATCCTTCGTTAATGGTTTCAAAGTGTTATTTTCTGTTTCATTGGGTGGTCTTTACTTTGAAAGTAGTTGTTTTACTCCAGAAAAAAAGGGGGGGGGGCAAAGGGAAGAAATCCATCCACTCTGGTTAAAACCTCTGGGAAAGGAAAGGTATCCATCCACACTGGTTTAAACTGACACGGATCCATCCCATCCACACTTTTAAACTGATGCGGGAAAGAAAGGAAAGGAATCCATCCACACTGGTTTAAACTGACACTTTTCCTGCTTTTTTTCTCCCTTCCCTTCTCCTCTTTCCTTATCTCTCTTCCTTTCCCCTTTCCTTTGCTCCTCCAAATCCCAGCCCATTCAGAAAACTTGGGGGGGGGGGGGATTTTACTAAGTTCTCTGGGTATGTTGTTCCCTTGCAAAGCGGTGGTGTGGCACCTTTCCCACCCAAGCTGCCTAGTCCCTTCTCGTTTGCGTCCCCGGCTGCCGTGCCGAAACCTGATGTGCTGCTTGCCTCCAAATGCTGGGACTTTTCCGAATCACTTCCTGAGTCGGAACAAAGATGCCAACAGTGGCTTCAAAAGGGCAAGTATACTCCCAGATTCCCAAATCATTTCGAAATTGCTTCAAAAAGGAATTTGATCCAAATTTAATCTGAATTACAAAGATTCCGGCTGGACTTGACCTGCCTAAAGACAGTTACCCCCATGCTTGATTTAGGCATCTTGGAATTTTGTCTAAAGAATACAAGAAAACAACAATACCATAAAAAAACTGCTAGGCCAATGTTTACCTAAATCATTTTCTTGTTTACATAAGAAAGACATGAACATGACATGAGTGCCGTGTTAGTTAACATGTAAATTCTACCTTTCTTCCAATGAACATTTTCTCTTCTGCTTTACATTTACAGCAATTTTTGAGGTGTGTCAGGCTTTTAAAGATATGTCATGGATACTTCTGCCCCCGGTGGCACAGCAGGTTAAACTGCTGAGTGGCTGAACTTGCTGACCAAAAGGTTGGAGGTTCAAATACAAGGAGCAGAGTGAGCTCCCGCTGTTCGCCCCAGCTTCTGCCAATCTAGCAGTTTGAAAACATTAAAAATTGTGAGTAGATCAATAGGCACTGCTTTGGCATGAAGGTAATGGCGCTCCATGCAGTCATGCCAGCCATATGACCTTGGAGGTGTCTGCAGACAATGCCGGCTCTCCGGCTTAGAAATGGAGATGAGAGCCACCCCCCAGAGTCAGGCATGACTAGACTTAATGTCAAAGGGGGAATCTTTACCTTTTACTTCTGGACTAGGATTGTCTTGTGCAATTATTTATTTATTTATTTATTTACATCATTTATATTCCGCCCTTCTCACCCCGCAGGGGACTCAGGGAGGATCACAATGCACATATACAGGCAAACATTCAATGCCATTGACCTACAACATATATAGACAGACATAGAGGCAATTTAACATTCCAGAAATCAGTTAAATTTAGCATCTCCACAAAGTGGTACTTAAATTTCCTACTTGACAGATGCAACTGTCTTTCAGGCTGCAAAGATCGACAACGAGCTACACAAATTGGTTGAGAGCTCACCAGACCTGGGCAGGCCTCGGACACATGACCTTCTGGTCAGTAGAGATCTTATGCAGCTGACACCCAGCCAGCTGCGCCACATTCCCGGTGCAATTCACCTGACTCAGAAATTAATGGGATATTTCAGAAAGTTGAGATGATGTTTTTTTGTAAGCTCCCTGGACTTTCTCATTCCATTTTCTCTCATTTGTCTTGTGATTAAAGAAGGGAAAGCCAATATCATAGTACCCGGACCAATGTAAGAACAACTGTATCTCTTAATTGGCTTCACTTTCCTTCTTGAGCTTTGAGTATTTCCTACTTAGATCCCTGTATTAGTCAACCTTATCTAAAAATCATGGGCAAGTTTGGGGACTAAATTTATAGATTTCGATAAGTTTAAAGGTGAGAAGAAAGTTCCAGCACTACCTCCACCTGCCCTCTCCACCCTCTTTCTACCCAGGAATTCAAAAAGGCCTTAGTTATTACACATTCTGTGATGAACAACTATCAATGATAGTCTGGATTAGTTGTGATCTGCAGAAATTCTACCATTATCAATGAAATCACAGACCTTTGAGGTGTTATATGTTCGGATTACTCGGTAACAGAGTGTACAGCTCAATTAAAATGTTAATGTCCAAAACACAATAGAGCCATGATTATAAGAACACATTGAATATTCAAAGTAGCATGTAATACAAACCACACAGCAAATAATTAGATTAAATATTTTTTTATAAAATGGTCATGAGAAAAAGATGACGTAATGGAAACCTCTCCAGAAAAGCACTTCCACAGATAGGATGCCACTACTGAAAAGGTGTTCTTGGATGTGGTAATTTGCTCAAATGCTTTCCTTGAATCTTTATTCTGTTAGTAAGAGCTTTGACCTCTCCATTGAACCCCTTGCAGTGGGGGATTGTACCCTAGTGTTGTGAGCTATGCTGGCGGTGGCATAATAGCCGGCGGTAGGGCCTCCCATACCAGACAGGTCACAACCGAAGGGTCTGACAAAGAGTGTCAATGGGCTGGATGGGCTCTCTAGCCTTTTGGCAACCATCCTAAGAGAAGGAAAACTCTGATTTCAAACCCGGGCAGATGGTGATGATCACAGAGGTTTTTATGAAGCTCTCAAAGCAGTGTTTGGACCTACTTATCAGGTCCAAAGCCCCTTATACAGTACAGATGGTCAAACACTAATTACTGATAAAACCTCCATCCTGAACCGATGGGCTGAACATTTTCAGGGTCTCTTTAATGCCAGCCAGTGTCAAGGTTCAGCTATCAACACATGATACAACAACCAATGAAAAATGAACTGGACACAGCTCCCACTCTGGAAGAGACCATTGAGGCCATACAGCAGTTGAAAAATGGCAAGGCAGCCGGGATCGATGGAATCCCACCTGAAGCTTGGAAACAGGGAGGTCATGTACTGCATGCTAAATTCCACGAGCTCCTTGTGAGTTGCTGGGAAAAAGGTGAACTGCCATCAGATCTCCGAGATGCAGTTATCATCACCCTGTATAAGAAAAAGGGAACAAAATCCGATTGCTCAAACTATCGAGGTATAACACTGCTCTCCATTGCTGGAAAAATCCTTGCAAGGATACTCCTGAACAGATTAGTTCCGGCTATTGCAGAAGAACTTCTCCCTGAAAGCCAATGCGGCTTCAGAGCAAATAGGAGCACCACAGATATGGTTTTTGCCCTTAGACAACTGCAAGAGAAATGTAGAGAGCAGAACAAAGGACTCTATGTAACATTTGTCGACCTCACCAAAGCCTTCGACACTGTGAGCAGGAAAGGTCTGTGGCAGATCCTGGAACGTCTAGGATGTCCCCCAAGTTCCTCAAAATGATTGTCCTGTTACATGAGGGCCAGCACGGTCAAGTCAGATATGGCGATGCTCTCTCGGAGCCCTTTCTCATAACTAATGGAGTGAAACAAGGTTGTGTTCTTGCACCAACCCTATTTACAATCTTCTTCAGCATGATGCTCCAAGGGCTATGGCAGACCTACAAGAAGAAGACGGCATATATATACGCTTTCGTACTGATGGTAGCTTGTTCAACTTAAGCCGTCTGAGGGCTCGCACTAAGACTCTCAACTATCTAGTCCGTGAGCTACTTTTTGCTGACGATGCTGCCCTTGTCGCCCATTCAGAAGCAGCCCTGCAGCGCCTCACATCCTGCTTTGCAACAGCTGCAGAGCTGTTTGGGCTGGAAGTCAGCCTGAAGAAAACAGAAGTCCTCTACCAGCCCGCACCACAGGAAGAACACCACCATCCTCACGTCAGCATAGGCACATCTGTGCTTAAGTCCGTTCAGCAGTTCACTTACCTGGGAAACATCATCTCTTCAGACGCCAAGATTGACAAAGAGATAGATCACAGATTATCAAAGGCATATAGTGCATTCGGAAGGCTTCACAAAAGAGTCTGGAGCAACAAGCACCTGAGACAAAGCACCAAAATCAGTGTGTACAGAGCTATCATACTGTCCATTCTCCTCTATGGGTCTGAAACATGGGTCACCTATCGCCAACACCTACGACTCCTCGGCGCTTTCATCAGCGCTGTCTTCGCACAATCCTAAATATACACTGGACCGACTATGTGACTAATGTTGCTGTCCTTGAGCAAGCAGGGATCACCAGCATTGAGGCCATGCTATTGAGAACACAGCTGCGCTGGGCAGGACACGTCTCTAGGATGGAGGACCACCGCCTCCCAAAGATACTACTCTACGGTGAACTCGCCACGGGTCAGCGCAAGAGAGGCGCCCCCCAAAAGAGATATAAGGACTCCCTGAAACAACATCTCAGGCTTGGCCAGATTGATCACCAACAATGGTCCACCCTGGCCTCACATCGGGAGGTATGGAGAAGCACTATCCACAATGCTGCGGCCTCTTTCGAGAAGACACGCCGAATGGGTCTCGAAGAGAAACGACAACGCAGAAAGAACCGCAACTTGGAAAAAACACCACCCAAGGAGACTTTCTGCTGCGCTTTCTGCAACCGAACTTGCCTATCTCAGATTGGCCTTTTTAGTCATCAACGCGCTTGTAAAAAGCGTGGGATGAGTCCTTCCTGAATCTTCGTTCGCGAAGTAATGCCGAGAGAGAGAGAGAGTGAGGTGAACCCCTTTAATGGATTGTCACCTTGTTGTGGTGAGGGGGCTTGTGTGTCCAATGAATCTACAGATGTAACTACTGGAGTCATGCACTCCCAGGAGGGGCCGCAGGGGAGGTTCCAGACCAAGCACAACTCGAAAACCTGAAGACCTCAATTGTGGATCAGGTGGAGGATGACATGGTACATGTTACAATGGCTGTGAAGGCGGAAGAAGGCTGCAACAGATTGAGAAGCCACTGTTGTCATGTTAACCATGCCACTGATTGGCTGTGCACTGACCTCCACACATTAAAAAACTCACACACAGGTGTTTTATTTTATTATTTATTTTATTATTTATTTATTTATTTATTAATTATTTGGTCTTGTATGCCACCACTCCCCAAGGGCTCGGAGCGGCCCACAGTCACATAAAAACATAAAACAGAATAACACATCAGGTTAAACTAGATTAAAATTATCAACAATCAAAAGCCAGCCAGAAGAGATAGTTCTTGCAGGCCTTGTGAAAAAATGGTAAATCTTGCAAGGCACGAACTTCGATTAGTAAAGTGTTCCAAATCGATGGCGCCACCACAGAAAAGGCTCTGCACTGAGTAGATGTTAAGTGGATGGTTTTGAAACTAGGCACTTCAAGAAGGTTCAGATCTTCCAAGAAGTAAGTGAGCTGAAATATTCTGTTTTATTTGTTCCCAATCTTTTGTCTTCTTACTCCTATCATGCAGTTATTGGGAGTTGTTTTTGCTCGCGGGCTGTGAGATATTCCCCATGGTGGTGGTGGTGATTGTTATTGTTGTGTTGTCTGCCTTCTAGTAATGTCTGGCCTATTATGACCCTATCTTTTTTTTAAAAAAATGTATCTTTATTAGTTTTCAGAAAATTAAAAACAGAAAGAGAAAAAAGATATGACATTAAACATACAGAAACCGAAATTGTTGCCACGGGAGCCCAGAAATGACTCCCCTGGTTACATAGAATCAAGAGATAAAGAGTGATAAAGTGTGAACAGACTAAGTTGGGTGAAGAGTTGAGACTGCCTCCTGCCTTCCCATTCTTCGTTTCCCCCAGTGTAGATCTTTTCTTTAATTTTCCTGTGTTTGGATATAAGAGCATTGTGTTTTAGGCTTAATCTAATATCAAATCAACATTAAATTCCTTTCTAGAGTAATTCCTAATTTCCTCCCAATCCGTTCTTTCCTGATCCTTTTTATTTTTATTACGCATTCTTTCCGTGAACCAGTCCATCTGTATTGTTTCTATGACTTTGATGAACCACTCCTCTTTTGTTGGGATTGTCGATAATTTCCAGTACTTTGCGTACAGAATTCTAGCTGCTGTTATTCCTATCCTCAAAATTTTCTTTTCTCCCAGGGGTGCTGTCCCCCCCCCCCATTCCCAGTAGAAAAACTTCTGGTTTCTTCTCCACCTTACATTTAGTCATTTTTCGTATTTCCCTGTGTATCATTGTCCAGTATTTAGACACCTTGGGGCACGTCCACCATAGGTGAAAGAAGGTTCCATTTTTATTCCCGCACTTCCAGCATTTTGGGTCCGCCCCTCTGTACATCTTAGCTAGCTTCTCTGGGGAGAGATACCACCGGTATATCATTTTGACCCCATTCTCCCTAGAGGGGTTGCTTAGTGATTTCTTTACTGTATTACACCAGATGCTTTTCCACATCTGGGGTTGGATCTTAAAGCCGAGGTTTCTAGACCATTTGGCCATATACTCCCTTTCTTGATTGTCCGTTGTGTCTATTTCCAGAAGTACTTTGTAGATCTTTCCTAGAGGTTTTACTTCTTCCTTAAGGATCCTTTTTTCTAATTCAATCTCCTCGTCTATAAAGCCTCTTTTCTGATCTTCCTTGAATTTTTCTTTCATTTGCAGATATGAAAACCATCCCAAATGTATTCCTTCTTTGTCTAGTTCCGCTTTTCTTTAAGTACCTGGTTCCCTCCGTGCCCTCTTAATGTTTCTTTGTATGTTATCCAATTGTTTCCCGCCAGTTCTTTAATTCCGTAAGCCTCGTTCACTGATGTCCATAATGGAATCCTTTACCCATACATTATGTTGGAGTATTTATGCCAGGTCCTGATGAGAGAGCTCCTTATATAGTGATTTTTGAAGGCCGCATCCACTTTTTTCTTATCATAAATCAAGTATCCGTGTAACCCAAATCTAAGGTCATGCCCCTCCAAATTGGTAAGTTTGTAATTCTCCAAGTGTATCCACTCTTTTATCCAATTTAGGCAGCTGGCTTCGTGATATAGTTTCAGGTTGGGTACCCCCAGTCCCCCTCTCTCTAATGGATCTTGTAATGTCTTCATTTTAACTCTGGGCTTTCTCCCCCCCCCAAATGAATCTTGAAATATCCCTTTCCCAGTCCTTGAAGGTCTTTTCGTTCTTTATTATTGGTAGAGCCATGAATAGGAAATTAATTTTTGGTAAGACCATCATTTTTACAGTTGCGATTTTCCCCATGAAGGAGATGTTCAATTTCTGCCATTTATCAAGGTCCTTTTTAAAATTTTTCCATAATTCTGTATAATTATTTTTAAACAGTCT
Source organism: Anolis apletophallus (assembly GCA_030556195.1). Classification (NCBI taxonomy): domain Eukaryota; kingdom Metazoa; phylum Chordata; class Lepidosauria; order Squamata; family Anolidae; genus Anolis; species Anolis apletophallus. The sequence goes on from JARBWK010000003.1 coordinate 191,722,493, forward strand.
CGAGTTTTTTTTGGAGTTATATTGATTCCCAGGTATTTAACCCTTTCCTGTACCCTCATACCCGTATCTCTCTGCAATGTCTGTTTTCTTCCTTCCTTCATGTTTTTTACCATTAAGTTGGTCTTTCCCCTGTTAATTTTTTATTATGACCCTATCACAGGACTTTCTTCTGAGGCCGAGGGCCCTTCCAGACAGGCCCTATATCCCAGGATCTGATCCTAGGTTTTCTGTCTATCTCAGATTATCTGGCAGTGCGGTCTCATATAATCCAGTTTAAAGCACAAAACCTGGGATCGGATCCTGGGATATAGGGCCTATCTGGAAAGGCCCTCAGAGTGTGGCTTGCTGAAGGTCACCCAGTGCATTTCACAAATGAGCAGGGATTTAAACCTTGGACTCAAGAAACCAATGCTCAAACCACTACATTATGCTAGCTCCTGGGAGTTTATGTCCATATATTGTATATTATTCCCATACATTTGTAAGTTCTTGCTCTTTTATTTATACATTAGATGCATAGACAAAGAAATAGATCACAGATTAGCAAAGGCATAGAGTGCATTTGGAAGGCTTCACAAAAAAGAGTCTGGAGCAACAAGCACCTGAGGCAAAGCACCAATATCAGTGTGTACAGAGCTATCTTACTGTCTATTCTCCTCTATGGGTCTGAAACTTGGGTCACCTATCGCCAACACCTACGACTCCTTGAATGCTTTCATCAGCGCTGTCTTTGCGCAGGGGCCATGCTAATCTTCTCTGTATCGTTCCAATTTTAGTATATGTGCTGCCGAAGCGAGTATTACATGCACGGATAATAGGAGTGAAGAATATGCAAAAAGAAAAATTGATTAACAAATTAATAGCGTGTGCACAGATAGTTTTAGTGAGGGGTTGGAAGGATAAAACAAAATGGACATTGACTAACTGGTATAACTACTGTATATAATTAATATGTTAAATGTGGAAATAACAAATTGTAAATGGACTAATATAGATAAAATAGAAAAGATAATAACAACAAAGAGGATGTGGGAACCAGTTAGAAATTATTTAGAAAATGTGTTAAGAGGTGGAGTAGAAAAATTAAGACTGAGACTGATATTTCAAATGTAACCTCTGTAGTTTGATGTATAAACTGTATGTACAAGGAGGGGAGGGTGGGAGCGGGAAAAAAACCCAATAAAAACTTATTTTTTAAAAATCAGCGCTGTCTTTGCACAATCCTAAATATACACTGGACCGACTATGTGACTGATGTCGCTGTCCTTGAGCAAGCAGGGATCACCAGCATTGAGGCCATGCTATTGAGAACACAGCTGCGCTGGGCAGGCCACATCTCTAGGATGGAGGACCACCGCCTCCCAAAAATACTACTGTATGGTGAACTCACCACAGGTCAGCCCAAGAGAGGCGCCCCAAAAAAGAGAGATGTAAGGACTCCCTGAAACAACATCTTAGGCTCGGCCAGATTGATCACTAACAATGGTCCACCCTGGCCTCACATCGGGAGGCATGAAAACGCACTATCCACAATGCTGCAACCTCTTTCGAGAAGACATGCCGAATGGGTCTCGAATAGAAACGACAACGCAGAAAGAACTGCAACTTGGAAACAACATCACCCAAGGAGACTTTCTGCTGTGCTTTCTGCAACCGAACGTGCATAACTCAGATTGGCCCTTTTGGTCATCAATGTGCTTGTAAAAAGCGTGGGATGAGTCCTTCCTAAGAATCTTCGTTCGCGAAGTAATGCCGAGAGAGATGCATAGATAAAATACGGTTCAGCACCAACCATTCATTGCCTTTGTTCAAACTCATCATAATTCTTTTTCGTAAATTGCAGTGCTATTACTTTAATTGTAATGATCCTAGCTTTCCCATTCAAATCATGGTGGCAATTCGAGGAGCATTTGATCCTGTAACAAGATAGGGCATGCGAAGAACTTGGAAAAACCAACAACAGGGGCTGTAATTTATCCTTTACACTTAACTAATGACTTGTGCAGGGGAGGAACATCTCTGCCATCAACGTGATGGATTTGCCTTGGAAATTGACCTCAGTGGCTAACACTTTTGAAAGCAATCCTAGCCATCAGACATGCTTCGAGCAATCCCGAGCAGGAAGAGTCATCAGTATGTCACCAGTAGACAAAGATTAGGGGTGGGGGCAGTGGGGGAAAGAAGAGAGAAATGGTCTTCAAGATAAAACAATTCTCCCAGAAATTGGAGGGGAGGGGGCACAAATGCAAACACATGATTTCCAGAGCTCTCCCTGTCCTCCCACCTAGGCTGGCATCCTGCAGATGTATGTGTCAGGGCTTTAAGTTGTCTGCTTTCCCATGGCATCAGGCCAAGAAAGAAGATCCTGGGCTGGGCCGTGATGGGAACTGGGGAGGGAAAAGGTCAGCCATTCTTGTTCCACAAAGGCGAGAGAATCAATCAGCTGTCAAGCCATGAACTGAAGGTGTCAGCCGCTAAAGAATGTCTGAAATAGATCATCATAAACACTCGAGCACAAGATTACGTGGGAGACAAACCTCTGTGGCTCTTATTTCAGGATTGCATGAAAATGGTCATCTTTCAGCCTCCCCTTTTGATAAAGAGTCTCCCCATCTCACTGAAAACAGTGCACCAGGGACCTGGCTTTTTGAAGGCACTGTCATATTAGTGTTTACTTTCCAGTTAGGGATTCCCCTGAAAAAGAAGAGAATGGGAAAGGACACAGGGCAGTATCCACAACCCAATTTTCTCAAAATGTGTTGAACGGCAGCTCCTATCATCAGCCCAGTGCTAGGTTGTAAGGATCTACACTCTCAGCCCCTGTACCTTGGGAAGTCTGATCTGGCTATGGTCGTCCACGCTCTGGTTACATCCTGAATAGATTACTGCAACGCATTCTACGTGGGGCTGCCTTTGAAGACAGTTCAGAAATTGCAACTAGTCTAACGGGCGGCAGCCAGATTACTAACTGGAGCTACATACAGGGAGCATACCACCCCCTTGTTGTGTCAGCTCCACTGGCTGCCTGTCCAATTCCGAGCTCAATTCAAAGTGCTGGTTTTGATCTTTAAAGCTCTATACGGTTCTGGCCCAGCTTACTTGTCCGAACGCATCAGCCTCTACGTCCCACCTCGTAATTTAAGATAATCTGGGGAAACCCTGCTCTCACTCCCGCCGACTTCTCAAACTTGGTGGGGACGGGAGAGAGGGCCTTCTCGGTGGTGGCTCCCCATCTGTGGAACGCACTTCCAAGTAACATACGATCAACCCCATCCCTCCTGGCATTCAGGAAAAAAGTGAAATCTTGGCTATGGGACCAGGCGTTTGCACATTAGCAAAATGCAGCACTTTGGATTGATTGTAATGGCAAGTTGATGGATATGGCCCAATGCTCCTATTATGGACAGAATACTGTTTTTAACTTATGTGAATGTATATGATGTATTAATGTTAATTGTATTTTAATGTATTTTAATGCTCAATGTTTTTGGTTTTATATTGTATTTATACTGTGTTTTGGCATCGAATTGTTGCCTTTGTTAGGCCGCTCTGAATTCCCCTTCGGGGGTTGAGAAGAGTGGGGTAGAAATGTTGGAAATAAATAATAAATAAATAGATAGGTTCACCTTAGGGTTCCCACAAGTCAGAATGACTTGAAGGCACACAACAACTCCTTTAGCAACAGAAAGGTAACTTCCCTTCAGGTGAATGACCTGAAACAAAGAGAGCAAAGCTGGAATTTTAGCAAGAAGAGGAACAGAGGAATGGGTACAGTCAGGGCCGTAGCCCGGAGGGGGCTGAGTTTGGTTCGGGAGGCTGACACTGGGTGGAAACAAGCAAATCTTTTGTATTGCAAACCCCATTAATGTGGGATATAATGAGCATGGTGATCAGATCATGATATGAATAATCATAACAGTTTAAATAATGTACCAGTAAGGCCTTTTCGCGGGCCACCCTGGAAATTTCGGGGGGCTGAAGAAGAATGGAGTACAGTTAATATGAAACAGAAATGAGGATATGGGATTGGATTGGTCTCCTTCACCTCATCCTTCTGTGAGTAGGATGCCTGGGAAGCTGAAGCAACACATTGAATGTGTGTTAGCATTGGCACTGAGTCTGGAATCGGGCTCAATTTGTGGGAATTCTGGGTGAGAAAAGGCCAAGTCAAATCTCCGTCCGGAACAACCTTGCATTCGGCTCTGTCATGCCACAACTGGCAGGTAATTTGGCTATGGCTTCCCCCATGGCTTTAACTGAGAAAACAACAAGAGACAGAATCTAAAATGACTCATGTCAATGGAACTGATCTGGTGAGCCACAATAGGAGGGAATCTCCATGAGAAAATGTTTTCGGTTCTAGGTTTTTGAGGAAGTTATGTAATCCTCTTGGCTCCATCTCTGTTGCTGTTTCCAGATTAAATTTAAATGTTTGATTTGAGCCACAGCAATCAGAACAAGTATATGTTTATGCCTGCTAGTGCTTTCTAAAATTTATATAATTGGTTGTTATTTCTTTGCGGCATCTGAAATGTCAGTTCTTAATGTCAGCGAAGAGGATATGAGCATCCTATATGTCTTTCTTGAGCTATATTTGAACTAAGCTGCCATGCCAAGGGCTAAGAGCCAAACACTTGATGCTAAGCAGGTTTTGCTTTAAGTGTGTTAACCTTGTAAAAGTACAGGATGGGCCAAAAGTCATGAAGGGGGTTTCAATATTTAGCAACTCCTTTATTTTTTTTTTTTTAATTTACAATTTGATAGCATCATATATAGTATATCTAGGAAATGAATTTACATTCAGTGTGAAAAATCAATTCTTTTAAATGGTATCCAATATACAGTATATATAGGGCCCTTCATGACCTTTGACTCATCGTACATAAGTAGCAATCAAGAGTCCTGCAACCACATCCCCACCTTATGAACCTGTTCAGGCCTTACGATTGGCTGGGGAGGCCCTCCTCTCGGTCCCGCCACCATCGCAGGCGAGGTTAGTGAGGATGAGGGAGAGGGCCTTCTCAGTAGTGGCCCCGTGGCTTTGGATTGCCCTCCCCAGGGAGATTAGACAAGCAACATTTAGGAGGGAATTAAATAACTGGCTATTTAAACAGGCTTTTAATAATGACTAGTTAATTGCTATGTTATGAATGCACCTTGTTGGGATAACAGATCCCCTTTAGATTATAGGAACGATTATGCTTTTAATCTAATTTTTGGATGGAATACTGTTTTTAACCTATGTGAATGTATTTGATATATTTTAATGCTAATTGTATTTGAATGTATTTTAATGTTAACTGTATTTTATGTATTTTAAATTTTTTACTGTTGTGGTTTCTATTATATGTTTACTGTGTTTTGGGCATCGAATTGTTGCTATTGTGAGGCCGCTCTGAGTCCCCCCTCGGGGGTTGAGAAGATGCGGGGTAGAAATGGTGGAAATAAATAAATAAATATTTATTTATTTATTTATTAGTCAATTTTATATTCCGCTCCTCCCTGCAGGCTCGGGGCGGATCACAACAAGAATAAAATGTACAATACAAATGCACAACAAAGTTCCATAAAACAGTAAAAACATAATCAATAGCCAACTAATTACAGATCCTCGATCTTAAGTTCGGACACTAGTAAACCTCTCCATTCAGTTAGCCGAACGCTGTTCTGAAGAGGACAGTCTTACAGGCTCTTCGAAAAGGCCGAGTTCATGCATTGCCCGGACATGATTGGGTAGCGAGTTCCAAGTCATGGGAGCCACAAATGAAAAGGCCCGTTGTCTCGTACTGGACAGGTAGCAGGAGCGGGGTGATGGAACAACCAACAGGTTCTGCTCTTCCGAGCGCAGTGATCTCAGGGAACGTGCGGGGTAAGGCGGTCCCTTAGGTACTCAGGCCCTAGACCGTGCAAGGCCTTAAAGGTTAACACCAACACCTTGAAGGCAATCCGGCACTCGATGGGAAGCCAGTGCAGTTGCCGTAGAATGGGCGTAATATGCTCCCTCACTGGTGCACCCACCAGCAGCGGGCAGCGGCATTCTGCACTAGCTTGAGTTTCGGATTGTCGACAGGGGAAGGCCCACGTAGAGGGCGTTACAGTAGTCCAGCCTCGAGATGACCGTCGCCTGGATCACCGTGGCCAGGTCGTCCCTGGACAGGTAGGGTGCCAGTCGCCTAGCCTGGCGAAGATGATAAACGCCGTTTTGCTGACCATGGCGACCTGAGTCTCCATGGTCAGCAAAGGGTCCAATTGGACGCCTAAGCTCTTTACGAGGATGACGGGCTGAGCTGCTCGCCATCCAGGGTAGGCAACCGGCACTCATCCAGTCCGTCTTCGACGGATTCACCTTCAGCCGGCTGGCATGCAACCAACCAGTCACGGCTTCAAGGCATAGATGGAAACAATCGGGTACGGTATCCTGCCTGCCGTCCATTCTCAGCAGAAGCTGGGTGTCATCCGCGTACTGATAACACTCCAGACCAAAGTCGCGAACCAGCTGTGCCAGGGGGCATATAGATGTTGAATAATAAGGGTGAGAGGATGGCCCCTGGGGACCCCACAAGCAATGGGAGTCTCCCGGAGACCTCCTCTCCCCTCTCCACACGTTGTCCCCGGTCCCGGAGGAAGGAGGCCACCCACTTAAGGGCAGTCCCCCTCACCCCGGTCACGGCTAGATGGTGGGCCAACAATGCATGATCTACGGTATCAAACGCTGCTGTTAGATCTAACAAAACAAGCAGGGCTGACCCACCCTGGTCCAGCTGGCGGCGAAGTTGGTCTGTAATGGCGACAAGCACGGTCTCCGTCCCATGCCCAACGGAAGCCGGACTGGAAGGGATCAAGGCCAGCTGTGTCTTCGAAGAACTGCTGCAGCTGATCCGCTGCTGCCCTCTCACTTCCTGTGCCTACAAAAGGCAAGTAGGAACCCGGCCTGTAATTGGAGGGAGCCGAAGGATCTACCTTCGGCTACTTCAGCAGCGGTCTTACCATAGCCTCTTTCAGTCCCCGGGAAGACTCCTTGCTCAAGGGAGCTATTTATGATCGTGCCCAGGGGCCACGTAACCCCTCCCGGCAAGATCTAATTAGCCAGGAGGGGCACGGGTCGAGGGAGCAAGTGGTTGGTCTAGCTGCAGCAAGTAACTTATCGACAGCTGCTACGTCCAGCAGTTGGAAACGGGTGAAGGTGGGCCCGCCGAGTGGCGGCGGAGTCTCGAGTTCAACCACTGTATCAAGGGTGACTGGGATGTCCCGGCGGAGAGTCGAAATCTTGTCGGCAAAGTAGTTCTGGAAAGCCTCAGCTGTAGGAGCCAAATCCTTATCATTTGGGACCGCCGAAATTGTGGTCAAGGACCGAATTATTCTAAAAAGTTGAGCTGGGCGTGAGCTGGCCGACTCTATCAAGGAGGAATAATGAACCTTTTTGGCCTCCTTGATAGCACGCTCATAAACATCCTTAAATTGTTTATAAGCTGATTTCGATGCTCCGTCACGGAGATCCCGCCACACGTCCTCTAGCTGTCTCTTCCTCCGTTTCATCGCTCGAAGCTCCTCGGTAAACCAAGGGCGCGATTTCGACGGGGGTGAGAGAGCGTCTGGGGGCGATCTCGTCTAAGGCCGTGGTCAAAGAGGTGTTCCAGCAGTCCACTTGCCTATCGACTGAGTCGCTGGGGAGTTCCAAGTCCCTCAGAGCATTCAGGAACCTAGTGGGTTCCATAAGTCTCCTTGGGCGAACCAGAATGGGTTCGGCACCCTTAAATAATAATAAATAAATAATTTTTTCAATTTGTATTGTTAATGCTGATTGCTGTTCTATTTTAACTTGTTGTCTTATATTGACTTGTTATATTATTAATTTTTATCCTACCTTATGCGATGTATTGTTTTGTATTTTATTGTAGTAATTATGTTGTGAGCCACCCCGAGACCCATCGGGAGATGGGGCGGGATATAAATAAACATTATCATCACCATCACCACCACCACCACCACCATCATCATAATCATCAGGGTTTTGCTTGTCCAGGGTAGAAATTTGTGGCCATTTTCCTTATTTTCCTAGATGTTTCTAAGACTCTTAAGACTAAAAAGGCAACATGCTCAAACTCTGTGATAGCACCGGATTCTGGTATTATGAGACATCTCTCACCATACCATATTTAAAAGGATGGTGGAAAGGAGGCTTTGCACCATCCCCTCATCTATCCCTTTCCTCACATGGAAAGTGACATAAATGAAAGAAAGGAGAGAGGAAAACTAAGACATTTTGTATGGAGGATTTAAATAATAATAATAATAATAATAATTGTAATCGGTACACTGGGTGCAGTGCCTAAGACCTTGCCCTGCACTTAAAAACAATTGGCACTGACAAAATTACCAACTGTCAGCTGCAGATTCTTAACTATTGTACTATTTTATTGCTGATCTGTTGTTGTTTTAACCACTGTTGTTGTTGTTTTTATTGCGCCTGTACGGCCCTTGTGAGCCGTCCCGAGCCCCTCCGGGAGTGACAGCATAGAAGCGTGAGTAATAAATAAATAAATAAATAAATAAATAAATAAATAAAATGAAAGGCCACCCTACTCGGATCTGTATTATTCACTGATACATTAAACAGTTGGGAAGTGTCCAACATGTGATCAAATACAAAAGCCAGTATAGTGATCTTATTTGCTGTGTACGAATCTTGTTATGTATCAAACAACAACAGCAATGCTCTATTTTTATCCTGCCCCATCTCCCCAAGAGGACTCGGGGCGGCTTACAACAAGAAAGAAACATATAAATAATAAAACTCATGCTACAACCCTAAAAAGGTCAAATCTAAATGTATATGTCTTCTCTTCAGACTTGTTGTTTTCCAAGTGAGGAAAGTAACAACATAAGGCATCGGACAAGGTGCTCCCTTCCTTATGATGAATAAAGGCTTAAACCAGTCTAAAATGTAACTCAATTTCGAGCAGTACGTAGAAGGGCTGTGATGCTTTAATCCTGTTGTATTAGTGTTTTTATATTGTGTATTATTGCCGGCATCTAATTGTGCCTTGTAAGCCACCCTGAGTGCCCCCCTTGGGGGGGGGGGGTTGAGAAAGGTGGGGCAGACATATAGTAAATAAATAAAATATAGGAGCCCTCGGTGGCACAGTGGGTTAAAGCACTGAGCTGCTGAACTTGTTGACCGAAACGTCACAGGTTCGAATCTGATGAGTGGTGTGAACTCCCATTGTTAGCACCAGTTTCAGCCAATCTAGCAGTTCAAAAACATGCAAATGTGAGTAAATCAATTCTTCTGCCTCCAGGGCCTGGGAAATAGGCTTTAAAAGGATGGACATTGCAAGCTATGGGCCCTGAAGGTAGAGGCAAGCCATCCCACATACAGGAGCGCAGACCTGAATGAATATCATTTAATAGACTCCCTTTTGGAGTGCTAGACTCAAAATAGTGAACCAAAACCAAGATTTATTGAATAACAACCAGCAGGCATGTAGCCGGCTGACAACCAGTAAAAATGCTGGTGGCCCAAAATGCTTAGTTGGTTGCAAAAGGAAGTCCTTAAAAAAAGGAAGCGATCACTTGCCTCTTTGTTTGCAGAGTGATGGTGCCTTTCTTTGATCCCAGGTTCCTGTTGCCCTCTGGCTTGTAGGCCCACAAAGTCCTTTAAAAGCCCCAAAATCCACAGTCTATGTTGATGACAGATCCTCCTTTGTACTGCAGGCTTCGGTTGAGAGCGAAGGTTAAGCTTAGTAGGTCAACTAAGATGCTTTGTCGCAGCAATGGCTTAGATTCCACCTTGCTATGTCCGTGTGCTCTTTTGGAATGGGCCAGAGAGGAAGTCCTGCCTCTCAGGTAAACTCCGGAAAAGGAGGAGTTAAGGGCGGTGACTCCAGGTTTGGAGCCAAGACACAGCTCCGCCCCTAAGTGCCCACATAGCAGAACAATGGAACAAAGGCCTTGCAGGTAAAGGGCAACCAAATACAAAATACAGATATAAAACCAGCCCCATTGTCACACCACAGAGTCTCCAGGCTGTCCATTTGCCCAGGCCTACACAGGCCCATCCGGCCGATGAAGTGGTTAAACCGTCAGTCTGATGCTCCCCAGGCCCCATCGGGGCCTCTCTGCATTCTCGTGTGAAAGTGGCACAGAATGCACAGATAACTACATCCAAGGTTACCAAAGCGAGACTCCCTTTTGGCCAGGCGCTGCAGAGGAGCCATAAACTATTCCTCCCTGAAACATCTGTGCCTGGTAATTGGGGAACATTCCGGAGAACCTTAGGTAACAATAAACATATAGTTTCTCATCAATCATTGGGTTTGATGTTCGACGCACTGGGACTGGCCAAGGGACCCTATATCAGAGAACCCCACACCGTAGGGGGCATCTCGGATCAACTCATGCCAACGAAGGATGTTACTCTGAAGAGCCGGTCGCGAACGCCTGACCTAAGCTACTCCCGCCCATTCCACCGGGCTGCCTTGGTCCATTGAACGTTGTGTGCGTCCTGCTCAAGCCTTGTTGCTGCTAAGACTTTATTGCTAAACTTCCTTGCTTCCCAAGCCACCCGGTTGTGGAAACAAAGGGATTCTGTTTGGAGACTCTTCCTGCGCATCCGGCTTGGAATCCTCGCCGCAGGACTTACTACCTGCTGTTCCTGATTGCTACTTTAAGGCATTGTATTGGCCTTCACGCTTTCCTCTTTCCTGCACAATAAAACTGTGTTGTACCTCAAAGCTGTGTGGTTTGTTCAGGGAGATCAAGTGTGCCCAAGCCCTAGAAGGCGACACCCGTGGGGGCGCCACATCAATAGATACCGCTCCGGCGGGAAGATCACGGTGCTCCATGCAGTCATGCCAGGCACATGACCTTGGAGGTGTCTAAGGACAATGCTGGCTCTTCAGCTTAGAAATGGAGATGAGCACCAAACCCCAGAGTCAGACATGACTGGACTTAGTGTCAGGGAAAACCTTTACCTTTACCTAGAAATAAGTTGAAGCCTGGAAAAGCGACCTTTTAAGCTCAATACTGCTGCAGCAGTAACTGAAGTCAATGATTCTAATCCCAACTACATTAGTCCTGTTGAATTGGTGGAACATACTAAAGTGTTCATTTGCCAAGTTCACATTGATTCATTGAGACTAATAAATGGATGTTACCCCCCTCCCCTCACAAATACCAAGTAAGCTTTCCAAACTCTGAAATAGATTTGTAGAATCCTCAGGGTTGTTTTTATAGGTATTCCACCTAAACATTAGGAAGAACTTACTGACAGTAAGAGATGTTCAACAGGGGAATTTGCTGCCTCGGAGAGTGGTGGAGTCTCCTTCGCTGGAGGTTTTGGTAACATGAAACACAATGCTGATGTTTTTCTTATAGGCAATTACTTTTCATTGGCACAGCTGTAACAATGATGACATTTAGCTATCTAGCAAGCAATATTGATGGATGACTTGGTACACTCCATGTGAAGTCTATGTTTCCTTTGGGAGGCTCTCAGATATGGGAGGGGAAGATAAGCACCTTGTGTTGTTTAACAGAAATGTGTCATTTGAAAGATGTGTTTTTATAGCCACTTTCTTTTGCATAGTTATTTGTGAGAAGGTGTTTAATCCAGCAATGATACTGATAAGAGCGTTTGTTTCCCATTGCTGCTAAGGAGACAGTCTGGTTTTTGTATTTCCTCTGAAAAAGAGCATGGCACTTTGAGTGAAACATTCGCTACTAGCCAATATTGTTTGATGACTTGTTTGAGTAACTGTGGAATAGTGCTGCATTCCACTGGAAAAATCCAGTTCTGTACTCTGAGTTGAAGAACTGAAATACTGAAAGATAAGGAATGAACACTATGCTTTTTAGAGTTAGACACTATGAGTCTCCTTTGGGAGACAATAAACGAAATATAAATACATATTATAACAACGGCAACAACAATAACAACAATAACAACAACGGAGCCATTTGAAGTGCCGTGACCTTCCAGGTGGAGCGGTACCTATTGATCTATTCACATTTGCATGTTTTCAAACTGCTAGGTTTGCAGAAGCTGGGGCTAACAGCAGGAGCTCACCTCACTCCCTGGATTCGAACCGCCAATCTTTCGGTCAGCAAGTTCAGCAGCGGAGCTGTTTAACCCACTGCGCTACCAGAGGGCCCTGCATTCACTTATACACTTGGCATATTCCAAGTGTCAGATTTGTTTGTGTATGTAGATGTATGATGCTATACTGCACACATAATGCCCTTAATTCCAAATCAGAGTAATTATTTGGAATACTTCCACTGGTAGTTGTTTAGTTCAATTGGGTTTGCTATCATCCATAATTTTGCATTTCCATGGTAAGTCCGGGAATGTATTTCCTGTGGATACGGGGGTGGTGTGTGGGGTGTGTGTTTTATACTGTACTTTAATACAACTATAATTAAAAGATTAAATGTGATTGACAATTTGAATGTATTTAAATTAACCAATACTATCCAAAGTAAAATGCATTGGTGACATACCTGTGCATTTCTATTGCCATTGTTTCCATAGGGTGCATCTACACTGTTGAACGAATGTAGAGAAGGGTAAAGACCTCACAAAACTACAACTTTCATGATTTCATAACATTGAGCCATGACAGTTTATGTGTTGTCAACCTATATTAATTCTACAGCGTAGATGCATCACAAGATGAATACAAATAAAATGAGAGATTTAGCACCAAAACAAAATTATCTTCAAGCTTAAGTAGTTAAATATTGTTTAAAAAAACCACTAGCACTTTTGCTATAATTCGATGATGATGATAATGATGATAACAACAACAATAACAACATATTGCACGAGAGTGCATGTGGCTTGTGATTAGTGAGTGGGGGAGGAAAGTACACATGGAAGTAAGTGTGGCAGTGAGGCAAACACATGCTATTTCAAGAATGGATTGGACGCAGACTCCTGATTATATAGGTATTCTCAAAATACTAAGAACAAAATTGGGAACTCTTGATGCTTTGAAGCAGTCTTGTTCCGAAAGAAGGTCATTGTATATCAAAGAGACAAAGAACAGACTCTAGCAGCATCTTGAGGTCTATCTCTCTTTCTACAGCTATCCAAATAAACTCATGCATCTGTAATGTAAGCTGAGCTGCGTCTCTGACACCTCTGACAAAGAAGATGGGCATTTATCAGCATGTCGGATGATGCAGAGCAGGTCTGTACAAAGCGTGGCTCATCAGATCAATTGCTTCCCACCAGACATGTAGAACAAAACATTGAAGACTTGATAAATATCCGAACAGTAAATATCCGAACAGTAATATCCGAACAGAGTGCCCCCCAGAGCCTACGGGAGAATCTGAGTCATCGGATCCCGTTGAAAGAGGAGCATCATACGAAAAGACCAGCGGCTCACAAAAGGAGACACTCAGCTGGCCCAAACAAAATACCATCATCCAGAGGGGAAAAAAACCCCAGGGAACCGCCGGCCAGAAATCCCGGTCCCTTTAGGACCAGAATTTTCTGGGCCAGAAAGTCCAGGGCCCCCAGTTCCCCGCGGCACAGCTACTGCAGGGCCCCAATCCATCATTGCTACGGCCCCTCCGGACTGCGGCCAAAAACTGACCCCCAACGTCCCCTTTTCGGGAACGTGCGCAAACTCAGCGCCCGGCGCCCAACGTCAACACCCGAGCGCTCCCGCACGTCCCATCCCAGTAATTAGTGGACTGGGGAGGGGGAGGTCCAGAAACCTACCCACCAACAAACCGGGCCGAAAACCCTCTTCAACCCAGCTGCGACCTATTACCTGCCATGACCGCCCTCAAACAGCAACCACTCCTTGGTCTTCATTCCTGCTCCTCAATGCGAGGTCAATTTGTAACAAGCTGGCCACGCTGCGAGATTTCATCACAGAGCAGGACGCAGATGTCATATGCATCACAGAGACCTGGACCCAGGACAGCGACTGTGTCCTTCTTCAGGAGCTAGCCCCCCCAGGCTTTCGAGCTTTCCACCAGCCAAGATCCACCGGCCGGGGCGGGGGAGTGGGCCTGGTCGTAAAAGACACTGTCGCTACCTCGGTCCTCCAGACATCAGCGATGACCGGCATAGAGTGCCTGGGAGCACGACCAAAACTGGCCCTACACATCAGGCTGGCCACGCGTTAGACCTGATCTTCAGCCACGGCCTAACCTTAAAACATCGTGAATCCAGAGCAGTGCCTTGGTCGGACCACCTGACCGTGAGGGCAGACATTGACACCCCTCTTACAGAAAGGTTGGAACAAAAGACCATCCTAGTCCGCCAAAGGAGTTCGATGAGCCCGAGGGCAGTCATAGCTGCTTTGGATCCCCTGGAGGTCCCCGGAGGATCACTAGCGGACTTAGTTGCCAGGTGGAACAGCGTCCTCTCGAAGGCCATCGACCAGGTGGCACCGAGGCGCCCCCTTCGTCCCCGGAAAACCTGCTCACGGTGGTTCACAACGAACCTAAAGCAGCTGAAACGCCGGAGGAGACAATTGGAGAGTGTTTGGAGACGGAAACCCAGCACGGCAAATAGAGCAACCTACAGAGAACTGCATAGGCTGTACGAACGTGAGATCAAGGAGGCTAAGAAATCCTATAATGCCGCCCAGATTACAGCCGCCGGCTCCCGCACAGCCCAGATCTTTAAAGTGGTCCGAGCCTTCTGGGGTCTCCACAGAGTGATTCCAACAGCTCTACGGTGACGGCAGAGGATCTCCAAGAGCACTTCATCGGGAAAATCACGGCACTTCGGCGCGACCTGCCGCCCATTCAGAGGAAGGAAATGAGTGGACTCGACATCCAACCCAGACAAACGGGCTCTACTTCACCGAATTCAAACCCCTAACATCGGAAGAGGTGAAAAAGCTGGTGGCCGGGGCAAGGGCTACGACCTGCCCCATGGACCCGTGTCCTTCGCACTTAGTCAAGTCTTGCATAGACACCATACTGGACGCCCTGGTGGACCTGGTGAACCTCTCATTGGACACAGGCTCCTTCCCGAGTCCCTGAAGGAGGCTAGAGTTAGCCCTCTTCTGAAAAGGCGAACCTCGACCCCAATGATCCGGCGAACTACCGCCCTGTCGCTAATCTGCCCTTTCTGGGAAGCTATTGGAGCGAGCAGTGGAAAACCAGCTGCGGGACTTCTTGGACCGATCTGGGGGCCTAGACCCGTTTCAGTCAGGCTTCCGAGCGGGCCACGGCGTCGAATCCGTCCTAGTAGCAATCACAGATGACATCCGCCGCCAGTTGGACGGAGGGGCTCGGCAGTCCTAGTCCTCCTTGACCTAACCGCGGCCTTCGACACCGTTGATCATGATTTGCTACTTCGCCGCTTGGCGGCCTCTGGGATCAAGATAAGGCCCTGACCTGGCTAGGATCGTTTCTGCGGGTCGCTCGCAGCGGGTCGAGTGGCAGGGCCAGGTCTCCAGGAAATGTGGGCTGGAGTGTGGGGTTCCGCAGGGTGCCATCCTGTCCCCCACCCTTTTTAACATCTACGTCCAGCCCCTGGCCGGTATCGCTAGAAGCTACGGTTTCAACTGTTATCAATATGCCGATGACACGCAGCTGCTGCTGAAGCTCGACCCAGGGGTGCTGTCGGTACCCAAAGCTTTAGCCGGGGCTGAAGGCGGTCACAAGCTGGCTCAGAGCACACAGGCTAAAGATCAACCCAGCGAAAAACGGAGATCCTCTGGCCCGGCCGACCCGACCCCCACTCTCCACTACCACCCTTTGAGGCGAGCCCTTGTCCGTAGCCCCGGCGGTAAAGAGCTTAGGAGTACTCTTGGACGAGAAACTGACGATGGAGGCTCAGATCCAGGCCGCTGCTAAGGGTGCCTTCTTCCACCTCCGTAGGGCCCGACGGTTGGCCCCCTATCTACCACCAGAGGCGCTGAGGACGGTGATTCACGCCACTGTGGTCTCCCGTCTTGACTACTGCAACGCCTTGTATGTGGGCCTACCGTTGGCCACGACTCGGAGGTTGAGACTCATCCAGAATGCAGCGGCCAGACTCATCTCCGGGGTATCGGCCAGGAGCCATATTTCACCAATTTTAAAAGATCTTCACTGGTTACCCATTGAGCTTAGAGCGATCTACAAACTCATGGTGATAACCTTCAAAGCTCGGCAAAAAATGGGACCAGCCTACCTGGGCGATCAGCTGACGGACCAACGTTGCGAAAGACCCGCACGCATAATAAACGGCGTCCGGTTAGCTGTCCCTGGGGTGAGAGAGGCCCGGCTGACAGAGACCCGTAGAAGAGCCTTCTCGGTGGCGGCCCCTACGATCTGGAACTCGCTCCCGCCTGCGCTCAGGGCCACACTGGCCCGGCCAGATTTCTGGCTGGCCTGAAAACCTGGCTCTTCCGCCAGGCTTTCGGGGACTGAACTGGATGGATGGCAGAGCCTTTACGGCTCATATCTGCTGTTTTAATTGATGTATCTGTGTTTTTTAAAGGATGTAAGTCGCCCGGAGCACCATTGGTGGAGGGCGACTCACAAGTAATAAAGTATTATTATTATTATTATTATTATTATTATAAAGGTTATGGGTTTTTGGGGTTTTCCCCCGCTTGCCTGGCCTGGTGAAATGGAAAGGTTTCCAAGCAGAATTGTGCTACGTTTTCTAACTACCGTATTTTTCGCACCATAAGACGCAGTTTTTTTCCTCCCAAAGTAGGAAGAAAAATCAGCTGCGTCTTATGGAGCGAAGATGCAGGCAGGGAGGGGAGGCGCTGGGCAGAGGGGGCGGCGATATACTCACGCTATATCGCGCGCCCCGGCGGCTCCCGGGCGGCTCCGGCTGCGCCCGCACATGCCCAGACTTCCGCCGCCGTGTCGCCGCAGCCAGCCGGCGGTGCGGAGGAACGGCGGCGGAAGAGGGGACTCACGGGGCGGGCTTGCTGCTCACGGACCCGAGGAGGAGGGGGGAGGCCACGAGGGCGGCCCCCACGGCGACGCAGCGGCAGCAGCAGGACCATCGGACTTCCTCCTCGCCAGAGGCGCATCTTCGTGAAGTCACTCCGTCGCGCCTCTGCCGAGGAGG
The DNA here is from genome assembly GCA_030556195.1 of Anolis apletophallus. Taxonomy (NCBI): domain Eukaryota; kingdom Metazoa; phylum Chordata; class Lepidosauria; order Squamata; family Anolidae; genus Anolis; species Anolis apletophallus. The sequence continues at coordinate 191,739,540 of JARBWK010000003.1, forward strand.
AAGGGGGAGGAAGGCCTCGCCGGCCGCGCGCTGTAAGGCCGGCCGGAAGAGAGGCCCGAGGAGGGAGGGAAGGAGGAAGAGTTCCCTCCTCCTCGGGCCTCTCTTCCGGCCGTCCTAGTGCGCGGACGGCGAGGCCTTCCTCCCCTTCCTCCGGCAGAGGCGCGACGGAGTGACGCCACGAAGATGCGCCTCTGGCGAGGAGGAAGTCCGCTGCTGCTGCTGCTGCCGCTGCCGCCGTGGGGGCCGCCCTCGTGGCCTCCCCCTCCGGGTCCGTGAGCGGCGAGCCCGCCCCGTGAGTCCCCCTCTTCTGCCCCCTTTCCTCCGCGCTGCCGGCTGGCTGCGGCGACACGGCGCGGAGTCTGGGCATGCGCGGGCGCAGCCGGGAGCCGCCCCGCGAATATAGCGTGAGTATATCGCCGCCCCCTCTGCTCCAGCTCCTCCCGCCCTCCATATTAGTGTCTCAAATAGTAGCCAGCCCCCATTTTTTTGTTTCCCAAATTTCCTCCTCTAAAATCTAGGTGCGTCTTATCATCAGGTGCGCCTTATGGTGCGAAAAATACGGTACTTAAAATAAACTCTTGTATTAGTTTTTTTTAAATAAAAAGAATTTAAAAAGCTTTCAGTCTAAGAATGTAATATTCCACAACAGGGCATCCTCTACTGTAGTATGGTAGCCTTTACGCTACATAATGGTAGCACTTTGATACCACTCTTAACTTCCATGGCAGCATCTTACGGAATTCCAGGGTCTGTAGTTTTGGGAGTTCTTTAGGTTGCTTTTCCAGAGAGCAGTAGTACCCCACTAAACTACAAATCACAGGATTCTGTAGGATGCAGCTATAGCAATTAGTGGTATCAAAGCACTAGATCTGTGTATTCTGTGTAAATCAAAGGTGGCAGAAAGTAGATTGAAATCTTCTGGTAGATCTCGGAGGACTTTGAAACTGATTTGCAAATAGTTCTTTCTGACTCTCCGTTGTTCCATATAACAAACCTCCATTCTTCCTATACTTACAGTACAATCTCCATGTATATGAGGGATACATTCCTGAATGTCCCTTTAGATTTGCAGAACTGCAAATAATAGTGAACTCTGGGTTGTTGTAGGTTTTTTAAGGCTGTATGGCCATGTTCTAAAGTATTCTTTCTTAATATTTCACCTGCATCTATGGCAGGCATCCTCAGATGTAGTGAACTCGATTGAAATGAAGGATTTTTAACCCAGAGTTGCATTAGAGTACCTAGAAAATGCCTAAAATATATATTATGTCAGATGTGGATAATTAAAACCAGATATCAGCTTTGTAGATTCAGTCATATCTTATATGGAGAAAGCTGGGAAAAGGGAGTAATTTATTTACAGCAGAGTCTCACTTATCCAATCCTCGCTCATCCAATGTGCTGCATTATCCAACGCAGTCTGCCTCCTGGCCGGATCCACAGCTGTTTCAATACATTGCGATTTTTTGGTGCTAAATTTGCAAATACAGTAATTACTACATAACGTTACCGTGTATTGAATTGCTTTTTCTGTCGATTTGTTGTAAAACATGATGTTTTGGTGCTTAATTTGTAAAATAATAACATAATTTGACATTTAATAGGCTTTTCCTTAATCCCTCCTTATTATCCAACATTTTCGTTTATCCAACGTTCTGCCGCTCCATTTATGTTGAATAAGCAAGACTCTATTGTATTTAGGATATTTCTATCCTGCCTTTCTCTGAAATATGGACCCAGAGCGGCTTACAAACAGAATACAAACATTACAATCCTTCAACCAGGAGAACAAAATAGATAAAACCACGATAAAACAACAACCAATAAAATCACACATTTCAGTTAAAACCCCAACCTCTTCCCCTATGTATCTTTCCTGTGGATAAATGAATACAGTTGAATGAATCCAGCAGAACTGTTCTGAATTGTTTAGTTCGGTTCTGTAAACCAATTCTTAAACCGAGAATTATTTAATTCTAAATATATGCAATGATTGTGATGGCCTGGTGAGCGCCACCTACATTTAAGACTTTGAGTTTTAAGGTTTGCAATGATGGAATGTAACAGTTTGCATGGTTTGCAAGGGGTTCTGCTTTGTTTTAATGTGTTTGCAGCTTTCTTGAGGTTTGGCTGCATTCATTGGTCCTTGGCACTTGCCAATCATCATTTACAGAACTCAATCAAGCTCGCTCTACCCCTGGAGAAGAATGCCATTTTTTTCTTTTATTAGACCACCAGAGCTTCTACAGAGTGGACGTGTTGGAAGGTTTGCTAGACAGGCCTTAGTCAAGCTATCTTCCAGTACTACTTCTTCACATCTTGAGATTCATATTGTATACCCAACATATCGGAGGGTTGGGTGACGCTGAGGAATCTCGAGCACCTTCAAAACAGTCAGTTGGCAGCCAAGAGGAAGGTTTCCTGCCTTCATATAGGCCAGCTGACTGGGACTTCAAGCGTCCTTGCCTTGAGGTCAGAGTGAGAGAGAATTTGGAGAGCCAACCGGCTGAAGCTTCAGGACCACATCTGCACAAAAAATGTAAAGTAAAGCTTTTCTACTTTGTTTTGGGGAACTAAGAGAAGAACCTGAGTGCTTACAATTCATGTATTTAAAAATAAACCCTTTGAGTTAAGCAGAGTGTCCTGTTTGGTCCTTGGGAGCCCCAAAGCCTCTAAAGCAGTGGTTTCCAAACTTTTTTGGCCTACTGCCCCCTTTCCAGAAAATTGTTTTACTCAGCGCCCCCTAGAAATTATTTTTAAAATTTTTAATAGCAATTAAACAGAAAGATGTATGTATTAATGCAGTGGTTCTCGACCTTTCTAATGCCGTGACCCCTAAATAAAGTTCCTCATGTTGTGGTGACCCCCAACCATATTTTCATTGATACTTCATAAATAATTTTGCTACTCTTATGAATTCTAATGCAAATATCTAATATGCAGGATGTATTTTCATTGTTGCAAATTGAACATAATTAAAGCATAGGGATTAATCACAAAAACAATATGTTTGGCGGAGTATAGACAACGGATGATGGAATTTGCAGTACATTCGACCAATTCAGCTTGGATTTCTACAGCCGAGACCCCTGAATGACAGGTCTGGACCAAACTTGGCACACAGAACCCTCATGACCAACAGAAAATATGGGAGAAGGTTGGGAGGAATTGACAGTGATTTATGGGAGATGTAGTTCACCTACATTTGGAGAGCACTCTGAACCCAAACAACCATGGATTTGGATGAAACTTGGCACAAATACTCAATATGCCCAAATTTGAACACTGGTGGAGTTTTGAGAAAATAGCCCTTCTCATTTGGGAGTTGTAGTTACTAGGATTTATAGTTCACCTACTCCAGCAACAATGGAATTGAGCCAAACTTGGCACACAAACTGCCATGACCAACAGAAAATATTGGAGAAGGTTGGGAGGAATTGAAAGTGATTAATGGGAGATGTAGTTCACCTACTTCGGGCCCCCAAATTCTCCTCTGCCTCCCAGCACCCCCTTGGATCATCTCACCGCCCACCAGGGGGCGGTACCGCCCACTTTGGGAACAACTGCTCTAAAGGAAGGCAAAAAGCAATCCCCTGGGAAGAGAAAGATCATGTCCTTGCCCTTTATGAAGCCAAATAGCCCAGGGCGACGGCACAATGATGGCATTCCAGTTGTTGGATCTCGAGGTTCCAATAACAACAACAACAAAGCATATTTATTGAACAGTTTACAAATCATCAATTTGACAAGCTTGCTCTTCTCATGCTTACAGCTCAAATAAGACGGGGCCCACATGAAAAAAGGCAATGGCAATTGGGGAGGGAATTATGTTCATTGGATTCAGGTTGTTCTTTTTCCAGAGCAATGGCATTTTGAATCTGGCAGGGGTGGATTGGTGACCACCAGCCATGATGAAGCTGTATCTAGTTGCTCTTCTTTGAAGCTAGATCAGAGGCAGTTGGAATATGGATGGAGAAACTATCCTAGCAGTTATAATTTGTAGGAAAACTAAACTGATTTACACACTTTTGCAGAGCTTGGGAAATGAACTCCTTTGGACAAGTCTATGAATCCTCCTGCCAACATGACCACCCACGAGGGAATTCTGAAAGTTGTCATCCAAAAGAGTCAATTCACACAAGTTCAGCAGTTTCACTTCTTTTCTTGGTAACAGACTGGCTCTTCATAATGCAAAATAAACATAGAATGTACTGAGTGGTAATTGTTCTGGATCATCAGTCAGACCGACAGATGTTAGCCCTTGCACTGAGATAAGCAGAAAACAAAAGAAGTGTATGTTTTATTCTTCTTCTGAGAATAGTTTCATGGACTCCTGATATAAATGGTTTGTGGATTACACTCAGAGATGCTTAGATTTCCAGGATACTAATGATGGATTTTGAGGAACTAAAAGAATATTAAAATATCATAGTTGAAAATATATCTGACATAATTAATTCAAGACAACATATTTGCCATGTGTCCCACTTTAACACTGGTATAAGTACGGTGCAAATATTAATACTGGTTCTGAGACAAGAAGGACATCCAAATGTGGAAGCACATGGAGAGGAGAAGAATGCAGTGTTTGGACAAGAAATATTGTCCACACTGAGCCAACGGGAAAAAGCTGATGATCAGTTGGCCCAGATACAGAAAGCTTTAAAAACAGAAGAATAAGCTAAAGTTAGCATGTGTGGCATACTATAAATTGATGTAATCTGAACCAGATCTTCTCTGAGAAGTATGTCCAATGTTTCCTGGCCTTAGTCCAGGTACTTCAAAGCTGTGTTATCACTGAATTGTGGCCTTGGCATTTGGGAGGCTGAGGAAATGTCAGCTTCAGATCACAATTTCCTCTCATTTTTTTCTGAGGGGGAAAAAGGTCAAATTAGCAAGCTCTTGTGGTTGCTTCAAATGATCTACTTTTTGGTGCTCTTGTAATTCCCAGGTTAAATTGTGAAAAAGGCTTTGAAACAGGCCAGCTGACCTATCTTGGAAACAAGCGTAATTAATTAATTAATTCTCTCTCTCGGCATTACTTCGCGAACGAAGATTCTTAGGAAGGACACATCTCACTCTTTTTACAAGCACGTTGATGACTAAAAAGGCCAATCCGAGATAGGCAAGTTCAGTTGCAGAAAGCACAGCAGAAAGTCTCCTTGGGTGATGTTGTTTTCAAGTTGCGGTTCTTTCTGCGTTGTCGTTTCTCTTCGAGACCCATTCGGCGTGTCTTCTCGAAAGAGGCCGCAGCATTGTGGATAGTGCTTCTCCATGCCTCCCGATGTGAGGCCAGGGTGGACCATTGTTGGTGATCAATCTGGCCGAGCCTGAGATGTTGTTTCAGGGAGTCCTTATATCTCTTTTGGGGGGCACCTCTCTTGCGCTGACCCGTGGCGAGTTCACCATAGAGTAGTATCTTTGGGAGGTGGTGGTCCTCCATCCTAGAGACGTGCCCTGCCCAGCGCAGCTGTGTTCTCAATAGCATGGCCTCAATGCTGGTGATCCCTGCTTGCTCAAGGACAGCAACATTAGTCACATAGTTGGTCCAGTGTATATTTAGGATTGTGCGAAGACAGCGCTGTTGAAAGCGTTCGAGGAGTCGTAGGTGTTGGTGATAGGTGACCCATCTATTGTACTGTTTATTGTACTCTATGGGTCTGAAACATGGGTCACCTCATTAATTAATTAACCATATTTATATTCTGCCTTTCTCACCCCGGAAGGTTTAAAACAACACAACACCCAGAAACATAGGTTCCAAATTCATTCCCACTTTGCCTCCATCATGCAGCATGCAGAACAATTCGAGGAAATAGTTATGACCCTTCTTCCACCTTCAACTTTTTCACACATTTGAACTATCCTGTAAAAATACAGGTTTTCTCAGCAAGTAACATGTGATTGCTATCTTTCTGAACATCTGTAATGCCTGTTGAAATCTTCCAGATATTTATTATTTTTCTAGAGCATTCAATGATTGCTGTATCCACTGGGGAAACATTTTTGTATTTCATGTGGATAAATGAAACTGCAGATATAGTGAACCCTGATGAAATGAAGGATTTCTGACCCAAGAGTACAACACCTAAAAAACCCACTTACAGGACATATTTTGTCAGATGTGGATAAATGAAACTATGGATATCAATCCCATGGATATAGGGAACCTATTTATGTCAATAACAGCTATGGTGTGTGTCATGAATAACATTTCAATAACTTTAAAGCATAGGTTTTTTTATTGCAATTTCCATTGTGAGAGGGTATATCAGATTACAGAATGACATTGGACATACAGACATACATTTTCTATGCAGCTATATTGGATGTACAACAACTTACAGTTACAGTGGACTAACAAACAGACAAAGGGGAATTACGATTTCACTTAACATTCACACACATGTACATGCATTCACCTTAATGCACCCAAATATTATTATATCCTTTTCTCCCTCCTTGGAGAAGCACCTGTTAGTCCAGACCCTGCTTTCCTGCAGCCTGCCAACGCATAGTTCCAAAACTTCCATAACGCCAAAATGCCAAAACTTCCTTCCCTAAGAACAATGCCAAGGACCAGATCTCTATTTTCCATACGGCAGAACCTGACTCCCTGCACAAAATCTAAGACTCCAAAAGAGCACTTCTTCCTCTTTCATTGAGAAAGAAGCCCCAAAGTGACCAGAAACATGCTTTCCCATAGCATAACTGGCACTCTCTGAATATACCATTTCTCTCCTTCCCATGGAGCAGAGCATGGTGGGTGAACCAGACTCCTGTCACAATGTGAGCATTATTAGATTGAGACTTTTATAGGAATATTCTGCTGATGTAATCCCAAAGTTGGAAATTAATGATAGACGTCTTCCATCCTGGCTCCATCTCAGTTTCCTGGCCAGATGTTGACTCTTCTTGATTGGTGTTGACAAACACAAGGCTTATGTTATTGTTTTATTTAAAATTTTTGTACCCTGACCTTCTCACCTCTATAGAGGGACTTAGACCAGCGTACAGCAAAATCCAGTGCTATACAAATTAAAAACCTGTTATAACAATATATTACAAACATAAAGCACCAAAATACATACATACAAATCACATAGCCATTTAAAACAAATTCAACTCGATTTGTGAATGTGGTCACTCAATTCATACTATAATCAATCACAGCCTATTCTGGGAAAGCTTTGTTCCAGATCCAAGTCTCCTGAAGGACAGCAGGGAGGGGGCAGATCTAACATCACTTGGGAGAGAGTTCCACAGCCGAGGGGCCACCACAGAGAAGGCTCTGTCTCTTTTCCCCACCAGCTGTGCTGGTGAAGAAGGTGGGACCGAGAGCAGGGCCTCTCTGGAGGATCTTAATGTCCTTTATGGTTCATAGGGGAGAATCCATTTGGACAGGTAAACAGGTCCAGAACCATATAGAGTTTTGTAGGTTAAAACCAGCACTTTGAATTGTGCTCGGAAGCTAATTGGCAGCCAGTGGAGCTGACGCAACAAGGGGTTGTTTGCTCCCTGTACCCCGCTCCTGTTAGTAATCTGGCTGCCGAGCGTTGGACTAATTGCAGCTTCCAAGCAGTCTTCAGAGGCAACCCCACGTAGAGAGCGTTACAGTAGTCTATTCGAGATGTAACCAGAGCATGGACTACTGTGGCCAAGTCAGTTATGTTGACTTCCTTTCTTAACATAAGGAATGTTGCAAACATTTCTTTAACTTGAAAGAACCATTGTCACAGTTCTTATCATAGTTTACTTTTCAGTTCTTATTAGCAACTTTTAATCACAGTCCAGCAAACAGGTAGTCAGTCATTGTAGGCCTTAATATTCTACTGGTGCTTCCAAAATTATTAACTCCATCCATACATCCTTCCATTCATTCCCACACATCATTAAATCCACATTTATCAAATCTGAACATTGAATTTCTTATTGCATGTGTATAATAAGAATATTAGTTATTAGGTAACATCTTCTTATTTCAGTATGACTTCTGTGACTGTTTAAGAAATTGCAGAATGTTTCCCATAGGGGAAATCAAGCTAGATGGTGGGAGGAAAAAAGGCTTTAAACCATTGGATGGATCTTGGTAGGTTTGCACTACCAAGATTATAATGGGCGCCATATCAGCAGAGCTTGAAAATAAGCACAATAGAATATATTCAAAGGGAAAATCCTGGATAGCTGATTCAGATATTGATTTGCTTTTCTTGTAGGCATAGTTTCATTCACTTAAATTTAAACCCTTTCTTTTCCCATATAGACTTAAATTCAATGACTAGTTCCAACTAGAGTAGATCCAGTGAGTCAATAGGAACTTAGTAAGTCAACATTGATTAAACAGGTATATTTTAGTTGGCTATAACATTTGCTTTTTGCTTTTAGGTAGGATTCATGCAGACTTCCATACACCATGTACTGCAACTCCCAGCATTCTTCACTATTAGCTATTCTGACTAGGACTACTAGAACCCAAAGTCCCACAACAGCTAGAGACATGTGATTCCCACCTTTAAGCTATGGTGCCTTTTTCCATTTTATCCTCATAGCAATACCGTGAAATAAATTAGGCTGAGAAGCATGATCATAGGAAGATTACCCGGTGAAGTTTGTGCCCCAAAACATGGATTTTAACCTAAATTTCCCCAATCCTAGCTAGATATTTTAACCCAATTTTATTCTAATAGAGTGTATTTGAATCCCACAAGACCTACAGTTCTCATATTCCCAGCAAACGTGTCCATTGAGATGGTTGAACTCCACATACATATCATAGAAACCACCAGATTGAAGAAGACTAAAAACCACTACACTAGTTTGGCTATCCTTTCAGAAATCGTTTCAAAGGATATGGTGAGGCTTGCATACCCTTGTCCCTTTTGTTTATCACTTTAAGCTTGTAATTTCATAAATTTCCAGTTTCCGTTGAAGGATTTGAGCTTCTCAGAAACAGAACACCCTCCAAATCCAAGCATTCCCATTTCTAGAAATTCATCCAAACAAGTAGAGCTCCTGTAATTGAATAAACTCTTTGTGTCTCTGGAATGGATTCGCTGAAGGCCAGGTCTCACATTTATCATAACATTCCTGACTTGAGGTGGAAAAAGTAAAAATATCCAGGGCTTATACTGATTCTTCCCCCACAAAGAGAAAGGAATCTCACTTTTATAGAGATGGCAAATAAATTGACATATTACAAACACATGGATAGAAAAGTCTATTAATTGCCTGGAATCACTTCAAATAATCTTCAGGCAATACATACTGTATATTTCAAAAAACTGGAAGGAGGGGAAGGCTAAAATACAAGAGAATGTTTGGAAAAGTTACTTCTTTGGACAATAACTACTGGCTATGCTTCTTGTGGAGACCTGAGAGCTTTATCAAGCAGTGGATATAAGTCAATGGTGAACAATTTTATGGGGACTGGTGGGGCCAGTTTTTCCCCAACACAATCCGCTTTCCCAGACTATATTCCCCACAAAAAGCCCAAATATCTCTGTAATCGGGGCCACATTGGGGTTCTGGAGTGTTTTGGCTGAGTGTGGCATTTTTGTGTGTTTTCACATGTTTGGAGAGTTGGTGACACTTTTCCCTTGAAAATTGTACTGATTTGCATAAACATTGACGACACTTGCTGTAGTCAGTGTAATTTACGACTTCATCACATACAGTTTGGGAAGCGTCCTAGAACGCTGCCACGATGCTTCCTCCGTGGAGCCTGTTGGATGCCATCAGATGACATAAGACAACATATGGCAGGGCTTCATAGAGGAAGTGTCTTGATACCATGCTAGGACATTTTCCTGGGAACACGGGAGGCTTCCCGTACTCCATTGGGAAGAATGGGGGGAAGGTAGGTGGTGATGCTTCTTCCCATGGGATGAGGTAAGGGGTGCAGGAGGTGATGCGGGCTGTGGGGCAAAGGTTTCCCCCTGCTGTCCCATGGATTCACAATGCTGAATCCCTCACTGTCCCATTGATTGGACCTCAATGTGATGAGGTCCTTCATGAAATGTAGTTGTGTTAGATTCTTTGCATGTTATATGGATGGTACTCTTGTCCATTGGAGGAAGATATTGGATTCAAGCCCAAGCATATCAGTTTTCATGCTGTCAGAGTCAAATCAAATGATTATACATTTTTTAAAAAGTATGCTTGTTAAAGTTGCATTGCTTTATTATATATTTATTTATTTACTTGCTTCTATACCGCAATTTCTCAGCCCTCGGGCGACTCAATGCGGTGAACAATAGCAAAATTCAATGACAAATATCACAAAACATACATACAAAGGCAATTAAGCAATACAATGACAATCAATCATCATTACAAACAAATCAATTGCGTCTCATAGTTAAAACAAGATCCGGTCTCATAATCCAATTTTCCATATTCCAATGTTCATTAGCTGCCTATTCAAATGCTTGCTCAAACAACCAGGTCTTCACTTTCCTTCAAAATGCCAACAGAGAGGGGACAACTCTAAATTCTGTAGGAAGGGCGTTCAACAACCCGAGGGCCACCACTGAGAAGGCCCTGTCTCTGGAGTCCCCTGCCAAACGTGCGAGAAGCAGGCGGGATTGAGAGCAGGGCCTCCCCAGACGATCTTAACATCCTAGCTGGTTCATAGAAGGAGACGCGTTCGGACAGGTAGGTTGGGCCAGAACCGTTTAGGGCTTTATAGGCTAACGCCTATATTGTTCTTGTTTATCATGCAGTTGGCAGTTGTATAAATGAGTGACCACCAAGAGTCCTGGTTACAAACCTGGTTCTCCTTAGGGACATCTTTACACAGGGTAAAATAGCCCTGTTTTGCTGCTTTTAGCTGCAGCTTGGACAGGGCCTGCCGAGTGCCATCAGACAACTCATTGAGAAAAAGAGCAAGGGTTGCGTAAAAGGCCCCTGGCGAACACCTTCATCTCAGGAGTGATCTTGCTCCTTTTGGGTCCTATCGCTACATGGATTTTGCCTTACAGGACTGAGGACTTGAGTATTTAAGCTCTTTATAGAACACTTCGGGACCTTTTGCTGGCATTAGCCTCGCGATGCTGTATACAGAAGGATTTACTCCGGATTTTCCGGGAATTTGAAACCAAATGAACTGATTACGTCGCTGACCTTATTTAGGTCAATTGCAGACGCAAGTATACGCACTTGGTCTTATGTAGTGAACTGTGTTGTCCTCTATGCCTGATTATTAGAATTATATATTTTTGATATTGGAAAACTGCCTTTGTGTTGAGTTTGGCATCAGACAACTCATGGCAGGCCCAACGCATTTCTCCCAAAGTTGGGGAAGCATCAAAGATGCTTCCTCCTCCACCACAGGGAGGAAAGTGTTTTTCCGGTAGTTCCGATGGTGCTACTCACACTTTCCTCCCTGGGGAATAAGGCGGTGGGACAAGGTGCGTTGCTGTGCGTTGACGTCCTTTCTCCTATTTGGTGGGGACAGGGGCAGGGTGATATTAACAGAACTCTCCTCCAACAACCCATTGCAGTTTCATCCTGTTAGCTGATTTCATTGTCAAGTTTTTTACAGTGTACATAGAAAGTAAGTACTATGACCTGATGATCCTGACTGGTATTTAATTATATATTTTTAGATTGAGAATTTTATCTAGTTCCTTCATGACTACCTTTTCTTTACTGCATCAATACATTGCTGATGAATACACTAGGTTCCTGCTTACTGGTTATTTTCCTAAATGAAATAGTTATAGTATTCATAATAATGCTTTCCCTCTCATCCTGGCCACATCAAGCACATTCCTCTCATTTTTTCCTAGGAGGTTACAATCATTTCAATCAGGACTTGAACAAAAAGAAAAGAAAAGCTGGCATTTGTCAACACATTTCAAAAACATTCACCTGGAATCTTTCTCTTCTTCATAACAAAAAACACCTGGCTTCAGAGAATATTAGCTGACATTATAAAAAAAAGAAAGAAAAAGATATTGCCAGTAAGGCACATAATAGCAGATGTCACTATCTGAAATTAGTTCTCAATCATGGCATTAAAGAATCAGACCACCCCTGAGCACACTAGTTCAGATCATGTTCACATCACCATGGACCCAGGGTCAGTTCTTACGGAGCCCTGGACATAACACCATGGTTCAGTTTGAAGAATTTGAGGTTCTGAAAATAGCAAGGAGGGATAGGAGGACTTTCAATGCTATGGCATATTATTTACTAATTTTTAACATACAGTGTTTCCTCGCTACTTCGTGGTTTGCTTTTCGTGGATTCGCTGTTTTGCGGGTTGTCACAATCACCGACTTAGTACTGCCCCTTTAACACACACACGGAGACGTAGCAAAGGCTAACTAGTTTTATTGAATATAAAAAGGTCCAAAAGGCAATTCTCTCGAAGAGATCAAAGAATAAAGCAAACAGCAAAGCAGTGGTCCAATACAGGCAACAAAGTTCCAAAGGATAATTCCAAAAGCAAACGTGGCAATAAACTTGGCAAGTTTCCGGATTGACTCCGGACAAAGCAGGGTATCCGCAGCAATGCGAATCAATAACAAGGCAAAGTCTTGGTCCAAGGCGAGCCAAGCTAGGCTCCGTGGTTCACTCCGCTTTCACGCCCTTCAGATCAGACGTGGCGGAGAACTGAGGATCAGTTCCCACGGGCCGTTCTTAATCCTTCGGCCGGGCCTCGGCGATCTAGGCCCGGCGTCTCCAGTCTCTACTTTCCGAACGGTGACGATCTAGGGACAGATGCCCGCTCCTCCTGCCCTGCTCTATGTCCCTGCGTCTGTTATGGGAACGCCCCCGCTCTTCCAGTTCAGTAACGCTATCTCCTTGAGAAGCAGCATCACCCGAACTTTCCCAGCCGCTGGCCTCCATCTGCTGCTCGGCCAGGTCCTGGGACCCTCGTCCGTTTGGGAATTCATAACTATCTCCGCTAACTGCTTCGCTGCCTCCCATCTCCACCTGGTCCGCTCCTTCCCGGGAGAATGCTCCCCTTTCAAATCCCAGGCTAAACTCTCTGCAGGTGGACTGGGCAAAGGCGCTGCTGACCAATCTTGTTCTGGGCCTTCCAACTCGTCCTCCGAGTCCCCTTCAGCCTGTGCGGGTCCTAATGGCATCGGGACCCCCGGCGCCTCACCCCCTCCCATTGGCACGAACGGGCCCATGGGTGCTACACGGGTTTTTGCCTCCCAATTTATGACTGGTTGCTGTTGCCCAGAGTGGCGTTATAATCCCACCTCCTGGCAACGATGGAGTGTGGAAGGGGGTTTCACCCTCCCCCTCGTGAAAGAGGCAGCCAATCAAGAGAGATTGCAAAAAAAAGGAAAAAGAAGAGCAGAGATAGCTAGCCTTTAAATCTCTCCTCACTTCTGCTCACGCTTGGAACTTGATATACATATATACCACCCCTTGTTGTTCTAAATTGCTCTAAGGCCATTCTCATCAATGTCTTGCAGGAATGATAGAGATATTTTCTTACATTACAGAATTTGGAAAATTATTTATTATTATTATTATTTATTTTTTATTTATTAATTTCAACTTAATAACCCGCCCTCCTCGAGGCTCAGGGCAGTTTCCAACATGTATACAATACATCAAGATAAAACCTTACCAATTAACAACTAAAAACATACTAAAAACATACTAAACACTTTAAAATACCATGACAATTATGGTCGGTTATACAATAGTTAAACAGCAGGGTCAATAATAGCAGCAGCACAGCTAAGGAGAGCCATTCAGATGGTGGTCGGGCCGAATGCCTGCTTGAATAGCCAGGTCTTACATGACCTGCGGAACGCCATCAGGTCCTGCAAGGCTCGTGTCTCGGCTGGCAGCGAGTTCCATAACACTGGGGCTGCCACGGAGAACGCCCTTTGCCGTGTGCTGGACAGCCTGCAGGGTTTTCAGTCCCGGAATTTCAAGCATATTGAGGCCCTCCGAACGCAGTGATCTTCTGGGTACGTATGGGTAAGCCGCTCCCTCAGTACACTGGCCCCAAGCCATGTAAGGTCTTGAAAGTCAAGACTAACACCTTTATTATGTAATAAAGCTCCCAGAACCCTCTCACCAATATGGCCAGTGAACTTAGCCCTTGCTCCCAAGTTGTCCAACTTCTTATTGCTGCTACTCGCCTTTATAGTTAAAGGAGAATTATTGGGAGAAAAACAGTGCCGTGTATATGTGCATCCAATTACTGGGCAGGTCACAGACTCAGTTCTTTAGCTAAAAACAACCTTGTTTATAATACTTAACTTGTTTTCTTTCTTTCAACACCCCTATAAGATTGTAATTTCTTTATATCTCCTGTTTTTGATAATTGGACAAAATGTTCCTCCAGTTTAGCTTAGAGGATGGCAAGAATCCCAGCAAGCGTGTGTTACTCACAGGTCAGGATTTCCAAAACCAGAGATTTCTCCAGGGTATTTATTATGTCACAGTTAGCCTGGTTGTGGAAAGCATAATTTTTAAGAGTGGAAACTTTTCCTTTTTACATTTCATATTTATAGAAGAAAATTCTGGTATTGCTTCCTAAGTAGCTCTGTGTTTTGTGTTACCTTGAACATTATTTCTCACAGCCAAAATTCTGGATCAGGTTAGGGATGGGTGGAGGGTTCCCAAAGACATTGCACTGTTGGTTTATTCAGTGTCTTGATATTTCTGTGCTTACATTATTATGAATTTTTGCTAATTTTGTTTTTCAGAACATAATGTTTTACAAACAGTAGTATGTTCCATAGTAGTGGTTCCAACCTTTGGACAGTTCCAAAAATTCCTGACAGTTGGCCAAGCTGGCTGGGGCTTCTGGGAGTTGAGGTCCCAAACACATGGAAGATCAAAGTTTGGGAACCTCTGTTCTGTAGGATTAGGCAGGCAGAAATTAAATTAGCGCTAACTGCTATATCTCTGGTTGATTTTGGGCTGGGATTGATAGGTCAGAAGATTTCAAGGCCAAAGCCCTTGTGAGGTCACAGGAGACAGACCCTGGAGATGTTTCATAAGCTGTAAAGAGCATCCCTGATAATGCCATTAAGTATGATACACTAATAGTCACCGGTAGGGCCTCCCATGCCAGACAGGTCACAACCAAAGGGTCTGACAAGAGTGTCAATGGGCAGGATGGGCTCTCTAGCCTTTTGGCAACCATCCTAAGAGAAGGAAAACTCTAATTTCAAACCCGGGCAGATGGTGCTCATCTAACCCTGTAAGGTCAACTATCTAAGAGAAGGAAACTCAAACCAAACCTACGACCTGAGGACCTCGCTGCCACTGTCCAAGCTTGCTAGGCCCAGCAGATGAACTTTTTGGTTTAAAGGGTGAGGCCAGTTCTGTGCATGCTGCGCTCCACCAGAAAAATCCATTGCACAGGCTCGAAGGACACATGCAACTTAGAAAGCGTGGGATGAGTCCTTCCTGAATCTTCGTTCGCGAAGAAAAGCCAAGAAGATGATACAGTAACAATCAAACACAGTTGTACCAAGTATGTTTAAATAAAAACAACCATCAAGGTATCAATCTTTTTTTGGATTGGAGATTAGGCGATCCCTTGTAGCTCGAGGATTATTATCTTCCGGATGTGGTGTCTTGGCGGTGGGTCCGTAGGTGGCTGTGGAGCCCTATTCTTGATCTACATCTTCTCCCACAGTAAGGACATCAGTTTCCAGGTGGAAGGTGGTCCTGGTCAGGGTTGACTTGACACGCCTTCCGCTTGGCACGTTTCTCTCTTTCACCCTCTGTTTGTGCCTCTTTGAATTCCGCAGCACTGCTGGTCACAGATGACCTCCAGTTAGAGCGCTCAAGGGCCAGGGCTTCCCAGTTCTCAGTATCTATGCCATTGTTTTTAAGGTTGGCTTTAAGCCCATCTTTAAATCTCTTTTCCTGTCCACCAACATTCAGTTCCAACTCTTGAATTTGGAGTAGAGTAACTGCTCTGGGAGACGGTGATCGGGCATTAAGACAGTGTGGCCAGTCCAGTGGAGTTGATGGGGGAGGAGCATCGCTTCAGTGTTGGTGGTCTTTGCTTCTTCCAGCATGCTGACATTCCTCCTGTCTTCCTAAGAGTTTTGCAAGATTTTTCAGAGGCAGCTCTGATGGATTTGTTTCAGGAGTTGCGTATGACGTCTGTAGACAATCTACGTTTCATAGGTGTATAACAGGTGTATAGCTTTATAAACAAGCACCTTGGTCTCCCTATGGACTCTCTGCTTCATTTGGAATAATGCTGCTCTTTCAGAACTCAGGCGGTGTTGTATTTCAGTGTCAATGTTGACTTTTGTGGAGAGGTGGCTGCCGAGGTAGCGGAAATGGTCAACATTTTCTAATGTTACACCATTAAGCTGTATTTCTGGCATTGCAGAGGGATTGGCTAGTGACTGCTGGTTTGGTTTTCTCGATGTTCAATGAGAGGCCGAGCTTCTCATATGCTTCTGCACAGGTGACTATCAATCTAACACCCTCTGAATATAGGTTAAATATTTCCCCATGGACTTAAGTGGGGCTGATATCCCCTCTCATGATGTACTACAAAATTCCGGAAGCCACCTAGCATAGCAATGCTATGCTTTGTGGCATGCAGACATAAGAACATAAGAAGAGCCATGCTGAATCAGGCCTCAGCCCATCTAGTCCAGCATTCTGTGTCACACAGTGGCCCACTAGTTGTACACAGGGATCTCTAGCAGAAAGGAGGGCAAAACCCTCACCTGCTCCCGACCCCCACAACCAGTACCTGGGAAAATCCTGCCTGCCTCCATCAACACAGAGGTGGCACTTGGATGTCCAGACAGGATCAGAGAAGCATCTGGCCCATCCCTATAGCCAGATGCATAATGATTAAAGCAGCACTGATAACCTTGGAGAACTCTGGTAGATCTCAGTGCTGATATTATTTTGCATCTGGTTGTGAGAAGGTACCCAGATGCTTCTCTGATCCTTACTGCTTGCTTCAAAGCATGGAATAGCCATGCAGGTGGCTTCAGGGGCTCAATACTACATAATGAGGAGAGATAAGAGCCTGTCTTACGTCAGGAGCTTTACAGTAAGTCGGGGGAAGGCAGAGGAAGCTTTAGACACTGCTGAGAAGGGGAATGCTAACTGTTACAGCACCTTAAAAGAATGTAAGTATATCCATGTATGTTCCTAACAAAATTTTGGCTACTTCAATGATGAGATGAAGTGTTACCTACCGACCTGAGGGTTTTAACAAACCTTTGAGAGTGACCTGTGCTAGCTCAGCTCAGCTCAGACATTGTTTGGATACAACCTTGCACTCCCCTACATATTATCCTGATTATTCTCTTAACAGGCCCCTGGAAATGAGCAGCCACGGGCCCGTTCCCGCTATTGTTGTTAGCCTTTTACATAATTGTACCCAAATTCCGGGGCCATCTAATTTTGATCTTGGCCCGGGCCTTTTTAATTGTCCTGACCCATTCCTTCCCATGCCCTAACAAATAGGCATGACGAACAGGCAGGATTTCTTTTAATATATATGTGCTAATAGGATAATTCTATGCTTATGTTGCTGTTATTGTTATTTTTGCTTATGTTGTGACTCTGTATGTTCTGGTGATGTTACTTGGAAACCGTCCTGAGTCCCCTCGGGGAGATAGAGCAGTATATAAATTTTATTTATTTATTTATTTAGGGATGTATTACATACAAGGCCTTAAGTTTTATTTTTATATTATTTATACTCTAACATAAAGGGGAAAAGGAAGGAGTTGGCAAAATGTGTTTTAATATAGTTTGTTTTGAATCTGGGTGCTAATTTGTGACCATAATGTCTACTTTGTCTTATAGCAATAAACAATATTTATTTATTTATTTATTTATTTACTTTATTTATATTCTGCTCTTCTCACCCCAAAGGGGACTCAGAGCGGATTACAGGTACACATACTTAGCAAACAATCCCTGCCGTTTCCACATACACAACATATAGACAAACAGAGGCAAACTCTGGCCACCAGGGGGTGCTGACGCACTCATCTCTCAGCGTTCCCAGCGTCCCTTGTTGTTCCTTTCGCATTCCTCAGCATTCCTGGAGTTCTTTAATGGCCTCATAATTCAGTCAAAATTTTCCTCCCCACTTAATGTGGTACCTTTATCTCCTACTTGACAGATGCAACTGTCTTTCGGGCTGCAAAGGTTGATTGAGGCAGGCAGGATTTCCCCGGGTAATGGTTGTGGAGGGTCGGGAGCAGGTGAGGGTTTTGCCCTCCTTTCTGCTAGAGATCCCCGTGTACAACTAGTGGGCCACTGTGTGACACAGAATGCTGGACTAGATGGGCTGAGGCCCGATTCAGCATGGCTCTTCTTATGTTCTTATGTTCTTAGCAGGCTATACTTAAAGGTCGAGCACCCAGGCCTCAAACTCATGACCGGTCAGAGAGATCTTATGCAGCTGACACTTAGCCAGCTGTGCCACATTCCCAGTACATATCCATAATTTCTTTCCCAATGTCTTTCACCTGCACGTTATCAGTTTTCTACTATAGTCACCCCTCCTCCACATTTCAGATTTGACTGATGGATTAAAGTGTTCTTTTTTCAGAATCTCTACGTCCTTTGGTTTGACTTCATGGTCAACTTCCACCAGGAGTTGTCCACAGAATCACGCTGGGAGAGAAGAGAGAACACCTCTATAGGTTTTTCAGTGCTATTCCAAGGCCAACTCCATGCAAGAGTTGACCATAGAAACGTAATAGAAGATCTAGAGATTCCTAGAGAGAGGTTCTCCCAAGTAAAAAAACACACATGTGTGGGTTTTCACTTTTGTGTGGCTCCTGTGCCCCTCACCCCAGCATATGTGGAGAGCTGACTGTACACATATGCGGACATTACCAACGACACATTTTGTGTTGATGTGTGCCCTAAAAGCAAACCTTTCATACAATGATGAGTAAACTTTATATAACATTTCTGAGTAAAGCCTAATATTAACTGACATCTCTTTTCTTGGTTAGCCCCTTCCCTCCAAGTGGCCTTGAAGGGCTGAGGCAACCCATTAATAGCTGGAAAGAAACACCCAGCTGAAATGAATGAAAACCGTATGCCCAGTTGTCAAAAAGCCCATATCCTGATTAGCTAATCGGATTTGCACATGCTTTTTCTAATAGAAAGAACATATTTGCTAAACCAATTATATGTCATGGTTTTACAGGTTTATTATTGTAGCCAAGCATGGCCTCAGTTTAAAGAGTTAACTCAGTTTTTGAAGTAGCTTCAAAGCATTTTCCATCTATATGGATGACATTTGGAAAACTAAATTGCTATTTTTTAAAAATAAATAAATAAATCTACTCTCTCTGTGTTGAATAGATACAAATTAGTGGTGCTGGTTTTGGTTTAAGCGTGATTATAGACACACCCAATTGTCAATTTACCATTAGCATTTGAAATGAAAATGGAAAGCGGATGTAAGAATTGTTCCAGACTTTCATGCCAACTATATATATTTTTTCCACGTTGTATCATGTGAACAATTTTAACAATTCAACAATTGTCAATCATTTAACCTTTTAACAATTCAAACACAATATGGTTTGGCTGCTCAGACATCTTTCTTTTTTGGACTATAATTTCCATAAGTAAGTGTCATTAGTGGCCAGGACACTGGCATGGCTTAGAGTTCCTGGGAATTGTAGGATTTTATCACGCAATACATTTGTGGCAGGATAGCGCTGAGTTAGTAACATGTCTAATCTTTCCTTACTATATTATATCGTAACTCTCCAGTTATTGCACTGCATTTCCATTGTTATTGGATCACATATTTTAATTCATGGGGAAAAGATGTCAATGGCTCCAACATTGCTAGTGTTCAGATTATTGTTTCTGGTTTAATAATTTTGTTCTGATATTCTGAACATCATGTGGCGTGAATGGGTGTGTTTCTATTCTTTCCCCCTTCCTATCTCTAATCAGGGTAAAGTCACATTTGTTTACCACATTCCTCAGATTTTTAAGTTTTTAAAATGTATTTTGCCACAGTTCAGCAATTGCACTACTATGGCAGCTTCCTTGATGTGCAAGAAATGTTGAAACTGTAATCTATGTATATAATAAAAGTCAATGTTTGCGGTGGTGCGGTGGGAGGAATATGTGCCAGCGTTTCGATTGGCTGCCACTGTGAGATTATTTGCATAAAGGGCTCTGATTGGCCAGCCTCAGAACTCCAACATTCTATGGCCCCAGACAGAGGGGATTGGTTGCCACTGAAATGGTATTTGCATAAAGGACTCCGATTGGCCAACCACAATCCAACATTCTAAAGTGACTCAGAGGGAAAAGGAAAGGTCCTCAGCTAGTTGTGACATAAAAGTAGAAAAATGAACAGCTTGCATGCACTATGTAGGGAAAGCAGGAGTAGGAAGGCAGAGGCAAATGAGGCAGTCTGATTGCAGGGACATTCATCACTGAAGCGGCAACATAATTGGAGAGATGATGGGAAAGTAATTATTTCCGTTGCTTAAACATGATTGTTGTGAGACAACAGAGTGGTGTGATAAAACCTATAGAACCACAAGTAACTTTCTCAAGTACCGGAGTTGTTGAAAAGGGAATACCCATCAAGCTCACTAGTTGAATTTGTGTCACTTACCATCTCATCACGATTATCTAGTTCACAGAATCAATGCAAGTAGAATAAAGAACGAAGTACATCACGTTTGTGTTTCATAAATGTAATAAATAAAAATACACGCAATTACAGGATTGTTCCCATGCAATTTGCAGGCCTTGTTCCCAAGCCTACAAATAATATGCATCAAATGTCCAAAATTCAACAATAAATTATCATCCATGGTTCTAATCTTTGAAGTTCAGTTACAGAATTCTGAATTAATTCGTGGTCTGGAAAAATTACTTTTTTAGACTACAACTACTAAAATGTTCCCAACATAGCCACAATCATGTTACCTAGAAGATTTTGGGGAGCATACTCCAAGATATAATTTTACTCACAGGAACACCTCAGCAAGCAAGAGCCCAAAAGTGGCGGAACCCTAACCCAGAACCTCAATCCATGGCTGATACTAAATGAGAGACTCTCTCATGGGCACACAGAAGACTGGGCGACTTGGAAGGTGCTGAACAGACTGTGCTCTGGCACCATGAGATGCAGAGCCAATCTTAAGAAATGGGGTCACAAAGTGGAGTCCATGACATGCAAGTGTGAAGAGCAAACCACAGACCACCTATTACAATGCAGCCTGAGCCCTGCCACATGCACAATGGAGGACCTTCTTATAGCAACACCAGAGGTGTTGTAGTTGAGCAAACTGGGCCTGTAGTTGCTACAGGTAGTAACTCGGAGGAGGATTCTGTGTTGGACATGTCACTGGAAGAGGGAGGTTTGGGCAGAATGACTGCAGCTGGGAGGAAAAGGGCTGCAAGTGCTGAGAGTTTGGAAGAGGCAGAGCACAGGAGAAAGGTCCGACAAATACTTAGGGAGCCTACCAGTGATGATACTTTTGAGGGGTTTGACGTTGAGTTACCTTCAGAAGAGAGTGATACCGAGCTGGACTCAGCACTGGTGCAAGATGTCAGGGATGTGATAAATGCTGAGTCCAGCGAAAGCTCCTTTTTTGGCTTTTCGAGTGACCTTGCTTGGCCTAGTGGGGATGTTGAATCGGACTGGGGTCCTTTAACTGCTCAGCAAAGGTGGGAAGATTGGAGGAACACACCCAGGGCTGCAGCTGAGGGGAATGGGGCAGAGTTGGGTGGGGAGTCTGATGACTCTGATTTGTAAGGGTATTAAAGTAAGGCCTGGGGATTTGGGACTCTGCGGTCGGCCAAGGTGTTGCTGGTGGGTTGCTGGTTCTTGTATTTGGTGTTCTGATTTCTTGTATCGCAGTTCCTGATTCCCAGCAAGCTGTGAGTATTGGGCTGTTTTCCATGCTGGGTTCTGGGGGAGCTGCCATGGCAGCTCTAGCTGAAAATGTTTGTATGTTGGGGGTTTGGGGTTTTAATGTGTGTTTTTATGTTTAGTGACTACCGCGTTTCGTTTGGGCTTTTCCTGTGTTGCTGTGAGTGTCTGTCATTTAATTGGTATCGTATATGGGTGGAGGGGAGTTGCTGTGGGATGCGGGGGCTTTGATGTGTTTGTTTGTATACTTAGCTCCTGGAATTGGAGAAGCACTCTTCCTTTCCTTTTTCGGACGGGTCTTCACATCGCAGCAGACTTCAAGCCGGAATCAAGCCAAGGACTCCAAAAGATGGACGTCTTCATTGTTTTGTTTACAGGGCTCTTTGTTTTGTGTGGGTTTTTTTATGCCGGACTGCGGCTGTGTTTTTGTTAAAAATAAACTGTAAATACTTTTGCTAGCTTGGCGTGTCTTTGAGCCATCTGTGGGGGTTTCGACAAGAGGCACTCCAAGTGGCCAGGTACTGGTCAAAGGACATTTAATATAACTACAAGTTTAAAAAACGTTGCGCTTTTATATACATTACAACTGTATTCTCGGTTCACTTCTGATATGATAAATAAATAACCAAGCTCTGATCTTACCAGTAATTTTGTGGTCCACCATAGAATTTATTTATTATTTATTTATTATTTCAATTTTATATTCCGCTCCTTCCTGCAGGCTCGGGGCGGAATGACAATAAGTGAACAAATTAATTTAGTAGCAAATTCATTATAGCACAATGTATATGTCATGAATGCTTCTAACATGAATCCTACTTGCTTGCTACCGCTATGAGCTCCCTGGCAATACAGCATTTATTTACTCAAAACACATCTTATTGTTGCCCAATGCTATGGCCCACTCTCACATTAAATGAGATAGCATATTGCACTTAGGAACTCATCACAATAAGAATGGGATCCACAATGCATCGTGGCGAATCTGGTGGGGCCTAGCATGAAGCGTGGGGAACCCATCGCCCAGCGCCTCACATTGCCTGCCTTGTCCCTCACCCCATCCCACGGCGGTAGCATATGCAACATGGGAAGTCTCCTACATTATTTAACAGCAAAAAGGGGGTGCTGCGTAACTAACCAATACAACACGCAGAATACAATATATCATCAATAAGGGATTATAAATTACAATATACTACTATGTCATATGAAACATTGGCATTTTTAAATCATCAATATTTATATTCCTTTCATCCACCACACTCCCAAGGTAGATGTGTGGTGTGATTCCATGGTAATGGATAAATATATGAAACCTTTTATTCAGTATTTATTTATTTATTATTTATCATATTTCTGTACCGCCCCTCTCAGCCTGAAGGCGACTCGGGCGGTTTACACAAGGCAGTCTCTCCCCTTAAATCAAAAACACAAGCAAAATAAAACCAAACAATAACCATATAACATAACAATTAGCAATTAAAACATTTATACACATCTATAACACAGTGATTAATTATTCAACATAGGTAATTATGATCATACATTACTCAAGTGTTCGATAGACAGTGGAGTTGTAATCCCAAAGGTGTTGGATAACCACTAAGTCTGCTGGTAGATTATATATCAATAGTGCTACACCCATGCTTCATGAAAGAAGCGGATATCGAAACGTAAAGTCAATGTAAAGTGATTACCTAATAGACATTTTGGCATCTGTTCTCTTTTGGGAACATAACAATGACCTTGGATATAACCCGGATTATATCGCCATTTTATCCGGAATCACAGTCTGGGATTACAAATACACGTGTTCCGAGTTTCGAACTAGCGGTGTGAAGTGTTTTCAAAGTGTTCATGCCCTGAAGATATTGTTTTCTTAGAAGATTTGGTCTACACCTGCAAACTGTACTTTACATTGACTTTACGTTTCAATATCCGCTTTTCCTTATGTATCATGTCTTCACTTCAATTGTAAACCTGAGAGCAGAGAACTGTCTTGCTGTTCTTTTACTTGTAAAGCATCATGTACACCAGCCACGAGCAAACTTGAGCCTCCAGGTGTTTTGGACTTCAACTCCCAGCTGTTAGGAATTGTGGGAGTTGAAGTCCAACACATGCGGAGGGCCAAAGTTTGCCAGTGCCTGACCTAGCCCCGGACAAGATGCAGAAGATCACTATAAAGATTATCTAAATAATAATGAAAATAATAAAAAATTTATTTTTACCCCGACACCATCTCCCCAAGGGGACTCAGGGCGGCGTACATGAGGCCAAGCCCAACAACACATCAATAGAATAACAACAAATAACAACACATCAATAAAAAACTAAGCAGCAAACAATAAAATAATACAATTAATATAACTCACATATAAGCAATAACACACAATAATTAAAACCTTACGGCCGGGCCAGATGTAGTATATTAAAAAAAATTAAAAATAATAACACTGGGTGCGAACAGAGGTAGAATGTATCTAAGCAGGAGGGTTTTAAAAGATAATGTAAGGAAATCAACCCAGCGGGTAGTTCTGGGGACATTATGCAGGGAATTTGTCAGAGCAGGACATTATTCAGGGAAGGCACACTGGAACATCAACATCTTATGTGATTATTACTAGTTCTCCTCAAACAGGCAATGCCATGACATCCGCTGCAAGGAGAAATGCACAACAAGGAGAAGATGGAAGAGATAGTTGTGTCTCACACTAAGCACCGGCGTCACAACCCTGAACTCAGCACATAAGAATCTTATGACTTCCGCAGATGTTTCAGTTCTTTTGCCAAATACAAAGTTTACAGACCAGCAATGTGGAAGTCCAGAAAGCTGCCACTCAACCTGTCACCTGGGAGAGCTTCTTGTACTTCATAATCACACTTCATAAATATGCATTTCTGTTATGTTCTGTACTTAAGCTCTCCTTCTCCCAAATGCTTGAAATGCAAACTTTAGTGAAAAATATCATAAAGGGGGAGGGGGGGGGGGAGAAGTTTGCAACTTCACATCTGACACCAAAACAGATTTCACTTGTGTATCTTCAGAGCAGGAAACTAGTGTGATTCTAATGTGTTTGTAACATTTTGAACAAGAACTTTGGATTCTTTGCTCATATGAGGTTTAAAGACCTTTCCCACTCAAGAACAGGCAGGTCTCAAACTTTGCCTACTTTGTTTTGACCACATTTCCCAAGGCAGAATCTAGTTCAATAAACACAAATTTGAATCTTATTATAATAGAACCAGTACGGCATCTTGCATCACAATTGAGGATCTATAATTGTTTAATATTCAGTTCTACTGTTGACTCTTTGTGTTTGTGGATTCTGCATCCATAGATCCAACCACACACAGTTTGAAAATATTAATTAAAAATCCAAAAGGCAAAACTTGATTTTGATAATTTATATAATGGAATCTGAATGTCCAAGTTTTTTGATGTCCACAGGAGATCTTGGAATCAAACCTCAGCAGATATTAATGGCCCACTGTACCATCTATTCACTGTTCACTATAGGAACCCTTGGTGATGCAATGGGTTAAACCTTTGTGCCAGCAGGACTGCTGACCAAAAGGTCAGCAGTTTGAATCCAGGGAGTGGGGTGAGCTCCTGTCTGACAGCTCTAGCTTCCCATGTGGGAACATGAGAGAAGCCTCCCACAGGATGGTAAAACATCCAGGCATCCCCTGGGCAAGGTTCTTGCAGATGGCCAATTCTCACACACCAGAAGCAACTTGCAGTTTCTCAAGTCGCTATTGACACGGAAAACCCCCCCTCTGTTTACCTTCTGAGTCACACCTAAAATATGAGGGCGGGTCAATAAGTCCGTGACTTTTTGAATTTCTTGCCTCTTAACTGAAAGGGCAACACTGCTCCTGCCAACAAGCATCTGTCAGTTGACTCCTGTCAAAATTTGAACAAGCTGCGTCATTTAGTTTGTGTTTGACAGCTATTGATAGTAGACTACCGCATGAATTGAGGAGAAAATGGAAAAAGTGCATTTAGTGTGCTCATTAAGCATTATTTTTTTCAGAAAAAAACCATCACTCTGTGGTGTCCCAGCTTGTTGACGTGCCCCCCCCGCCTCTTAGTGTGCCTCTCCAGCCTCTTGGTGTGCCCCCCAGCCTAGTGGGCCAAGTCCGGTACCAATGGTTCCAGAGACTCAGGCCGAGAATGAGGAAGATGGATGGCCAGAGATGGACACTTCTGCAGATGCAGACTTATCATGGGATAATGACTGGTTGCATGGTTATTTGCCCCGAGGAAGGGCTTAACGAAGATTCTATGGAAGTAAGCTTTGAGACTGCAAGTGAGAATTCTTTCGACCTTGACTCTCACAGGAACCCATCTCCTTTGCCAGCTGGTGCTGAGGGAATTAGGGAGGATGGATGTTCCCACCAAGATAATAATCCACCTGGTGTGACTAACGAGCAGGCTAGTTTTGATCGAAGGGCGAATATTCGTTCGAGGCGGAGGGGATTCAGTGGGCTCACTGAAAATAGATTTGCTTTTAAGACTGGCCCTGGGAAAGGTCCAGTAGACTGGAAGCTACATTTGGACTGAACGGTTCTCTGCACCAAGTCTCCAAGTCCAAGAATTGCTAGGGCGGATTTGCCCTGGTGCTCCAAGTACCTTGTTGACCGTCGTTTCGGTCTGCCAAGACTCTAAGTTCCTGTTTTCGGCCGCCGGAGCAGCCTGCCTTAGTTTTGGATTGCTTTCCTTGGGATTTACTCCGTTTTGGAAGATCTTTCTAGTTTTACCTTGGGACTTGCTTCTGCTTCATACCTTTTTGGACTATATTATTCTAAATAAAAGTAGATTCTAGAGCCGCTGGTGAGTGTGTGGTCTAGGGGGGGTACGTTCCGGTCTGAGACGCAACACACTCAAACCAAGGCTAAGCTTGATAAATACTATGGGGACTATGCACCATCAATTTCAATGGTAAAAAAGTGGTTACTGAATTTCGTTGTGGCCGTACAAGCATGGAAGATGCCAAACATTCTGGACGCCCTGTTATTTATTTATTTATTTATTTATTTCGGGATTTTACCCCGCTCTTCTCAACCCCCAAGGGGGGACTCAGAGCGGCTTACAGTACGGCACAATTCGATGCCCACATAATCACAATATAAAACCCCAAAACCCTTCAACAATTAAAATACATTAAAAATACATTAAAATACAACTACATTAGCACCATACACATTCACTCTGGATTAAAACAATGTTCAGTCCATAAAAACATTGGCCATAATCACCCACTTCCATTAAAAACCAATCTAAAATGCTGCCTTGTGCTGGTGTACGAATGCCTGGTCCCACAGCCAGGATTTTACTTTTTTCCTGAAGGCCAGGAGGGATGTGGTGGATCGTACATCCATAGGAAGCGCATTCCACAGGCGGGGAGCCACCACCGAGAAGGCCCTATCCCTCGTCCCCACCAGCCTCATCTGAGACGTAGGCGGGAGCGAGAGCAGGGCCTCTCCGGATGATCTTAGATTACGAGGTGGGACATAGCGGCTGATGCGTTCGGACAAGTAGGCTGGGCCAGAACCGTATAGAGCTTTAAAGGTCAAAGCCAGCACTTTGAATTGAGCCCTGTTGAGGTCTCTACACCTGAAACAATTGAAAAATTCATGATATGGTGTTGGCCGATCGGTGTTTGAAAGTGCGAGAGATTGTGGAAGCTATAGGCATCTCACATGGCTCAGTGGTTTCAATTTTAAATGATCACTTTCGTATGAGAAAGTTTTCCGCAAGATAGGTGCCGCGTTTGCTCACAATTGACCACAAACGCAATCGTTTGAATTCATAACACTTGATTGGGCTTTGGTGGCTAAAGTAGGTTTTGAAGTTTGATATTGTATTGGTTGCAGTGTTTACCGATGCATTTCTGGCATTATTCAGAGTTGGTAGTTAATGTGGAAGTTGCAAATATCTTTGGTGTGGGATATTTTGAGAACTGATTACAATTATGTCAACTGACTTGGGACTCGTAACAGATTGTGGCAAGTGTGTAGGATCCATCAGATGGGGGTCAAAACATACAGAGACTTTTTTTTTGGTAGTGATCACATTCGTGTAGAACTTCTTTTTTGGAAATGTAATTTTTTTATAAGAGTTAAGGTACAGTACTTACATTGGTTGGTGGATGAGGCGACCCAGTTTTTTGTGTCAATCTTGACAAAACTTTCCAAACTTTTACATGGGTGCATGTAGTAGTTGTTCTGATGATCTGCGGTTTAAAAAGGCTATTTTTTAATAGGTGACTTGATCGAAGTGTATAAGAGGTGACTTGATCGAAGTGTATAAAATCATGCATGGGATAGAAAAGGTGAATAAAGAAAAACTGTTTTCTTTGTCACAAAACACTAGGACTAGAGGGCACTCCCTGAAGCTCCAAGGTAGGAAAATTAGGACTAACAAAGGGAAATATTTCTTCACCCAGAGGGTCATTGGGTTATGGAACTCACTTCCAGAAGAGGTTGTGACAGCTGTCAGCCTGGACAACTTCAAGGCAGGATTAGACAAATTCATGGATACCAAGTGTATCGGTAGTTACTGAAAAGGACATTCAAGTGCCACCTCGGAGTTGGTTGAGGTAGGCAGGATTTCCCCGGGTACTGGTTGTGGGGGGTCGGGAGCAGGTCAGGGTTTTGCCCTCCCTTCTGCTCGAGATCCCCGTGTACAACTAGTGGGCCACTGTGTGATACAGAATGCTGGACTAGATGGGCTGAGGTCGGATTCAGCATGGCTCTTCTTATGTTCTTATGTTCTTATGTCATTTCGTTTTATAAAGGATATATTAAAGGACATCTTATAAAAAGTGGTTTCTTGCTTGTGACACTGGCTAATAACAGTGTAGTTCTGCATGATCTCCCAAATTATATCAATGTACTGATATCTAGAAAGAAGTTGCTTAGAACTTACTTCTGAGTAAATGTGCATAGGATCATGCCAGTTGATGGTTATTTTTAAAACAAAAAAGTTCTTTACGAAGCATATTTTCCACCAGAAGTCCTCTTCATCGAAGGTCTAAACTAGAGGCTTGAAAATTATCTGGGTGGAAATGAGCCTCTTTATACGCTCTTGAAAGTGAAAAGATCTAATGGCAGAAAACATCTAACTTTGGTCAAATAAGAAAAACAAACCTCTTTGAGGCAAGCCTCTTTCCCATAAATTGAAACCTCTGTAAAAGGCCTCTGCCAAAAAAGCCCGTTTTCCTGGAATGTGAGGAGTGGAAAGTCAGCGGCTTGCTTTTGAGTATGTTCGACCAACATTCACAGCCCCAGCTGACATCCTAGCTGACCCTAAGACTGATGTTTTGCTTTTGTCCACAAATACAATTCCCCTTTCCAACGTATCGGTGTATTCCTTGGGGACCGTGCATAGAAAAAGGAAACAGGCCAGCAAGAAAGCTATTAATGTACTTCAACATGTTGGCTATAGATTCTTTTGTCGTAAAATAAACATATATAATAAGACTCCTCTTATCTGGACCTCCCATAACTTGGGAAGCAGACTTCCCACTATTAACTAAAACTTATATATATGGTCCTTTATGCCTCTCTTCTTTCACAAATTTTGGACATCCGCTACTGCGGATACATTTCATGTCCCTCAGGATGTCCGAATCTTATGGGTTCTCCTGTATAACAAATGCCTTCTCATTTCGACAGTGAGACTTTGAATGATGCCGAGGAATGTTACATTGACTAGAATATCCCTTTTGCCTGCTAACATTGTAAATCTATAATTGGCAATAAAAGACAGACCACACTCTCTCTATTTCACTAATATTTACTTAAACCTTACCATAAAGTGTATATAGCTCTTACTGTAGACTCCAGCAGGGCAGAACTGCTTAGCCAAGAAAAAAGGGCTTTATAACAGAGTTCTGTAAATTTTTTAATAAATTTTCTAGAGAGTAAAAACATAGGGAACAACCCCATTACCTCAGAACATTTCTAAGACTGTTTTAAGCAGTAACTTAATCATTCCCACTGAAATCAGAAAGAGTTAATAGAGGTTCATTGGAGTCGGCCTGTGTCTACATATTTCGATTCTGTTGTCTCCAATGTTCAGTAGTTTTAGACATATAATTTCCTAACATTTCTTATAAAATGAGTGAAAGAGACCAGTCCCTTTTGATTTGGGACCTCTCAGCTATGTTGGATTACAAGTCCCATCATCTTTGCCTGAGATGAGAGATACAGACCAGCACATTGGTGGAAGCTGGGGAAGGTTGATGAAAAGATCTTCAGCAAATTCCCAGAACACCGTATTTATATGGCAGCAGTCTGCGCCCTTCGGGATGATGGTCAGAACTTTAACTTGATTGATGAATGATAAACTTTGGGCGCCTTTGGAATCACGGATGGATCTTGACAGGGCCGTAGCCAGGCTTTTGTTTCGGGGGGGGCTGAGTGTGGGTCGGGGGGCTGACACTGGGTGGAAGAGGGTCTACCCTAGCAAATCTTTTGTATTGTTATCCCAATAACCCCATGAATGTGGGATATAATGAGCATGGTGATCAGATCATGATATGAATAAACATAACAGTTTAAATAATGTACCAGTAAGGCCTTTTCGCGGACCACCCTGAGAATTTCGGGGGGGGGGGGGCTGAAGCCCCCTTAGCCCCCCCCCCGGCTACATGCCTGGGTCTTGAAAAAGCAGACGCGAAACGGGGTGGCCATACACAAGTCTCCCGTCAACCCCAGGTCCTGACTCATTGCAGGTGTTCCAGTCGCCTCCAAGCACTCGCAAACGTGAACTGGTTACAGTGGGTCCAGTGTGTTACCAACAGAGGATTATTTGGACATTGCTTATATACTACCAACTATTTAGAGATATTTTGTGTTGAAACCACAGAAAAACTGTTTGGAAGACTTTAGAGACCAAAAGACTTTATTTCTCCTGATAAATGGACATTTAAATGAGTAATCCGGATATTTCTCACTGTACCGGTTTACCATGTGTATTAATGAATTGTAAAATACTTAACACTTTGAAAGATGAATGAAGTTGATGTTTGTTATTGAGACAACCACAAGGTCAATGTGAGTCATACTAATTGGAGTGTTTGTTATATGATATATCAGTACTACTTTGATACTATGATTTTGGGTTTATAGATATATTATATATTGACATAGACATTCACTGCTCTCCTTTTGTCTTAGCCGATGGTTTGTTGACTGAAATAAAGGCTACTGACTGACTGACTGACTGACTGCTCTCCTTTTGTTTGTTCAGCAGCCAGAAAGTGGCAGGATGAAGCCTAGAATTATAGGTCTGAGACTGTGTATGAATGTCTGATCTGCTGAGCTCCATTCTGTACTGTTTTTGTTGTAACACAGTGGTTCCCAACCTTTTTTTGGACCAGGGACCACTTGACCAGGGACCACTCTCCAACATTAGTACCAAAAGGGTTACGAATCAGCTTTTGGTCAACTTTAGATTTGGTTTAGTTATCTGGGGTGCTGATTCAGAAAACTGCTTTGGATAAACCACATCTGCTCTGGTTTCTAATAGAGAACATATTCCACCCGGTAGTCACCATCTGCTTGCCCACAGAAAACCATATTTAATAATCTAGAGCTGAGGATTCTGTATAATGATCAAGTAGCAACTGTAACAACCAACCATGGAACAACAGACTGGTTCAAGATTGGTAAAGGCGTACGGCAGGGTTGTATACCCAACCTATTCAATTTGTATGCAGAACATATCATGCGATATGCGGGGCTTGGCGTATGGAAGGCTGGGGTTAAAATTGCTGGAAGAAACATTAACAACCTTAGATATGCAGATGACACCACTTTGATGGCCAATAGCAAGGAGGAACCGAGGAGCCTTCTAATCAAGGTGAAGGAAGAAAGTGCAAAATCTGGGTTGCAGTTAAACATAAAAAAACCCCAAGATTTTGGCAATTGGACTGATTGACAACTGGCAAATAGGGGGAGACAACGTGGAGGCAGTGACAGACTTTGTATTACTAGGTGCAAAGATTACTGCAGACGCAGACAGCAGCCAGGAAATCAGAAGACGTTTACTTCTTGGGAGGAGAGCAATGACCAATCTTGATAAAATAGTGAAGAGTAGAGACAGCACACTGGCAATGAAGATCCTCATAGTCAAAGCAATGGTATTCCCCGTAGTAACCTACGGATGTGAGAGCTGGACCATAAGGAAGGCTGAGCGAAAGAAGACAGATGCTTTTGAATTGTGGTGTTGGAGGAAAATTCTGAGAGTGCCTTGGACAGTGAGAAGAAGAAACTAGATGTCCAAGTGGACCAGGTATGGTTGATTTGCTTGAAGTTTCAAGCTTTCTCTTTAGAAGAGTGTGTGCATTGTGAGAAGGGGGAGCAAGAAAAGATTGCTTAGATCTTAAGCAGAGGATCTTGGTAGAAGTTCAATAGTAAAAGTTCTTGGAGAGCATTTCTTGGATCCAATGTCAAAGGAACTTTCTGCTGAGAAATAAGAGAAAGCAGAGAAGAATATATATGGAGAGAGGGAGAGATTATTCATGTACAATGTGCCACACTTGCTTGTTTTTGAAATATGAATATTTGTTCCCATATTCTGTTGACCATTTGGGAGATGGTTCCTAATAGTATCTAGCAGTAGGGGGAGGTGTAAGACAAACAGTGGATTGTGGGAGGCTGGCAACCAAGTGAAGGGAAGCGGCCACACAATGTGAGAAAGATGTGGCTGGAACCGCTTAAGAAAGGGTTTTGTTTTAAATGCATGGATTGAGAAAAGCCTGGTAGCCAAAAACAAAAGCAGCCAGAAAGCTAAATGCATGCAGCTGAAGAACTTAAACAATTCGAGTGGAAGACGTGAATGATGGCCAGAAGAGCATTAACAAAACTAGGCTTTCTTCCAGACCTTAATCTGAGCCAGGGAACTCACCAGACCTCAGCTCCGGAACCAAGTTTTTGAAGGCTTTTAAAGGTTCAGCTAGGCCCTGAGATGTACAAAGTAATAATATGAAGGAGAGCATGGAATGTGCTCCATCTATGTTGCAAATGGCTGACCGTTGCCATTCTCTTTCCATCATTTGAGCATGGGAGGTTGCTCTACACTGAACCAAAGGCTGGATCCTGTTATGCTAGCATACTGCTCTTTCACTTGGATTGTGCAGCAGCTTTGAAGTTAAAAAAGGCCAATGTATTGGTTCTCATTGGGTAAAAAAAAATCTACAGCTAACTATTTGTCCAGTGCCAGCCCTCATAGGAAGGGGCAACCTCAGGCTGTAAACCTTTATTGAACGACTATCTAGTAGCATTTCCTGTGGCATGGGACAGTGAATTTTGCATGATAGGATTTCCAAGGTGTTTAAGATCTGAAGTCCCCCCTTGGAAGGTTAGCTTTGATTTAACATGCTATTTGGAGCTTTCTTCTCCCAATGAGAAACATGATATATGATCCTCCCTTCCTCCATCCTGTTTGCATCTTTTCCACTCACCTTTTTCTTCTGTGGCCAAGCCCACACTAACATAGTTGCTGTAGATTCTCCTGCCTCCCTGAAACATACTATTTCTGGCAAAAAGGTGGGTTGCTTCCCTCAGAAACCTCCAAGACTTTGGACATCTTTTTTTAAAAAAGAAAAAAGACTGCATCTCTCTGCTGGTTATTTAAAATAGTCTCTGCCCACTTTTTAAAGAAATCCATGCAATCCTTAGGAGGTCCCAGGAGTAGATAATTGACCCTTGTACTTATCCCAGTGTTTCACCCATATCTAAAAAGATTAGGAAACTTTGGTGTTTCACAAGCTTGATGTGTACATCTGAGCACACATGAAGTTCTAGCTTGTGGCCTTGATATTTGGATATAAAGCAGTACAGGCAGTCCAAAGCAGGATTTAAACGGGCAAAGTCTCTCTCTGGCAGCAGCGAGCTGCTCTCCTTTAGCAATCAGGAACAAAGCAAACGAAGCAAGGCTTGTGCCCAAACGGGCCAGATCCAAACAGGGCAGCCAGCAAGCTGGGCAGGTAAAGTTCTTAAGCAGGAAGGCCAGAAGGCCTATTCAGGAATCCATGATCTTGAGATGCAAAAGTTGGCTCGAGATGGAGAGCCCTTTCAATCCCAAACGGTTATAGTTCTGTAACCCTTTGATCTTACGACGTAGTTTACGTCGAGTGTCATGGTTCACACGATGGACTGCAGCTGCTGTTTAGCTAACCTCAGCAGCAAGGTATGCGAGCCCAATTAGCGCCCACATCTGTGGAAAGGAGTCAACACATCTCCTGGTCCCATGCGCCTCTGCTTATCGCCGGGAATAACAGTCGTGGCCTTGAATGTTTCACCCTGCCTGGCTTGTGATTGATTTACAGGAGAAAGGCAGGCAGGCCTGGAAGATGCCTTGATGCCAACATGGCTGGAGTGTGGTTCTAGGGAAACTAGGGAAACTGAGGCCTGGGGTCTGACAGTTTCATTGGGTGGTCTTTACTTTGAAAGCAGTTGTTTTACTCCAGAAAAAAGGGGGAAGCAAAGGGAGGAAATTCATCCATTAGGTTTTAAATCGCTCCCCAGGCTCATGCGGGGAGACGGGAGGAAAGCCATCCCAGCCTTGAGCCAAGGCCAGGGACCAGAATTGGGGAAACACTGAATCATTTCCGACTCACTCACTGCTTCGTAAGATAAATGGCGGAAAAAGCTTCAGAAGGGGAAAAGGACTTCCGGTTTCCTTAAAAACTTTGAAATTGCTTCAAAAAGCAAATGTTTCCAAATTTATTCCGAATTATGAAGATTCGAACGAACCTAACCATGTCTCCTATCTATCTATCTATCATCTATCTATCTATCTATCTATCTACCGTGTTTCCTTCCCGATTGTAAAGATCGGGGTGTCAGCGGGGTCGGCTAATGTAAGCCGATTGTAAGCCGTACTATCGAAGGGCGGGGAAAGAAGGAGCAGGAGGCGGGGTCGGCGTCACGTCAGAGGCCAGGCCTCTGGCCCGCTGCTTGCTCGCCTCTTGCCTTTCCTTCCCCACCCTTTGTTCACTCGCACAAAGGGCGGGGGAAAGAAGGAGCAGGAGGGGGGTGAAGCGGCGTCGCATCAGCCAGGCCTCTGACACGACTCTGCTTCGCTCCGCCTCTTGCTTTTTTTCCTTCCCCCCACCCTTTGTTCACTCGCACAAAGGGCGGGGGAAAGAAGGAGCAAGAGGGGGAGCGAAGCAGTGTTGCGTCAGAGGCCTGGAAAAAGAAAAAGAAAAGCGGCTGTTCTTTGGGTGGCGGCGGCGGAGGAGGAGGCGGAGGAGGCGGGACCGAGTGACGCGGCGGCCGGGGGTACGGCTTACCGTCGCCCAATGTAAGCCGTACCCCGAAAATAAGGCATAGTGGGACTTTTCGGGGGGGAAAAGAAACACGGTATCTATCTATCTATCTATCTATCTATTTATCTATCTATCTATCTATCTATCTATCTATCTATCTATCTATCTATCTATGCATAGCAAAGAGCTAACACCCCTGTGATGTTTATTTTGTTCAGAAGACTTCACCTAATTTTCTGTCCCTGTAACAATCACATTTTTAAAAATCTGGCTTATTGTGGAAACAAGGATTGGTGACAAAGCTTCAATGAAGCTTTCTTTGTGTACATGGGCATACCGTTAATGTTGTTTATGTCTATTATATATGCAAAGATTTTGATAATTCATTGCTTCCGCTCGTGTTTGAAAGCTTCAATGAAGACACATTTCCCCCACCATAACAATTATTTCAGAGTGAATTTCCCTTCCTAGGGGTAGATTTTTCTGACTTTCTGTTGTTGCACCCCCGTTCTTAACTATGGGTCATTTGTAAGTCAGATCTTTGTAAACTGGGGGCTGCCTGTATAGCAGTTTCCAAATTGGGTTCTTAGATCCCAGCTCCCCAGCTAAAGTGGTCAAATTTTAGGGATTCTGGAGCTGTTGGTCAACATTTCAGTGCTCAAGCTGGAAAGCGACTGCTGTGATGAAGCTAATGGTAGAAAGTTCACTTAGGCTTTCAGAGGTCAAACACATTGCTTTGCAGGTGACAGTGTTCTACTTTAGCAGTGACTGAATTCCAGCTCTGCTCATTGGATCCTGCCTATCCAAATTTTGCTGTAGTTGAATTTGGATGTCTTAGCTTCCCTTAATACAAACACAGCTGTGTGGTGTTTCTGGTACTGCGTTTCCACCATCTCAAGGGATATATTTTGGCAGTTTTTAAAAACTGACCCACAAACATACATCCTGTACAGTGTTTAAAATATATTTGGGATGGAATGTTCTATGATTTATGTTGAACAATATTTCTGATTTTTTTTTTAAAAAATGTTTTTAAGTGAGTTCAGAAATTTAACTCATAAGGTTGTCAGTGTTCAGAAAAATGAAGGAGAGTGGCCAGTGTCGCAAGAGTTTTTGAATTACGCTGCTGACCAGAAAGCTCTCATGGCTTTCCTGTTCTTGTCCGCGCATTTTAGACCCCAACTACTTTTTTTTGACAGCTGAGCTTGTAGACTTCCAGGCATTGGGGTCCTGAAATTACGAATGGTTGAACTCTCTTCAACTAATTGTGGAAGGTGTTCAATTAACATTAGCTATTTTCTTAATAAAGCAAAATAAAAAAAGAGAAAATAGTTCAATTTCTTTTTTTTCTTGGAGTCCATTCAAAAATTCAGAAATGGTGCTCTTTGTGCCATCTGTTTGACTTTATTGGTAACTAAAAGGCCCCAGGGCCTTTCCCCACTCCCTTGAGCTCTCCAACATACTCTGCAAATATGCTGAAGTCTCTGCCCATAAATATTATCTACTAACTTACTCTAAAACATGGAGTTTTCTTGATACCAGGAACACTGAAAGAATGCTTGGAGCCAGAAGAAAAATACTGTCCCAAGCTATATGATTACTTGGTACTATGTATGGACCTCATCACATTGGTTTTTGGAGAATTGGGGGGCAGTGGGGCAATTTCAGTGCCCCGCCTTGCCATTATTTTCCTGCCCTGGCATTCAATAAGACCAGAAGAAGCACTGTGGTGTATCTCTCTGTGTGTTTTTAATGCTTCTTTGAGGTTCTCCCTGAACGGTCAAAGCTCTCACTTTTTGCCAGAGAAGAAAATGGTTCCTTTTAAAAAGACGTATACTACCCATCTATAAATCTAGAAATTTAAGTCAAAAATCAGTCCCAAAAACCTGGGATGACTTATTAAGAACATAAGAACATAAGAAGAGCCATGCTGAATCGGGCCTCAGCCCATCTAGTCCAGCATTCTGTGTCACACAGTGGCCCACTAGTTGTACACAGGGATCTCTAGCAGAAAGGAGGGCAGAACCCTCACCTGCTCCCGACCCCCCCACAAACAGTACCTGGGGAAAATCCTGCCTGCCTCAATCAACACAGAGGTGGCACTTGGATGTCCATTTCAGTAACTACTGATTCCCTTGGTATCCATGAATCTGTCCAATCCTGCCTTGA
The DNA here is from genome assembly GCA_030556195.1 of Anolis apletophallus. Lineage (NCBI taxonomy): Eukaryota > Metazoa > Chordata > Lepidosauria > Squamata > Anolidae > Anolis > Anolis apletophallus. The sequence continues at coordinate 191,776,845 of JARBWK010000003.1, forward strand.
AGCTGTCCAGGCTGACAGCTGTCACAACCTCCTCTGGAAGTGAGTTCCATAACCCAATGACCCTCTGGGTGAAGAAATATTTCCCTTTATTAGTCCTAACTTTCCTACCTTGGAGCTTTAGGAAGTGCCCCTAGTCCTAGTGTTGTGTGACAGAGAAAATATTTTTTCTTTATTCACCTTTTCTATCCCATGCATGATTTTATACACTTCGATCAAGTCACCTCTTAAACGCCGTCTTTCAAGGCTGAAAAGACCAAGGCGTTGCAACCTGATTTCATAAGGGAGCTGCTCCATCCCTTGGATCATTTTTGTTGCCCTTCTTTGTACCTTTTCCAGTTCCGTTATATCCTTCTTGAGGTGAGGTGACCAGAATTGTACACAGTACTCCAGATGTGGCCTCACCATAGATTTGTAGAGAGGCAATACAACATTTGCCGACCTATTTTCGATTCCTTCCTGATCATGCCAAGCATAGAATTCATAGGTCAATGTGAACACAGTACCTTAACTCTTATATAAAGGAACCATCCCTTTCTCTGAGTAGAATGGTGAAAGACGAGAGCTTACTCTGTCCTTGGGGAACCTAAAAATAACCCTCTCTCTACTGTGGCACTGCTTGTGGCCTTTTTGTATGCCAGGGAAGCAGAAGTACTACTGGCACTTTCCTCTCACTGCAGTATGCCCATTGACGTATCAATGAGTTATTTCATGGGAGTTGTAATGTTCAGTGTTCCCTCACTTATTGCTGGGGTTAGGTTCCAGGATCTCCCGCAATAAGTGAAAAATCGTGATGTAGGGATACTCTATTTATTTTAAGATTTATACATTATTTTAGTAGTTATACACTATTTTAAGTCTTTGTAAACTTAAAATAAAGTGAAAGGAAGGAAGGAAGGAAGGAAGGGCCCTTCAAGGCTGGAGGGAGGGAGGACTGAGGAGGGAAAGCGCCTTGGATAGCGGCGGTGGCAAAGTCCCACAAAACAGCAAAAGAATTACCATGATATATATTTTAAATTAATATATTTTTAAATCCGCAAAACAGTGAGTCCGCAATAAGCAAACCGCGAAGTAGCGAGGGACCACTGTATACACTGTTTTGAGCCTTCTCCACCAAAGTGCGCTGGTAGGTATCTCATCCAACACCAACTCTCTTGATCTCTTCAAATGGTTTGAGATGGCTTTTTCACAATTTGATTTTAAAGTGGATACAAGTTATTTTAATATTTGTGTATATTTATATTTTGTTTTTATTCCGGCTTTGAATGTTTGCCGTATTTATGTTGTGCTCTGCTCCGAGTCCCTTTCTGGGTGAGAAGGGCAGAATATAAATGCTTTAAATAAATAAATAATATCAAAATCCATAATTTTGGCCTCCAAACCTGCCCCGATTTATATATGAGGTTGACTTATATGTGAATATATATAGTATATATAGTATTGACAGCTACACTATCTGGAATTCTTTGAAATATTTTGGGGCAGAAAAATGATTCAAAGAAATGCTTTATGACAAACTTTATGAACTGGAGAAAATCATACCCCAAAATTATGCTCACAAGAGTAGATCTATTGGATTTTTTTTCATGTCAGGAGCGACTTGAGAAACTACAAATCGCTTCTGGTGTGAGAGAACTGGCTGTCTGCAAGGACGTTGCCCAGGGGATGACTGGATGTTTTGAAGTTTTACCATCCCCGTGGGAGGCTTTGCTCATCTCGCTGCATGGGGAGCTAGAGCTGACAGAGGGAGCCCATCCACGCTCTTCCCAGATTTGAACTTACTGGATTTTGTCTTATTACCCTGGGAGTTTACCGCTTTCACTTTCTAACAAACATTCCACCAGGTTAGTACTATCTTATTTTAAAAAGTAAAATGTATTGCTTGTTGCCTTGGATGTGGGATGGGCTTTCTTGCGAATATAACAGAACTTCACATCAGAAAGGAAACAGACTTCCATTAATTTCAGAGCTCAGCATCAATAAATTTGAAACATCTTAAATAGCATTTTTAGGTCAGTACTTTTTGGACTGTGTTGCTTGCAAGAATCCATTTGTCATAGCGAAGCAGAATAATGACTGTTCACATGAATAGGCTAAAGGTGAGAGAGAGTGTATTGTTAGTACTTTTGTATCATTTGCTCTCAGAAATATTCCAGAAGCTACTAGGTGGTTATGAAAATATTACAGATCCCCTGGTTCATATTTTCATTACTATCCATTCATCATACTACTGATAGGAAACTTTCAGTTTTCCATTTAGTAAATCAGATAGGTAGCAGTCATGTTCTGCAGCCAATGAAATGGCACCAATTGTGTATAATGTAAAGCTGCATTCTTCAAGAGTTTGGCAAAGGACCAGATGGCTGAGTGAGTTATTTTGAAAGATGAAGACATTTCCAAGAAATTCAGAAATGATTCACAATTGCTTCCCACAAAAGTCTAAAGTCATGCTATTTTTCACTCAACAAATGTTAGCTGAGAAGCTTTCTTGTTTATGAACGCTTAGGCTATTTCCAATTCTTTTCTCCCTAAAAACAACAGCAACTTTACCTTTCTCTCATTAGCATTGTCTCTCCATTCAAGACATTCATGTGGTTAATCATGAAATACACACACACTTATGCTCCTCTCTCTCTCTATGTACATACTTTAAAATTGGAGTCCAATGGTGGGCCACTTCCAGTGGGGCTCCGTGGAACTCTGTTTCCACAGTGCAGAGAAACAGAACCCATAACGCCTTTTGAGGAGTCGGGTATTACTAGTCTTCTGCCTTCAGCGCCTAGAAAATGGGCTTTAAAAGGATGGACATTGCAAGCTATGGCCCTGAAGGTAGAGAAAAGCCGTCCCATATACAGAGAGACCTGGAATATCTTTAAGAATGAGTGCTAGACTCAAAATAGTGAACCAAACAAGATTTATTGAATAACAACCAGTAAAAATGCTGGTGGCCCAAAATGCTTAGTTGGTTGCAAAAGGAAGTCCTTTAAAAAGGAAGCTATCACTTGCCTCTTTCTTTGCAGAATGATGGTGTCTTTCTTTGATCCCAGGTTCCTGTTGCCTTCTGGCTTGGTAGGCCCACGAAGTCCTGTAGAAGCCCCAAAATCTGCAGTCTATGTTGAGGACAGGTCCTCCTTTGTACTGCAGGCTTCGGTTGAGAGCGAAGGTTAGGCTTAGTAGGTGAACTAAGATGCTTTTGTCGCAGCAATGGCTTAGATTCCACCTTGCTATGTCCGTGAGTTCTCTGGAATGAGGCCAGAGAGGAAGTCCTGACTCTCAGGTGACCTCTGGAAGAGGAGGAGTTAGGGATGGTGACATCAGGTTTGGGCCAAGACGCAACTCCACCCATCAAGCTCTCATGGCTGGACAATAGAGCAAAGGCCATGAAGGTAAAGGGCAACCAAATACAAAAAACAGATATAAAACCAGCCCGTGGGGGCACCACAACTAGACTCCAAACTGGAGAAAGTAGGGGAAATATGGACCTTGACAGGGAAAGGACCTGGAATGGCTGGCCATCCTAGAAGATGGACTTTGGCAAGAGGAAATGGAGTAAAATGGTTCCCTCCACTTTCCCCCACTCATGACATGAGATCCTAAGTCTATTATAAAAACTGCAAATTGCTAAGGAATCTCTGTACTTCTTATATAAAATCACAAAATCATAGAGTTCGAAGTGACAGCAAGTTGCATCTAGTCCAAACCCCGGTCATGCAGGTATGTACTAGGCTTGGTTGATAAAAAAAGTTCAAAACTCGTTTCGGATGTAGGGGCGCTGGTGTTTCGATTTGGAATTGAATTCCGAGTTTTTCAGGAAAAAATTCAGAACTTTCAGAACTTTCTGGAATTTCCAAATTGTTTCGTTAATGGCGGATGTAATTGCTTAATATGCAAGACTTGAAAGTATGGGATTTGTAGTGTCTTTTAAGGCAACTCACAGCAAACAAAGAGAATAGCAAACAGCCCTGCCTTTTTTTTTGGAAGCTGATTTCACAACTTTAGGAAGGAGAGTTTGTGTTCAAAGAGTGGCTTGAATTGATGGGAGAGGCAATGTTCTTTTGAGGCAATGTGCAACACAAACTAAAAAACACTGAGGCCAGATAGATCTGCTACAACCAGGGCCGTGGCCAAGATTTTGATTTGGGGGGTGGGGGCTGAGTGAATTATCCCAATACCCCCATGCATATGGGATATATTGAGCACAGTGATCAGATCATGATATGAATAAACATAACGGTTTAAATAATGTACCAGTAAGGCTTTCTCATGGACCACCCTGAGAATTTGGGGGGGGGGGCTGAGCCCCTCCAGCTCTTCCCTGGCTACATGCCTGGCTACAACGTTGGCTTTTGAAAATGTTGGAGTGAGTGCTTTGGTTCCTCTGCATTTCTCCTTCCGCCCACGCCAGTCACCCACACATAGCCCTCGCGCTGCCCACCCATCCCAAACCTCAACAGCAGCAACAACACACTAGCGGCAAGGCAGACAACTCAAGGATTCCTGAAAGTTGGTCATCAGTTTCTGTTTAAAGACCTCCAATGAAGAAGAGGCCACTACTCTCTGTACCTATGCATTCTTTCATTGAACAATTCTATCTTTTCTTGTAATTTGAATCCACTGGTTAGTGTTCTAGGGCCCTTCTATACTGACGGATTGAGAATCCCCGAGAGTCCTTATGTAGAAAAAAAAGAAAAGAAAATGACACGATAATTGTGTGTTTTGATCATTAGTAGTTTTTTAAAATTAACATAAGAAGTGTATGAAGTAATTTTAGCTGGAGATGTAAGAATGTATATATATCTAAATCTACAACTACCATAAAGAAAGCCAAAAGTCTTTTCCTCCCTTTTCCATTCCTGAATGCTCTGTTCTCTCTCTCTCTCTCTCTCTCTCTCTCTCTCTCTCTCTCTCTCTCTCTCTCTCTCTCTCTCTCTTTTCTTTCTGTGTATATCTGCATATTTCTAGTTTGTTAGTGTATTTTTCCAAAGTTGCACAGTGGTGGTGACATGGGAAGGCAGACATGAGCCCCATCTGCACTGCTATGTCCTTGGCTTTTCTTCGCGAACGAAGATCCAGGAAGGACTCATCCCATGCTCTCCACAAGTGCGCCGATGATTCGGAGGTTGGATGTGTCCTTCGAGCCTGTGCAATGGACCTTTCTGGTGAAGCGCAGCGTGCACAGAACTGGCCTCACCCTTTAAACCAAAGGTTCATCTGCCGGGGCCTAGCAAGCTTGGACAGTGGCAGCGAGGTCCTCAGGTCGTAGGTTTGGTTTGAGTTTCCTTCTCTAGATGGTTGACCTTACAGGGTTAAACGAGCACCATCTGCCCGGGTTTGAAATCAGAGTTTTCCTTCTCCTAGGATAGTTACCAAAAGGCTAGAGAGCCCATCCTGCCCTTTGACGCTCTTTGTCAGACCCTTCGGTTGTGACCTGTCTGGCATGGGAGGCCTTACCAGTGGCTATTATGCCACCGCCAGCATAGCTGACAACTTCATTAGGCTACACAAGCCTCTCCCCCACAACAAGGGTGGCGCGCCAACAGAGAGGACTGCTATATAATGCAATTTGAAATTGCATTATATGGTCAATATAGACATATAATGTGGTTTAACTGCATTGAATTGCATCATGAGTCTTCACTGACCATATATTGCAGTTCCAAGGTTCATTAAATGACAGTGTAGAGGGATCCATAGACTGTGGATCCCAAGACGCTTAATTCTCCAAAGTGTTATTGTCTTCATGACCAAGGTACCCACTGCATTTCCCCCCTGTTGCCACTGTATACTGGTGTAGTGCACCATCAAGAGTATTCTCGGCATCATGTGAATACTAGGGAAACATTTCATGCATTTAAAGAGATTTGCTCATTGATGCAGAAAGTAGATGGGATGAGCTAAAAGATGAACATCTGAAAAAAGACACGAACCAGAGATAATATGAAACTTCTATCCTGATTCATAAACATAGCATCCGCAAAGAAAAATACATTAAATTTCTACCTCTTGACCTGTGAGGAAGACAGGAACATGCAGATGTTTTGTATCTCTCTATCACCAACGGATGCCCCCTGACATCATTTTTCCTTCATTTTTCCAGTACCAACCTTTAACTATGCTATAGTTTTCCAAAAATGGTTTTGGGCTTTCCTTTAAACCACGTGAGACGATGACGAATGTGTATGTCATCTTATCCATTTCCTTCTGCCAATACTGATTTTCTCTCTCTCTCTCCTAGAGTCTAATTTTAAAATTACTGGCTTTCTGGGGCTTCCTACTTACCCTCGGATGGTTATTCTGCAGACTAATAATATTGTTCCTGCTATTGAGTTTCAATTTTCCATCCCTTTTCTTTTAACCTCATCTAATGACTTGAACTCTGCTTCCCCTTCCGGAGTTCCATCTTTCAAAATATAGAAGGCATCTGACGTTCTCAATAACTATAATTTTGTAGTTATTTCCCTCCTTTAGAGATAATCAAATCATTTCCTGAATAATTTCAAATGCAAAATGATAGCTATATCTTCATTTTATTTTAGTTTATATAAATATCCATAGACATTTGATGTCTACATCTCTCCCTTGCAAAATACTACTACTGCTACGACTATTACTATGTCTACTACTACACTACTAAAATGCTGAACTGTTCAGAACTGGTATTTATTTATTTATTTACGTCATTTATATTCTGCCCTTCTCACAATGCACATATACAGGCAAACATTCAATGCCATTTGACATATAACATATATAGACAACCATAGAGGCAATTTAACATTCCAGCTTCTGGCCACCAGGGGGAGCTGTCACATTCTTTCATTTTTGTGTGTGTACTTCCTGGAGATTTTATAGCCTCGTAAATCAGTTAAATTTAGCTTCCCCACACAAGTGGTACCTAAATTTCCTACTTGACAGATGCAACTGTCTTTCGGGTTGCAAAGGTCGACAACGAGCTACACAATTGGTCGAGAACTCACCCTGACCTGGGCAGGCCTTGAACTCATGACCTTCTGGTCAGTAGAGATTTAGATTGTTACTTCAAGGCGAGGACAGCTTTAAATGAGAATTTATTGATTCATTGTCACCATCTTATTTATCCTTGGGATACAAGTTCAGAAATTCCAAACAGCTTCAGATCCTCCTCTCTTGAAGCAGCTGCATTGGCTCCCAGTGGAGTACCGGATCACGTTCAAAGTGTTGGTATTAACCTTTAAGTCCCTATACGGTCTGGGGCCTGTGTACTTGAGGGACCGTCTCTCCCCATATATCTCCCAGAGATCACTACGGTCCGAAGGTCACAACCTACTAGAGATGTCTTCCATCAGAACCTACCACCTGTCCTCGACTCGACAGAGCCTTCTCTGTAGCTGCACCCATACTCTGGAATGCTTTACCAGACGAAGTGCAGGCCCTTACGGAGCTCTCGGCCTTCCGAATAGCCTGTAAAACAACTCTATTCCGACAGGCGTTCAATACTTAATGCCCCAAGAAACCTATGCCGCAGTACATGCCCGGATTACCCATAAGGCCAACGAGGCCATGGCCTAGGGGTGCAAGCCGAGGGGGGGGGGGCGCAAATCACAGACCAAAAAAACAAAAACAAAAACTGATCTACTGTCATGGTGCACGGACTTGACTGGCCCCTTAATCACACACACAGAGACGGACTGAAGGCTAACTACTTTATTGAATATAAAAACAGTTCAAAAGGTATATTGTCCATAAAAATAGCAAAGCAAATCCAAAGGCATGAAGCAATCAAATGTCCAAAACAACTTGGTAAAGTATCCCAAAAGACTTGGCAAGGTTCCGCACAGCAATGCGGATTCAGGAACAAGGCAAGGTATAGATGCAAGGCAAGACTTGATGGCCACTAGCCAACTTAGCTCCGTTGACCCACTTCGCTTCACGTCTACTCAGAAGAGACGTGGCCGAAGTACTGGGGATTCGTTCCCACGGATCCTATACTTAATCTTTCGGCCGAGGTCCCCGACGCTCTAGGCTTCGTCGTCTCCAATCCCTGCTGACGGACCTCGGCCTGTCTAGGCTATGGAACCATCCCCTCCTGCTAGCCTCGATGCTTCGTCTCCTATCAAAGGTTCGGCCTTGCCTCCCAGCACCTGGGTCTCTATCTCCATGAGAGCTCTCCTCCCTAGATTCTTCCCAGCCGCTCCCATCCATGTTTTCATTCAAAAGATCCTGTGAACCTCCCCCCCCCCCGGCCGTTCATAAGTTTCGCTATCACTGCTTTCCATTTGCACCTGGTTATCTGTCTCATCGTAAGGGTCAAGCCAACCTTCCTCCCAAGCCAGGCTTTCTGTGGGAGAAGGAGGCCCAGTGATGGGAAACTCTCCTTCTGCTAACCCTTCTAAATCCTCTTCAGAATCCAACTCTGCTGCTGCAGGCCCCAATGCCAATGGGACTCCCGGTCCTGGCCCCTGCCCCCCAGGCACAAACGAGAACTGCTGTGCTACATCTACGCCCCTCTTTCCCCCTTTCTCATGCCCCTCCTCGCTCCTTCTCCCGGCAAAGTCTCTGCTCCACCCCCCCTCTCTCTCTCTCTCTCTCTCTCTCTCTCTCTCTCTCTCTCTCGTGCGCGCCTTTGGAATGAGTTTGCACTCGCTGCACTCTCCCCAACCCTCCCAACTCCCGAGGAGACTTTCAGAGCACAGCGGAGCTTTCCAGCCAGTGAGAATGGGGACCTCGGAGGTGGCAGGAGGTTGGCTTAAAGGGGGCGTAATTCCAAAGTGTGGCCTAGGGCGCAAAAAAGTGTTAATCTGGGCCTGCCACAGTAATATGCTGTAATCTGCAATAGGGGGCAACTGCCTCTGCTGTTTTACTGTTCTATTGTCTACTGTTTAAACTGCTGTTTTTACTGTTTTTATTGCCTTACTGCTTACTGTTTAATTGCTGTTTTTATTGCTTTATTAGATGATATTTTGCGAACTGCCCCGAGCCTCCGGGAGAGAGCGGTATACAAGCACGAATAATAAATAAATAAAAATAAAAAGAAACATTTGCGTCTCCATTAGAGGACCTTATCACAAGTTAAAATACCCTGCCCTTTGTATGATATGATGGGTTTGTGTGGGTCCCATCACATGATGCAAGGTCTGTTTCACGCGTAACCCATAGGAAGCTGTGTGCAAAGGATCTGCAGACAGTACCTTTTCTAAGATGGGATTCCAATTTTTTTCACTCATCCTTTTTTCTCCATGCGCTTCAAAGGCATTTGAGATGTGATGGTACACTTGTCTGCAAGTAATTGGTAGCTTGCCATCTGTTAACAATTTGTGGATTTCCCATTGAAAGAAGTGGATTAGCAGATTGTGAGGTTTGCATGGCTTGAAGTGGCTTAGCAGATCCTGGGTTTCCATTGAAAGAAGTGTATTAGCAGACCATTTGCATTTTGCAGCTCTGCAGGCCCAAAAAAGATGTTTTTACGTTTCTCCATTTGGATACAGGTCATGGACTTGCGTGGTTGCACAAGATCTGCCCCTCCCCCTGCCAAAAGGGAAGGGAGTGATATGAGGGAACATATGACGGATTGGGAGGAATCATCCATCTGCTGTACAATAAGTCAAAGGCATGTAATTTCAATAAATATGGGAAGAAGTGAAACACGAATGTTTGAAGGTATCCAATATGTACTGCATCCTCAAAAGTATGAGTTGCTTACTGGAACCCAAGGATGATGGTCCTCCAAGTCCGGTCAGTGTCTTGGCGGTTGCTGTGGAGCCCTATTCTTGATCCGCATGATCTCCCGCAGTGAGGACATCAGTTTCCAGGTGGAAGGCAGTCCCAGTCAGGGTTGGCTTGATGTGCCTTCCTTTTGGCACATTTCTCCCTTTTGCCCTCCATTCTTCAAATTCTACAGCACTGCTGGTCACAGCTGACCTCCAGTTAGAGTGCTCAATGGCCAAGGCTTCCTAGTTCTTGGTGTCTATGCTACAGTTTTTAATGTTGGCCTTCTCAGCGGTGGCTCCCCGCCTACGGAACACACTCCCAACCGAGATAAGATCAATCTCTTCCCTCCTAACCTTCCGAAATAATGTAAAAGCATGGATGTGGGACCAGGCATTTGGCCAATAAATGCAATCAGCACCTTAGGGACGAATTGGATAAGCAGCAAGACTGATGAGGCTGGTTTTAATGATGATTTTGTATGGTTTTAATTATGTTGTTTTACCATGTGATGTTTATGCTATGTTTTTATTATATTGCTGAAATATCCTCTTGATGAGGTGAATGTAAGCCGCTCTGAGTCTTCCTTCTGGGGTTGAGAAGAGCGGGTTAGAAATGTGGTAAATAAATAATAAATAAATAGCTGTGAGCCCATCTTTAAATCTCTTTTCCTGTCCACCAATGTTACATTTCCTGTTCTTGATTTGGGGGTATAGTAACTGCTTTGGGAGACGGTGATTGGGCATTTGGACGACATGGCCTGTCCAGCGGAGTTCATGGTGTAGGAGTACTATTTCAATGCTGGTGGTCTTTGCTTCTTCCAGCATGCTAACATTTGTCCACCTATCTTCACAAGAAATTTGCAATATTTTTCAGAGGCAATGCTGATGGAATCGTTGCAGGAGTTGAGCGTGATCTCTGTAGATAGTCCACGTTTCACAGGCATACAGCAGGGTTGGAAGGACAATAGCTTTATAAACAAGCTGCTTGGTCTCCCTATGGATGTCCCGGTCCTCCCTACAGAGGAATATAATACGCAATATTCGCTATAGTATTAATGCAAAAGCCACTGGTGGGGTGGTGACCTAGTTGGCATTAATCAAAATAATATCATAATAATAACACTCCCACCCACTTCAGCCCTGTGTCTGGGACCCCAAATGATGTTAGTTAATCTTGTAGTGGAGAATTAACTCACAGTAATTCCCAGGTCTCACTATATTTCCAAGTGGTTGCTAATGAATAAGTTAAAATTCCCAAGATTCAAATCAAAATCTTGGCTGGTACAGCGTCCCAATGGTAAATGTTCAAGTGTTCCCACTGTAGTTTCCTTCTCAAACAATGTCATTCAAGTCAATCAAAAGGCAGATCCAAATCAAAGCATGAGTCTTTTTAATCAGGGAGAAGTTTTCGTTCACCAAAGTCCTGGCTGGCGAAGAGGCAGTATCCCACAATCCACGCAGCGGAAGACAATGTTCACAGTATTTGTCCAACCTCTTGTGTTTATCAACTCTAGTGAGTAAATCTTCCATGCATAGCCAACGGATCAGTTAACATCAACCGGATCCTCCGTTTCGTCCCTTTGGGGACTTTTTCAAGGCTGAAAATATGGTCAGAGGTACGTCCACATCGAACAACGTCAGTATCAATATACGTATTCCATCATGGTGCAAATGCTAATGCAATGGCCAAAGCCTGTAGTCTGTAGACCAGGGCTGCTCAAGTAGTCGATCGCAATTGACTAGTCGATCTTCAGGCCTCATCTAGTTGATCTTCAGGCCTCCGCCGGATGGGGCGCTCCTGCCATGTGCATGCACACCCTGTGCACGTGCATGCTCCTGCCGCCACCTTTTGCTTGCGCGGTGATTCTTCTGCCTGCAGGGCATTGCAGGAAGGAGGAAGCGTGAGGTGGGGCCTCCGGAGGGAGCGCTCGCCCTGCCTCTCTCTCGTCCAGAAGCAGCCGTGCAGCCTCCGCTGCCAGCGAGAGAGGCAGGGCAGAGTGCTTACTCTGGAGGCCTCGCCTTGCGCTTCCTCCTTCCTGCAATGCCCCGCAGAAGAAGCGCCGCACAGGCGGAAGGCAGCAGCAGTAGCGTGCGTGCCAGCGGGAGTGTGCGCCAGCGGGGGCAGGTAGATCTTTTAGACTTGGTTGTTTAAAAGTAGCTCGCATGCTGAAAAGTGTGGACACCCCTGCTGTAGACAGTCCATATTTTACAGGCATACAGCAGGGTTGGGAGGACAATAGCCTTATAAACAAGCTCCCTACGGATGTCCTGGTTCTCCCTACAGAGGACTGGGTCTGGAGACTAGGACATGGAGCAATGGATTCAAGTTGCAGGAAAAGAGATTCCATCTTAACATTAGGAAGAATATCCTGATGGTAAGAGCTGTTTGACAGTGAAATTTGCTGCTGTCTTGGAGAATGGCAGATTCTCTTCTGGAGGTTTTAAACAGTGACTGGACGACTATTTATTGAGAGTGCTTTGATTTTGTTTTTCTGCACGGCAGGGGGTTGGACTGAATGGCCCCTATGGTTTCTTTGAACTCTACGATACTAAGAAATGAAGTTGAATCTATCCATAAATTGTATCTGCTTAAAGATAATTTGTCAGTTTTACAAATTCTACCGCTGGGATCAGTGGAAGGTTTGGCCTTTTTTACTGGTTTAAAGCAGACTGAGAGTGAAGCAAGTATCCCTAAGCTGGAGAACACAGAGATTCTCGTTCTCTGCAGTTATTGCTTTTCCAGGCAGGAACAATCCCCCCTCCCCTTTGGCGTGCTCTTCTATGAAATGTGACCAGTGCCCACCTACTGAATTCCCATGCTTTTGTGTCCAGAATTTCCTCCCCCATCTTGAAGGGAAATGGTTTTAATTTACAATGCAGCCTAGAGCTGGCAAGGATCTCATGCTACCTTTGCCAATGCAGTTGCAACATTTTTCATATCAAACTACTTTGCTGCTCCAAAGATACATTTGTACTCCTTTTAATGTACTGCTGTGGAACATGTTTTCTGAATTATAACTTCACTCGCCTCACTGTCTTTTTCACTGGTGCCACGGCATCTAAGTGTACTACATGGCGCAACCCAAGGGAGCATGGGGGCTCAAGACTCATTAAAATTCCCCAGCATTAACTCTCATATTTAAAGACACTCACATTAGTTCGCCCGGTATGAGTATCAGTAGGAATTCCTGCGGCTATAGGAAAGGCCTGAGCTGAAAAATGAGAATACAGCTGAGACCAGGTATCAAGACTATGGTTCAATAGAGATGTCATTCATAAAGGAAAGAGAATTCCATCTGGAATACTTAGCTACTTTCTCTGCTGGCTCCTTGATATTATAAAGCCATGATTTTCAAACATTGGGGCATGCCCCCCTAGGAGGAGAGGATTACAAGCATGTGTTCTTTTGAGGCAGTGACCACATTCAATATTATAATGTCATTTTTATTTGGCAAATGGGGAAAAATCCATTATGCCTTTCTTAGAACAAAGTGTTCCATCATCCTGGATATGCAAGAGTACACATATCATTCTTCCTTTATCTTGTGACTTATGCTATACTGTTGGCTCTCTCTATCCATGGATTTCTCTATCCACGGCTTCAAAATGTTTTTAACAATGCAAAAAGCAAACCTTGATTTTATCATTTTATATAAGGGATACGTAAAGGTTTCCCCCTGACATTAAGTCCAGTCATGTCCAACTCTGGGGGTTGGTGCACATCTCCATTTCTAAGCCGATGAGCTGGCGTTGTCTGTAGACACCTCCAAGGTCATGTGGCCTGGCATGACTGCATGGAGCACCATTACCTTCCTGCCGGAGCAGTACCTATTGATCTCACAGTTGCATGTTTTTGAACTGCTAGGTTGGCAGAAGCTGGGGCTCACCCTGCTCCCGGATTTGAACCGTTGAGGCGATCTTTCAGTCAGTAAGTTCAGCAGCTCAGTGGTTTAACCCACTGCACCACTGGGGGCTCCAATATAAGGGTTACCATTTTACTATGCCATTATATACAATGTTACTTGAGCATCCATGGATATTTGGTATCCACAGGAGGTCCTGGAACCAAAGTCCAGTGGATACCAAGGGCCCACTGTTCTATAGGTTTGCAAATGGTATTGTTGGGTGCCCTTTCCTTCTGGATTCCATTTGATTGAATCTGCCACTCTTCTCACCTTGTGCCCTAGTTCAGTGTTTCCCAACCACTGTGCCACTGTGCCATTCCCAACCACTAGTGTGCCGTGAGCGATCACCTGGTGTGCCACGGGAAAACCTCCCTTCCCCCCTTTCTTCCCCCTCCTGCCGAACTCCTGCTGCTGCTGCTGCTTGTGGGGGGAGGAGGAGGAGGAAGGGCCGGGCAGCGGCGAAGAAGAAGCGGCTGGGGCGCCACCTCCTTCGGCCGTTTTCGTGTTTATGTGTACCAACTATTACTACATTTGGCATTGGCTGAATGTGATATCCTTTCTAGTGACTGTGTAACAACTCTCCTGTTCACCAGTTATACACGAGGGACTCGTCTAATGCCCACCTGGAATGATACAGGAGTATATATATTGAAGGTGGAAGTCTCATTATTGTTCCATGAGGTGTATTAATGCATAAGAACAGTACTAGTGGACTGCTTTGAAGCTATATGGACACATTTTTTCTAAACACACAGAGAGACTGACAGCTGTTGAGCAAGAACTTTGTGTGTGTCTTTCTGCCATTCCTGCCAGGTTATCTATGTTGTGTTCATCGAAACAGGCCCAGGTTTCACACTGAGTGTATAAATACATTAAAAAACATATTAACTATATGTATTACTGTGTTAGAGTGTCATTTTGTGTCATTTTGGTTGGTGGTGTGCCCCAGGATTTTGTAAATGTAAAAAGTGTGCCGTGGCTCAAAAAAGGCTGGGAAACACTGCCCTAGTTAATTCTGTGTCCATGGTTGCTGTTAATATTTTTATTATACTGATTTTTTTCTCTTAAAGACACTCAAAGTGGTGAACAGTGGCAAACATGGTTCCCATTGTGCTGCTAGATTTGCTGCATCTTCTCACCTCTTCATGTGACTCTCTCTCAAAAAAAGAGATGCTGTTCCTGCATTCAATTCAAAATATTTGAGTGAACGGTTCATGTAGGATTCTGGAAGGCAGGGTCCTGAACGTAACTTTTTCAAACTTTGACTGAGAATACTTTTTGTGTTCGTACATTGTTTTCAGTATCCTGTTGGTTCCATTCTGTACAGTTACATGTAAACCATTGCCTCGATGATACGTTTGAGTGAATGGAAGAATGGGTGAGTATTGTTTAGGAGGAAATGGCAGGGGGAAAGCTGTCTACTTCTCTGTGCTAATCAATGTAGTGAAATGTATCTCCCACCACTTTTATTCCAGAACTAGCTCATATGACTGCTGCTAGTAAATACCACTATTGTTTCTAGGGACTTCATCACATTAAACCCCACCCCCAATTTTGTTCCGTTTTCCCAGCAATCACCAGCAAAACAATAGGCGCACAGGGTGTCTCCCGGCATCCCATGTGCCTTCACTCCTTTCCCCATTACATGGGGGCATCAGACAGGAGAAAGGGGGATGATGCTGCATTCCCTATCACATGGGCGAAAGACACCAAAAATGTGGGTCACTCCATCGGAGCTACCCAAAAGTAATTTACTTTCCCATCATTGTCAAGGAAGAGTCTTGTGATGCTTCCTTGCTACTTCAGGCATGAATGGGGCAGGGTCAAGCCAGCATCATGTGATGGCACTCAGCAGGCCCCATCTCCAAAGAGTAGCAAGGAGCCGAAACCCCCAGGTATGATAAGGTGGTAGGACACAGATTCAACAGAGATCAAGTGAGGGAAAGAGGAATCTTTGCATCAAAGCACACGGATCCTAATGCAAAACTAGTACAATTAGTCCTCCACATTTTGAATTTAAATTTTTTGGATTTGATTTTTCGTGGATTCAAACAATATGTTATCTCTAGAAATTTCTCAGGACTTCATCAGACATTGCTGGGGAAAATTTCTCTCCATGGGCTCTTTTAGTTTTCCCTCCCAATTCCCTTACTCTCAGTGAAACAGGAGGCACCAAACGTAAGACAGATTTTGGGAGAGAAATGGCACATTATTGCTTGGTAGGAGACTGCCCATAGGAATGCCCATCACTCCATGTCACTGTAGTAATTCAACACGGTCAAATTTGACAGATCCCATCTCAAGTGTTTCCCCCCGCTTTCTTCCATTTCTACTCATATTGGAAGCTCAGAAGATGCTTCCTAACCAGCTCCGGTTCCCCCTGTTTCCCTACACTTCAGAGACAGTTCACAGACAAAGCAGCATAGGTGAGAGGTGGAAGTCCATTGAGTTGTATGATGGGATCTGTGCTACTTCGGCTATGAATTGTTTTAGAAGTGTGTGGAAACGAGGGAGTGATCTTGCATGTGATGAAGTTCTAAGTCCTCCAGCATGGCTACAGTCAACTTCTGGCAAAGCACCTGGAGATTCCTAGAGAGTTATTCATTCAGATTAAAAAAAAAACCTTTTTAAAACTTTCATGTTTTATTGTAGACAGAAATACCAATTCCCAGGTCTGTCTTCTTTTCTTTTCTCCAGCAAGCCTCAGAATACAATGCAGTACAGGAAACAGAAGTATAAAACGCTTCCATGCCCATGCCACTTTTGTTGGCTAAATCCAGGCCCAGATTATCCATAAGGCCAGCCATGGGGGGGGGGGGGCAGATTCGGACCCCCTCCCCCAATTTCAAAAA
The DNA here is from genome assembly GCA_030556195.1 of Anolis apletophallus. Classification (NCBI taxonomy): domain Eukaryota; kingdom Metazoa; phylum Chordata; class Lepidosauria; order Squamata; family Anolidae; genus Anolis; species Anolis apletophallus. The sequence continues at coordinate 191,793,285 of JARBWK010000003.1, forward strand.
AAGGTCAATCTTTGGCTGCTTCTGCTTCTGCGCGCGGGGTGCCATAGACTCTCAGAGGCCGTTCCGCTGCCTCTGAGAGTCTATGGCGCCGCGCGCAGAGGCGTAGAAGCGCCCGAAGATCACCCTTTTTTCCTCAGGCGTGGTGGCTTTAGGAGGGAGGAACCACGCCGGCCTGAGAAAAAAAGGGTGATATTTGGCCGCTTCTTAGGCCGGCGTGCTGGCTTTAGGAGGGAGGGAGGAGCCGCGGAGAGGCTCCCCGTGGCTCCTCCCTCCCTCCTAAAGCCACCAAGCCGGCCTGAGAAGCGGCCGAAGATCGCCCTTTTTTCTCAGGCCTGCGCGAGGAGGAAGCGGTGGAGCTGCGGAGGGAAGCCCTGCCCTCGGGGCCGCTGCCATGCAGGCGCGGCATCGGCTCTGGGGGTGGGGCTTTCCTTCCTCCTCCTCCTCGCACTGGCAAGGAGGAAGAGGCAGGAGGCGGAGCTGCGGTGGAGGCGGAGCCTTCCACTGCCTCTGAGAGTCTATGGTGCCCCGCGCGCAGGCGTAAAAGCGGCTGAAGATCGCCCTTTTTTTCTGAGGCATGGTGGCTTTAGGAGGGAGGGACCACGCCGGCCCAAGGCTGGCATGGTGGCTTTAGGATGGAGGGAGGAGCCGCGGGGAGCCTCCCTGCGGCTCCTCCCTCCATCCTAAACCCGAGGAGGAACATAAGAACATAAGAACATAAGAAGAGCCATGCTGAATCGGACCTCAGCCCATCTAGTCCAGCATTCTGTATCACACAGTGGCCAGTTGTACACGGGGATCTCGAGGAGGAGGGCACCTGACCTGCTCCCCGACCCCCACAACCAGTAGGGAAGATCCTGCCTACCTCAACCAACTCTTGGGGCACTGAATGTCCTTATCAGAGAGCCGCGGAGGGAAGGTGCTTGGGGCCGCTGCCATGCAGGTGCGGCATCGGCTTCGGGGGTGGGGCTTTCCTTCCTCCTCCTCCTTGCGCTGGCGAGGAGGAAGAGGCGGGAGGTGGAGCTGCGGCGGAGCTGCGGCCTTTGGCCTAGGGTGCCGAAAGGGCTTAATCCGGGCCTGCTAAAATCCCCATATTGCATTGTAATTCATAATCTTAAAACAACAATGGCCAACGAATTAAACAATATGAAAGGCAATATTATGAATCCTAACTGGCACCATGTAGACAAAGTTAATGCTGGCCTGTACCGTGTTCTTTAAAATAAACTAGTTGTACAACTGGAAAAGGTCCCTGGAATAATAACAACAATCATAACAACAGCAAAAACATAACACACCTTCCAGTAATAAATCCACATGGAAGCCGCATCCTGCCCAATACTTTTATTTCCTGCAGTTCTGAATTATACTACAGGAAATGTTTACTGCACATATGATGTTTAAGATGGAATAGGGACCATGTAAAATGAAGAATACTTCGGGACAGTCCAATATTTATGAAATATATTTCCACACATATAAAATATATTGTGTGATATCATTGATTTTTAAATGCCGTGGAAATTGGCCATGTCAAAATATGTTGAGGTTGGTTTTATACTCTGTCAGAACTACCCTGAAAAATAATGTGCTCAGCACTTTTTTGAAACTCCTAACACATGGACATATGGAAAATATATTCCATGTCCACAAGGGACAAAGGTTTTAAATATAGGGTATAACAAATACATGTTGGCTAAAGTCAAGAAACCTTGTTGGTTTGCTTCTAATGTTACAGTATCCCAATCTAAACTATGTTTTGCATATCTTTATCGACAGATATAACTTTTTTATTAGTGGTATTGAGGGTTTGGAGAAAGTGGTTGGTTTTTTTTCCCTTGACCATAGATCCTAATACAAAACACAAGTTTCCTTACTTAAACTAATTGTTAATCTAACAATTTTACTAGTTTTTGGCAGCTACCTGGATATTTTTTTGTAGAGGATATCAAACCTCACTGGTGTTCAAGTAGGATACCATCTCCCCTCTTTCCTTACTGGATTTGTATTCCACCTTTCTTCCCTTCCCCAAAAAGACTCAAAGGAACTTACAGTGAAACTGAATAAAAGAAATACTGTACAGCTAAAATATACAAGCAGATACATAGCAGATGTAAAAGTACCACTTAAATCACCAAATGACACAAAAGACAGTCACTACTTGTCACGATGCAAGACCTTGGCCGGCCCCTTAATCACACACACAGAGACGGTAATCAGCTAACTACTTTATTGAAGAATAAGAAACAGTAGAAAAGGTAATTGTCCATAAAAGTATCAAAAGTAATCCAATAGGTAAAAGGTATTGTCCAAAAGCAAACTTGGCATGGAAGTTTCCAAAGACTTGGCAGGCTCCGCTCAAACACAAGCGGATCAGGGAACAAAGCAAAGTTGCAAGATCCAAGGCACTCCTTGGCAGGCCACTAGCCCAAAACTTAGCTACGTGGACTTGGCTCGCTACACGTCTGCATAGGATAGACGTGGCCGAGGTACTGAGGATCCGTTCCCACGGATCCTATACTTAATCCTTGGCGAGGCCCCTGACGCTCTAGGCTTCTCCTCCTCCAATCTGTGCTGCGGGACCTCTGCCGGTCTAGGCGGTGAAACCAATCCCTCCTGCTAGCCTCAATGCTCCGTCTCCTATCAAAGGTTCGGCCTTGCCTCCCAGCATCTGGTTCACTATCTTCGTGAGAGTCGAACTCCCCATCTGCTTCCCGGGCCTCTCCCTCGGTTGTTTCCCACATTCTTTCTTGTGAACCTCGCCCCCCGGTCGTTCATAATCTTCACTATCACTGCTTCGAATTCCGGCTGGCCTTCCTGCATCTCGTAAGGATCAGGCCAGCCGTCATCCCAGGCCAGGCTTTCTGTGGGGGAAGAAGGGCCAGCTACTTCAAAATCCCCTTCTTCCAGCCCCTCCAAATCCTCCTCAGAATCAACTGGCTCCAATGCAAGTGGGACCCCCGGTGCTGCCCCCTGCCCTCCAGGCACGAACGAGAACTGGGGTGCTACACTACTATTGGGCAGAGAAAAGAAAAGAGATATTTGGATGCAAGCAAGAGTTGCTTCCTATACAGATACGCAGCCCAGACTACACTGACCATTTAATACTGTTTCAAACTGGTATTGAAGAAAATGGTTTTGCTGTGCAGATGATTACATAGGAAACCCTGGAACTAGTTTGAGACCCAGATGGTAATTATACAAATCTCAGAGCACTGGTGCCAGGCTGTAGCCTGGGGGGGCTTGAGGGGCATTCTCAGAGTGGTCCACGCGAAGGTCTTACTGGTACATTATTTAAACTGTTATGTGTATTCATATCATGATCTGATCACCATGCTCAATATATCCCATATGCATGGGGGTATTGGGATAATGATACAAAAGGTTTGCTAGGGTAGAGCCTCTCTATCTCAGACTCAGCCCCCGGAAGCAAACTCACCCCCCTCAAAATCCTGGCTACGGCCCTGACTGGTGCACATTAAAGGCTTTGTTCTGTGTGCTTTTGTGGGAGTTTGTTGCCTTGCTACTGCAGTTTGAAGCTAGCTTTGAACTGCGTTAAAACAGTTAGTCTAGATGGGGCCAAAGACAGACCATGCTGGTAAGAGATTATCTGTGTGCTCAAATATGCCAGATATGTTTTCTATCTGAATAGGTATATGCCCATTAAGATCCCTCTTATGGATGTTTATAGATATATAATGGATACTGCTATGAATATAACAGTGCCCAGGGATATTACTCTTCTTGATGTCTGTGAGGATATCATATATTGTCATGTATATGTTGAACTCACTTAACTTATATGTGAAATCAACATATATATTTATTTATTTATTTATTTATTTCTTCGGTTTTGTATACCGCTCCTCCCTGCAGGCTCGGGGCGGGGATACATCAACAGAATACATGGGCAGCATGTCCTCGACATGTAGCCCTACAAATACATAAAACGAGATTAAAACACAGTCCAACGAATTCGAATACAGGGCATATTTAGCAATATGCTGACCATTGAAGCCTAAGGGAATGCCAGTCCGAAGAGGACAGTCTTGCAAGCCCTTCTGAAGGGGGCTAATTCCAGGATGGCTCGGGTATTGTCCGGTAGAGAGTTCCACAAGGCTGGAGCTGCCGCGGAGAAAGCTCTCTGGCGAGTCGCGGATAGGTGGCAGGAGCGGACTGATGGTATAGTCAGTAGGTTGTGTTCCTCTGACCGCAGTGATCTCGGGGCATATACGGGGTAAGGCGGTCCTCAGGTACGCAGGCCCTAGACCGTGCAAGGCCTTAAAGGTTAATACCAGCACCTTGAAGACAATTCGGTACTCAATAGGGAGCCAGTGCAGCTGCCGGAGGATGGGCGTGATGTGCTCGCCACCGACGAGCCCGTCAGCAAGCGGCGGCGGCATTCTGCACTAGCTTGAGTTTCCGGATTGTCGACAGGGGAAGGCCAACGTAGAGGGCGTTACAGTAGTCTAGTCTCGAGATGACCGTCGCTTGGATCACCGTGGCCAGGTCGTTCCTGGACAGGTAGGGTGCCAGTCGCCTAGCCTGTCGTAGGTGATAGAAGGACCCCCTGCAGACCGCGTCGACCTGAGCCTCCATGGTCAGCAGGGAGTCCAACTGCACACCCAAGCTCTTAACCAAAGATGACGGGCTAAGTCGCTCGCCATCCAGGGTAGGCAACCGGCACCCACCCAGCCCAGGGCGACCGGGCCATAGGATCTCCGTCTTCGACGGGTTCACCTTCAGCCGGCTGGCGCGCAGCCAACCAGTCACGGCTTCTAGGCATCGATGGAAACAATCGGGTACGGTATCCGGCCTGCCGTCCATTCTCAGCAGAAGCTGGGTGTCATCCGCATACTGATAACACTCCAGACCAAAGTCGCGGGCCAGCTGGGCCAGGGGTCGCATATAGACGTTGAATAATGAGAATATATAGTACCCCGAGGGCCAGTTTTGGGGTCAAAGCTATGGATTTTGATATAGTTCGTGGATAGGTCAAGCATCATTCCATGGAAAAAGAGACAGTGCCAATACTTCCTTTCTAGACTTACACATGAGTATATATAGTGTATTGGTTAGGATCAGTAGTATTGTTTATGATGGTAAAGTTCTTCTGTGTGCAAATGTACAGATGCTTTCAAAAATGCTTATTTATTTATTTACTTACAGTATTTATATTCCATCCTTCTCACCCCGAAGACAACTCCAGGAAATCACGGAACACATACTGTATACAGCAAACATTAAATGGCAATAATACAATGACAAGTCAGACAAAAGATATATTTATATAGGCTTTCCCCCCATCTTTCAGCATCTTTGGAGGCTGTGCTTGGTTCAGGTTGCAGGGGGTCACTATCACTCCATCTCCTTGCTGAAGAGCTTTCTTTGTCAGCTTTTCCTCCATTTTCTGATCGAAACACCGTGCCTAAAATACCTCCCCACTTAATGTGGTTCCGATTCATCTACTCATATTTATTTATTATTTATTTCAGGATTTTACCCCGCTCTTCTCAACCCCCGAGGGGGGACTCAGAGCGGCTTACAGTACGGCACAATTCGATGCCCACATCACAACAGCATAAAACCCCCAAACCCCACAACAATTAAAATACATTAAAATACATTAAAATGCAATTACATCAGCATCATACACAATCATTCCAAGTTAAAACAATATTCAATCCATAAAAACATTGGCCCTCTTCATCCATTTCCATTAAAATCCCCATCTAACATGCTGCCTAGTGCTGGGGTGCAAACGCCTGGTCCCAAAGCCAGGATTTTACCTTTTTCCTGAATGCCAGGAGGGATGAGGTGGACCGTACCTCAATAGGGAGCGCATTCCACAGGCAGGGAGCCACCACCGAGAAGGCCCTGCCCTCGTCCCCACCAGCCGCATTTGAGAGGTCGGAGGGAGCGAGAGCAGGGCCTCCCCGGATGATCTTAGATTGCGAGGTGGGACGTAGCGGCTGATGCGTTCGGACAAGTAAGCTGGGCCAGAACCGTATAGAGCTTTAAAGGTCAAAACCAGCACTTTGAATTGAGCTTGGAATTGGACAGGCAGCCAGTGGAGCTGGCACAACAGGGGGGTGGTATGCTCCCTGTATGTAGCTCCCGTTAGTAATCTGGCTGCCGCCCGCTGGACTAATTGCAATTTCCGAACTGTCTTCAAAGGCAGCCCCATGTAGAGTGTGTTGCAGTAATCTATTTGGGATGTGACCAGAGCGTGGACGACCGTAGCCAGCTCAGACTTCCCAAGGTACGGGCGCAGCTGGCGCACGAGTCTCAACTGTGCAAAAGCTCCCCTGGCCACCGCTGAGACCTGGGGTTCCAGGCTCAGCGATGAGTCCAGGATCACTCCCAAGCTGCGAACCTGCGTCTTCAGGGGGAGTGTAACCCCATCCAACACAGGCTGTAACCCTATGCCCTGTTCGGCCTTAAGACTGACCAGGAGGACCTCTGTCTTGTCTGGATTAAGTTTCAATTTACTAGCCCTCATCCAGTCCGACACAGCAACCAAGCACCGGTTCAAAGTCTGGACAGCCTCCTTGGTGACAGGTGGGAAGGAGTGACAGATCTGGACGTCATCTGCGTACAGATAACACCTTACTCCGAAACTCCGAATGATCTCTCCCAGCGGTTTCATGTAGATGTTAAACAACATCGGGGACAGAACTGAACCCTGAGGGACTCCACAGGACAACGGCTGTGGAGCCGAACAGGTGTCACCCAATGACACCTTCTGGGTATGACCTTCCAGGAAGGATTGGAGCCACTGCAAAGCAGTACCCCCAAGCCCCATGTCTACAAGGTGACCCAGAAGGATACCGTGGTCAACGGTATCGAAAGCCGCTGAGAGGTCGAGCAGAACCAGCAGGGACACACTCCCCCTGTCAAGTTCCCGGCGTAGATCATCTACCAAGGCGACCAAGGCTGTTTCAGTACCATGTCCCGGCCTAAAGCCAGACTGTGCCGGATCAAGATAATCAGTGTCTACCAAGAACCCCTGGAGTTGCGAAGCCACCACACATTCCATGACTTTGCCCAAATAGGGGAGATTGGAAACTGGCTGATAGTTCACTAATTGAGTGGGGTCCAGTGATGGTTTCTTCAACAGCGGTTTTATAACAGCTTGCTTTAATTGCAGTTTTCAATCTGCTAGGTGGGTGGGGAGCTGGGCTGAAGGTCAGGAGCTCACCCTGACCTGGCTTCAAACTGTCAACCTTTTGGTTGGCAAGCTGGAGCTGGTGATTAACCTGCTGTGCTAAAGCAATATACAGTTACACACATAACACTCAAAATGAATACCTTATAATATTTCACACATGGAAACTGGGACACATGCGATCAAATAACGTTATTGTGTGGTCAAGGTAGCAGAAGTTATTAAGGAGGAATAACATGAAAACGAGTAGAAGTTGCAGCAGTTTGCTTTTTCCTGAGCCAAATGGAAAGGGCTATTTTCCCTATCCCCTCCCCTGTGTTGAATTAATTGAGTGTGAACTACTTTGAACTCGGTTTGCAGCCCTTGAAGTAAGCTGGGGACAAAGGAAGAGAAAGATAGAGAAGCTGGGACATTTTAAAATCAATTAAAAAGTGGGACGATAGAGGAGTAATTGCCAAGTTGGGACAATAGGAGGGTATGAACATGTTAGTACTAACAGAAATATCAGGATGATGGGTAAGAGCAAGAGAGGTGGAAATATTCAGCCCCTTATTATTAATGCCTCTCCACCAAGCACATGAAGGCTAGACGGTTCAGCTAAATTCATATTTAACAGAAATAAAATATAAGCCTTTTAAAAACAAAATGGTCATTTTAAGGCGGTTCTGTTCTGCAAATAAAGTTTATTTCCTCAAATTAGGTTGGGTTTGTCCCCATCTCTGACCTTCCAGGTGCTGCTGAAACCAAAATGTTGTTTCAGCACTTCCAGGAATAAAGGGCTAATAGTGGGTGGATTATCTTTAGCACACTGAAGCCAAGAAATCGTAGAAATTAATGTGAAATGTTTTTATGCCCATCAAATGTTCTCCAGAATAAGGTACAGTACTTTCTAATACATAGGAAGATTTTAAGGCAGCTTACGCATTTTCTCTACATTTCTCCCTTGTTTTTCTGTTGTTGCTGTTGTTGCTGTAGTTGTTGTTGTTGTTGTTGTGTGCATTCAACTCATTCTTAATGTGACCCTAAAGTGAATCTATCTCTGGACTCTTTGAGTCTGAAGATGCATCTCCACAGGAGAATGAATGAAGTTTGACAACACTTTACCTGCTATATCTCAGTGCTCTGAAATCCCGAGATTTGCCGTTTGATGAGGCATCAGCACTCTTGAAAACTACAACTCTTAGGATTACATAGCATTGAGCCATGGCAGTTAAAGTGGCATCAAACTACAGCTAGCACACAGCACAAGCAAAGAGAATAAAATGCAATGTAATGAATAAAGCTATATGAACATCAAAGTCGCTCTGGAGTACAGTATAATATATCATACAATACCACACAGTATGGGGAAATCGTCCATTCCAAGATATGGTAGAGTCCAAGTAGTTCAATGAAAGTCAATAGTAGAAATGAAGAAAATCTGCGATCTTTCCCATATAGTCCAATGTGACACGAAGGATGGGTGCAAAGGTACTCCGGAGGGGTCACATCGGACTATATGGGAAAGATCGCGGATTTTTTTCATTTCTACTATTGACTTTCTGTTGAGACTCCCACAGATGGCTCACAGACACGCCAAGCTAGTAAAAGTATTTACAGTTTATTCAAACAAAAACATAGCCACAGTCCGGCATAAAAAACCCACACCCAAAAAAGCCTATAAACAAAACAGAGAAGACGTCCGTCTTTCGTAGTCTTTGGCCTTTATCCCGGCTCGAAGTCTGTGTGATGCGAAGATCCGTCCGAGAAGGAAAGGAGGAGTGCTTCTCAAATTCCAGGAGCTAAGTATACAAACAAACACATCAAAGCCCCGCAACCCACAGCAACCCCCTTCCACCCATTATACAATACCAAGAAAAGACAGGCACTCACAGCAACACAGGAAATGATCAAACGAAACGCGGTAGTCACTAAACATAAAAACACACATTAAAGCCCCAACCCCAACAAACAACAGTGTCAGCTAGAGCTGCCATAGCAGCTCCCCCCAGAACCCAACATGAAAACAGGCCAATACTCACAGCTCGCTGGGAATCAGGAACTAAGACACGAAGAATCAAGAGCACCAGATACAGGAACTAGCAACCCACCAGCAACACCTTGGCCGACCGCAGAGTCCCAAATCCCCAGACCTTACTTTTATACCCTTACAACTCAGAGTCATCAGACTCCCCACCCAAATCTGCCTCAGTCCCCACAGCTGCAGCACTGGGTGTGTTCCTCCAATCCTCCCACCTTTGCTGAACAGTTAAAGGACCCCAATCCGACTCAACATTCCCACTAGGCCTATCAGGATCACTTGAAAAGCCAAAAAATGAGCTTTCGCTGGACTCAGCATTTAACACATTCCTGACATCCTGCACCAACGCTGAGTCCAGCTCTGTATCACTCTCTTCTGAGGTTAACTCTGCTTCAAACCCCTCAAAAGTGTCATCACTGGTAGGCTCCCTAAGTATTTGTCGGACCTTTCTCCTTTGTTCTGCACCTTCCAAACTCACAACACTTGCAGGTCTCTTCCTCCCAGCTGCAGTAATTCTGCCCAAACCTCCCTCTTCAAGTGACATGTCCGACAAAGTATCCTCCTCCCTGTTACTACCTGTAGCAACTATAGGCTCAGCTTGCTCAACTACAACACTTTCATTGAACTACTTGGATTCTACCATATCTTGGAATGGACGATTTCCTCATACTGTGTGGTATTGTATGATATATTATACTGTACTCCAGAGCAATTTTGATGTTCATATCGCTTTATTCATTACATTGCATTTTATTCTCTTTGCTTGTGCTGTGTACTAGCTGTAGTTTGTTGCTGTAGTGAGCAAACCCTGCTCTGTTTGTGTAGTGTAGGTTAAAGTGGTATGAAACTGTATTAATTCTGCAGTGGACATGAACCCCAAGAGTGTGTGACTCGCCCAAAGTCATCCAGTAGATTTCCATGACTAAGTGGGAAATCAAACCCTGGTCTCCAGAGTCATACTCCATTCCTCAAACTACAACACCACACAAGCTCACGTTTTCTGTATCACATTGCATTTCTACCTATATCTATGTCTATGGTATAGATATACATGTATTTTCCCCACTCTCAATCTTTTCAATGGTTAGCTACGCTGATTTCAATGGGAATTATTTGCAAATATTATTATTATTATTTCAAATTTATAGGCTGCCACTCCCCGGGGGCTCAGAGCGGCTTACATCAGATATGCGTGATACAATAAAACAGTAAAAACAGTAAAATATAAAACTGATTAGCCAGGTGGGAAGGCCTGCCTAAACAGATAAGTCTTGCACGCTCTCCGAAACGCTAGTAAGTCTTGGAGTGTACGAACTTCAAGCGGAAGAGTATTCCAAAGAGACGGAGCCACAGCAGAGAAGGCCCTGCGCCTGGTCTTTGTAGATCGTATGATCTTGAGACTGGGAACTACAAGCAGCATTTGATCTTCAGATTGAAGTGGTCTCTGAGGTTGATAAAAGGCGAGTCGATTTTTTAGATATAACGGGCCGGGGCCGTGTAATGCCTTGAAGGTGAGGACCAGCAGCTTAAAGATGATTTGATACTATTGTACCCTAGGCTTGACTGGATCTTAGTAACCCACACTCTGTCAGACTGTAAAGATTTAAAACAATTGTTTGAGTTATGTGTAACTGTTTCTCTGAGTTTATGTTAGGAGTAAGGCTTTTGTTTTAAGAATGAATAGATGCAGCGGAGTGTTTCTTGAATCAAGTAAGGTGTGGCAGCTGTGTTTGCATAAAAGCTTCTATGTTACAGTTGAGCTGCGTGGCTGTGGCTGGGGCAGTGGCTGTGTTGCTGTGTGAAGGAGAAGTACGTTGGGAGTATCGTGGAGTGTGCATACTGTGTGTGCGTGTATGCTGAAGAAGGCTTTTGCAGATTCTGAATGTCTATGTTGGCTATTGTGCTAACTGAAGGTTCCTGGCTGCTGTGATGCTGGTATGCTGGAATATTGTAGACTGAAGAAATGCATTTAAATGCTTGGAAGCTGAAGCCTGGAGTAAATGATATCCTGTATTTCTGAAATGCTGGAATGCTGTAATATGAAGAAATGTATTCGTGAGCTGCAACAACACTGATATGGTAACACAGATGCTTGTTGCTAAAGACTGTGTAGAAGAATATATTGAAGAAGCACTGCATTGTTTGATTTGTTTTTTCAATATCTACACGGACTATTTAAAAGAGCATGGTATTGCTTTTTTGTTTATTGAAAGCTATATGTTGAAAATAAAAGTTTGTGTTTTTTATATAAAGCCAAACTTTGTTCTTTTTGCTTCTATTTTGCCAATAACCCATCAGACACTTTTTGCTGTTTTTTACTCTGCTAACTGTGGATATATGGGATTATATGTCCCATTATCCCTTCACCAACCGACAGGTTATGGGCCCAGAAAGGACTGATGGGAATTGGAGTCTCTGTGTGCCCAGCAAGGACTGATGGGACCTGGAGTATCTTGGTGTTTCCTAAGTGAGCAAGAAGCTGAAAGCTGTGTGGAATTATATAACAGCTAAAGGACTATGAATATGGCTCAATTTTCTGGTTTGAGTTTTAAAAAGCTCAATGGACAAAATTATTTTTGTTGGGCTGAGAAGATAAAGTGTTGGCTGATTACTCAGGACTTATGGTCAACAGTGTTAACTCCTCCAGCTGCTGACGATGATGATGAGGTCTTAAAGGACCAGAAGGCCCGTGCTAATATTTTGTTGGCCTTGGAAGATAATCAACTGGTGTTTGTGAAACACTTGGAGACAGCGAAAGAAATTTGGGATTGTTTACAAAACATGTTCCAGAAAAAGTCAGCTTAAAGATGATTCGATACTATTGTACCCTAGGCTTGACTGGACCTTAGTAACCCACACTCAACACAGTCTCTGCGGTTAAATGCTTCATTTAGAATAAATGGTTAAGAAAAAAGGCAAAGAAGAAAGATTCAAACTTGAAGCAATAAAGTATCAAAGTTCAATCTCTTGAAACTGCAAGGCAAAGTCTCTGGTAGTTGCAAAGGACAAAGTCTCTTGATGCCACAAAGGCTAATCCACGGGCCCGATAGCCCGACTTGGTAACAAGGTTCCCACGGCTAGGAAGACCTCTCTGGTCCCCTCAGTGGAGCTTAGCAGGGTAGATCAAAAGTTGGCATGAGATGGGGACTGTAGTCCAGTCTGAGCCATTATAGGTTTTGAACTACCTAGCTTCGCAATGCGCTGACTTCGCCTGGGCCTTCCCACAGGAACAGAAAGGGAGTCTTTCGCTTCTCTCCTATCTGCAGACTTCTGGAATTCCACCTCGTTAGCAGGGACAGCTGTGGAAAAGGGAGGCTGGGAGCCGACTCGGCTCCAGGTGCTGTTATCTCTGTGAGAAAGGGCCGCGCTGCGCCTTTCGCTGACCCGCTGGGGCCCTGTTGAGGGAAACAGCGGAGCCTGGCTTTTTGTCCTCTCTGCCTGCTTGTTAAGGACATGGCGGTGGTTTGGTTCACCGGAACCAGGCTGAGGTGTGACAGATACACGATCGGAAGCCAGTGAAGTTTTTGTAGCATTGGAGTGATGTGGCACTTTGCAGGGGCCCCCTCCAAGAGTCTAGCAGCTGCATTTTGGACCAGTTTAAGTCTACAGATGGTAGACCCTGGTAAGCCAATGTAAAGTGCATTACCATAGTTTGTTGTTTGATTATAGGCTTGGTGTGGCCAACAAATTTCACCTTAGTTTATGTTCTAGGTCAAGTTCCTAGAACTGAAACCATCCATTTAAAAATTGAAAGCAAATGCAATAGATTCTTAGTTAACCGGAACTCAGGGAAAAATTTCAAAAAAACCCCAAAACCTTAAAAAATTAAATAAAATCCTTTTAGTGGAAATGTGACATTAAGTTTGACTCACAACCTCTGAAGATGCCTGCAATAAATGCAAGGGAAATGTCAGGAGAGAATACTTCTAGAACATGGCCACATAGGCTGAAAAAACCTACAACAACCCTTTGTCTTTATTTGTTTTTAATTATTGCATTTCAATATTAATATCAAGTCAATACAGAGTTTATGAAATGGTAGCATAGTATGGGACATAGTATTAGGCATATTTTAACAGTAACTCTGAAGTGACCAGAAACTACATTTGTCCAGCATCTGCCAATCTCCATGGGGGCTGGATAATAGAGTCTATGGTACAGTGGGTCACTTGAATCTATAGGGATTTAGTTCCAGGACCCACTGTAGATGCTTAAAAAGTGGATGACAGCATCCCATTGCCCTTTCCCTGTATTCATCACTTCCACTTTTCAACCATTTCCACATTTTGACAGTGCCCTAGACCAGTGTTTCCCAACCAGTGTGCCGGGGCACACTAGTGTGCCATGAGCGATCATCAGGTGTGCCGTGGGAAATTGGAACCTCCAGGAAGGGGGGGGGGGGGAAGAGAGTCTAGTGTGTTGAAGTAGAAAAACCTTAAGAAACCTACCTCGATAAAGGCACAAAAACCCCTCCCCACCCGTTGTCTACTTGGTCTCTCCCTCTCCATGCATTGGGAAGGCCCACCTCCCTTTCCCCAAGTAGAGACCTCCTCTTGCCTCCTGGGGATTCTGTGTGGAAGTTTGGCCCAGTTCTATCACTGGTGGGGTTCAGAATGCTCTTTGATTGTAGGGGAACTATAAATCCCAGCATCTACAACTCCCAAATGTCAAGGTCTATTTCCTCTGAACTCCATCTGCATTCATATTTGGGCATATTGAGTATTCATGCCAAATTTGGTCCTGATCCAACATTGTTTGAGTCCACAGTGCTCTCTGGATATAGGTGAACTACAACTCCAAAACTCAAGGTCAATGCCCACCAAACTCTTATAGCATTTTCTTTTGGTTATGGGAGTTCTGTGTGGGAAGTTTGTGTCTTTCTGCCATTCCTGCCAGGATATCTATGTTGAGTTCATCGAAACAGGCCCAGGTTTCACACTGAGTGTATAAATACATTTTAAAAACATATTAACTATATGTATTACTGTGTTAGAATGTCATTTTGTGTCATTTTAGTTGGTGGTGTGCCCCAGGATTTTGCAAATGTAAAAAGTGTGCCGCGGCTCAAAAAAGGTTGGGAATCACTGCCCTAGACCCTAACCTGTCTAATAACGTGGAGGATGTCTGTATATCTAAAACACCTCTCTTGCCCTAGTAATGAAGGGAACTGGACTTTGCCTTTATACCACACCCTCTTAAGTAACCCACGATCCCATGAAGGCAGCTTATATCCCTGTGCATATACAGGACAGGTGGTAACTTGACTAGTGATTATCCAGCTTCAGGCTTACTTTCTGGGGAGAACTCATGATCAGCTGGCATCGGTTCATTAGGGAGAGCGGCATCGGCAGGTAACAACAGGAGACAGTGAAAATGAAGAAGCTTCTATAGGCCCCTGGGGGTTGCGTTCTAGCTTTCCTGTAAAAAAAAACCTGGAGTCTTTAAGCAATGAGTTCAGGACCCAGAAAAGGTGAACTCAAAACAATGGTTTATTTGTTTACAATCAGTAAAAACTGATGGTCCAAAAGGCTTGAAGTAGGTTGCAAAAAGGGTCCTTTAAACAAAGGAATTGTGTTCACTTGCCTCTGTTGCAGAGTGAAGGCACCTTTCTTCAATTCCAGGTGTCCTTTGTTGCTCCAAATGGTCTTCCGACACACAAAGTTCTGAGGTCCCCAGAGATTACAGTCTTTGGGTGAAGGGCTGGCCTTCCTATTACTGCAATCCTGGCTTGAGAGCATTGGGAGAAAGCTATACGTGGACAAAGATGTGTTGTCTAAGCGAGCTTTAGATTTCCGCCTGCTTTGTCCATGTGCTGTGCTTGGAATGGCCAAAGAGAGGAAGTCCTGCCCCTCAGATGACCTCAGAAAGGGGAGGAGTTCAGGGTGGTGATGCCAGGTTGGCACCAAGACAAAGCTCCTCCTATCAAGTGTCCACATGGCTGAACAATAGGACAAAGGCCTTGCAGATGAAGGCAAACAGGTACATAATACAGATATAATACCAGCCCCGTAGGGGCGTCACAGACAGCAACCAACAGCAGGTCCTCCATGTTCCCTGGAAATGGTGGTCTTGCTTCATCTGGGAAATCAGCAGAACCCATAACTAATAAAAAAACTAGGACAATCTAGACTAGATATTTTCCTCTAGTTTAATTTGAGTTTGAAAACTAGTCTTGAATTCATTCTTATGACCTGTTTCTTTGTCCCTAGTTGGTTGCTATATTTAATATTGGTGGTTCTGAAAGACAGGACTTAAACCCAATTGCTAGTTTCAACAAGAGGAGACTATTTAAGCAATTGATGAATGGTCGATTAATACCACTAGAAATCATATTGATTCAGTGAGTTTGGCTTAATAGATCAACAATTTAATTCAAGCCAGGGATATTTTTTTTTGGCAAATCATTATTTGTGAACTGCCTCCTTGGAGGGAGATGGCTCATTATACTTGGACAGGTTTTTAAACATCTCTTTCATTGCATTTTGCCAAGATGCTGATTTATTTTTAAAAAAAACATATTTATTGATTTGTAATGCATCCGGCTTTACATTGTTTCAGTATTTTCTGTTAAATTTATATGAGTACACAGTTAGCTTATGAGAATATTTAAACTTCATAATAATCACCTACAATTCCCCAGTCTTTGTTCTTTACAGGCAGCGTTTAGATATTTATGTCTAGCTTTTTTTTTGAGACCTTTGATTTCCCATTCCCTGCTATGTACAGTCCTTCCCAGTTGTCTCTATTACATTTCATACTATTGCTTGCAGGCATTTTTAATGGTACTCTTCCGTTCAAATCTGGAACTTTAGTGGTACAATTTTGGGCACTCCGCCTCATACATTTAATATTACTCAAGGGATAAAATTACCAGTCTGGGAGATTTTTTAGAAAATAAAATGCACTTTTAAGCATTCACTACATTCAAGGTTTTCAGCTTTCATTTTTCTTCCTTGTGACTCTCTGGGGTCCAGTTGGGAAACTGTTCTGCCCCATTTACTCTAATTTTGGCTGATTTTTTTCTCGGAATGAGGATGGAGTTGAGTAGTTCTAAGTAGTACATATATATATTTGTGCGTATGAATCTGTGTGCAGTTATTTCTTTATATAATATATGCTGGAAGAAATGCATATAGGTGAAAGAGGAAGGCAGAAATCCAAATTAACGTACTCTGGTTGTTTTTCTCACAAATACAAGCCAATGAATGACTTGTCTATCTGTCTGTCCATTAGAGTTGTGAGCAGAATTCGTTTCTTTTGTGTCTTTTGTTTCTTCGAGAGCATGGAACAGGAAGGCCCCTCACACTATGGAAATCATCTCAACACAAAAGCAAACAGTAGCAGGACCCGACTCCTGGCCTGCATTTTGGCACCATGGGAAGAAGTGCTCAGCTGCAGGCCCTGGCAGATGTGGGCGCTCCTGCACGTCACACACACACTTTTTGCAAGAGGATTGTGTGTGTGGTGTGCAGGACCACCCACATTTTCCAGGGCCTGCAGCCGAGCACCTCTTACTCTAGAGTAAGAGGCACTTGGCTGCAGGTCCTGGTAGGCAGGCCCGGATCAGGCCCTTTTGCCGCCCTAGGCCAAAAGGGCCATCTGCTGCCGCCCCCGCCCCGTCCCCTCGAGGAGGAGGAAAGCCCCACTCCTGGCTCCACCCCTGGCTCTGCCCTGCCCCACGCCGGCGAGGAACTAAAGCCCCACCCCCAGCTCTGCCTCCGGCTCTGCCGGCACGAGGAGGAGGAACTAAAGCCCCACCCCCGGGGCCTCCCACGGCTCCACCATCCCCAGCCACCAGGCAAGGAGGGGGCGGAGCCAGGGGCGGGGCATGGCAGGGGTGGGGGCAGAGCCTTTGGAGCAAGCAAAGGGGGGGCATGTGCACTTATTTATTATTATTTTTTTGAATTTTTTTGAATATTTTTTCAATTTTTTTGTACTTTGGGGGGGTCCGGACCTGCTGCCCCCCCATGGGTGCCGCCCTAGCCCTTGGCCTAGGGTGGCCTTATGGGTAATCTGGGCCTGCTGGTAGGCACAGGCACTCTGGGCCAGCACACCATACACACACTCTCTTTCCAAGGAAAGAGTGTGTGTGTGTGGAGTGCAGAAGCACCCACGCCTGCCAGGGCCTGTAGCCAAGTGCCTCCTCTAGAGTAGAAACAGCAGGTAAAAAGAAGCCTCCTTAAAATACGCTCTGGGAAGGGGAGCCTGGGTGGGATAATGGGATGATAGAAAATGGATATTTTGCCACTAGAGAGCGAAAACAGATATCTGCCCTCCCAATTTTGGGAGGCTCCCAAAAAGCAGATTGGGCCCCGCACCCAAATCCAGGACACAAAATGGGTCAGGGTTTATCCTGAATGCACAACCCTACTATCTATCTATATTTTGCTGGTTGTCAGTATATATTCAGCCTTCTACATTCATTGGGATTAGGAGCACAGGACCCCCCGTGAAAGTGAAAAATTACAAACAAAAAGTGTTTGTTTTTTTAACCTAAGAGAATCTCTAGTTTCCCAGCATGATTCTAAGGTCAGTTAGAACTGTGGACCCTAAAAAGAACGCTGTAATGAAATCTGCAAATAATTAAATCCACAATAATCAAATCTACTTCATGGGAAGGTTCATGCTTCTTAATTTGCAGAGAAATATAATGCTGATCTAAGGTTTTCAAACTTGTCCATGGTACATAAGTGTAATATACAGTTTTGAAATTAGTGTGAAAATTGTTTTTAGCTAGTTGCAAGCTCACTCTAAAAGACCATCATTACGATTTGTGGCTATTCTTAAAGTTTTTTTAAAATCACCTTAGCAGTTAATTGCATTTTACATCTTAGTTTGCTCCACTGTTTCCTCTCTCCATCAACTGGAAACAAAATTCACAATGAATATTCAAATCTTTCAACTTCTACTGCCTTAAGTTAACCACATGGCTCTTTAGCCAGGAACTCTTTAGGCTAAACTTGAAATGAATATTTTGGAAACTTGTGGTAGCCAAATATTCAACCTTTGGAATAGTGTGTGCTACGGGCCTTAAAAAAACACACTCCTAAATAACATAGGAAATTATTATGATTTTTTCCTGCCTAGAAATATTATTAATAATTAAAAACTGCTACCAAGTCAGTTACCGGAAACATTGACAGGCACAGTTCTGGGAGATGGGAACTAACTTTGGCCAACTTTTCATTAATTCTAAAGTGGACCATATTAGAAGTGCTCTATAAATAACAGACAAATCCAAGAGCTTGGTTGTACTGGATTAATCCTAGCCTGACTTACTATTATTTCAGCTACAAACATTATATCAAAATAATAGCTGCACAGAAAAGATGATTGTTCTCCGGATGCTTGATCATTTTAGTCGCCCTCCTCTGGATACATTCCAGCTTGTCAACATCTCCCTTCAATTGTGGTGCCCAGAATTGGACACAGTGTTCCAGGTGTGGTCTGCCCAAGGCAGAATAGAGGGGTAGCATGACTTCCCTGGATCTAGACACTATACTCCGATTTATTCAGGCCAAAATCCCATTGGAGTTTTTTTTGCTGCTACATGCTCATGTTTAAGTTGTCCACAAGGACTCTAAGATCTTTTTCACATGTACTGCTGTCGAGCCAGGTGTTCCGTGTTCTGTATCTTCCCCGCCATTCTCATGACCAGCCAAGTCCCAGGTGCTCTTGTGGCATCTCTTAGAAAGGAGGGGAGAGCCAATAAAGCAATTCAAACTTGGCTGGAATACTCAGATGTCTTTTCAGTCAGGTCAGGCTGGGGCGGGCAGGCGGGCAGGTGGGTGGGCGGGCAGGCGGGTGGGTGGGTGGGGGGGTGTTTAGCTGCAAGCATAGTTCTTGAGCAGCACTGTCCACACACCCTATGTATGATTTGTTTGTTTGGACACTGCTCAGAGAGTAGTGGGATCATATCATCAAAACTTGTGGGGGCTGTTGGGCATGGGTTCTGGATCTTTGAAGAACATTCCAGATTTTATGAAGCAGCAGTTGAGGGTCCCCTCCAGTGACTCCCAAGGCCTTGGGGAAGAGTTGGTCTTGTGCAGTGATGAAGCCATTCCTAGTGCCTCCTGGTGGTGGAGGGTCATGTGGCATGGGCCGTTGCCCATATGCTCTACTCCAGCCATCCCATGGGGATTCTAATAATGAACCAGAGGTTCAGGCATACTGGCCAACAGGTGGACTGGTCAATGCTTGGATCTGGACTCATGCTGATTACTGTAACCAATAAAGTCGTTGCCTATACATGTTCAAGTTTGTATGTACTATAACTGTATTTGTGTCTTTATTGCTGAAGCCAACTCACATGTGAAACTGCAATAAGAGAGCAGGACAGGTTGATAGGTAAACATTGAAATCTGATGTAAGATAGCATTCCAAGAACATTACGCAGCAGGACTTTGCCCCCATTTCCCCAGCTAGTATCCCATAGGCTGTGATTGGCTATCCATGTTTACCCATTTTTTCACTTCATGCTCCTTTTGAAAAAAAGTGGGAGACATTACCAAATAAAGATGCCCAGGCTGCATTACCAAATTCACAATCTTTTGTAACGCAACCACTTTTGAAAAGCCAGAGAGAAAGTATGCTGTTACGTTAGTCTATTTAGATTGGTGGC
Organism: Anolis apletophallus; assembly: GCA_030556195.1. Taxonomy (NCBI): domain Eukaryota; kingdom Metazoa; phylum Chordata; class Lepidosauria; order Squamata; family Anolidae; genus Anolis; species Anolis apletophallus. The sequence goes on from JARBWK010000003.1 coordinate 191,813,091, forward strand.
TTCTTGCTCTTTAAACCTCCACTGCTAAGACATACGGGTCACACATGTGTCAAGAGCACTGAAGGAGCAATGCACCATTAAGGAAGAAAGACGTCTGGCTTTGATTACTGATAATTATAGATAAGCTGTAGTTGACAATCATTTTCTGACCACAAACTCAAATCAATCAATTAAAGACTTCATACAGCAGCACCGGAGCTTAATCATTTCCAGGCTCTTAAAACGATCCATTAAGCCCTGTAGCATGTCGGGCTGCTGCATTCCATTTGTTCATTCTCCCAATGATCAACTACGCTGCTACTCTTTGGCTAATTTCAGACATGCGGTTTTTGCAGCTTTCAAAATACGGGGCTCAGGGAAGAAAATTAGCTGAAATGGTAAAATTGCCAGCTTCATTTAAATGGGAGTCACTCTAGAAATGATGACTAAAATGGTCATGCCCTCCAAAGAAATGGGCACAAGTAAGTGCATAGATATAATTATGCAAATTTCTGTAGACAGCCTGGAAAGGTTGCGCTAGGACCACATGAAAAAGGGAATGGAAATGGGATCAGAGTTCCTCAACTTCAGCCTCCTACACTGAGCCAAGGTCAACAAAGCAAGACTATAGATTTGAGTAAATGAATGATGCCGAAACCTAGAGAAAACACATGGCCTCAGTATGGAACTTTTTTTTAACTTGAAACATTTGTTAAATAATGTTGAATACAATCAATTTCAAAGGATGGCATGCAATCTGATTCACTCTTTTACTTCAAGTGGTGACCTTGAAGCCCCTTGGGCATTGTACCCAGAGTTTGGAAAAGCGACTTTTCTGGATTACAACTCCCTGTCGCGTTCTCCCATCAGACATGCCATAGGTATATATCAATTAAGTATTTCTTGGATAAAAGACTTGATACCAGAGACAGAAATAGCATGGAAGGAATAGGATCCTCCCCCATGAACAAAAAGAGGAGCAGTTCACAATATCCATATGTGAAAAGAAACAGTTAGGTTAGGTCAGTCTTCCATAAGTAAACAAAAACATTTTTATCCTTCTACAGGCTACATGAAAGCTTTCCCCCAAATGTATTCAGGGATGACTTTTTCTTTCTCCATCTTTCTTATATGATATCTGCTTTAGTCACTCTTTTCTTCTTCTTCTTGGCTTTTCTTCGCGAATGAAGATTCAGGAAGGACTCATCCCATGCTTTCTACAAGCACGTTGATGACTAAGGAGGTTGGAAGTGTCCTTCGAGCCTGTGCAATGGATTTTTCTGGTGGAGTGCAGCGTGAACAGAACTGGCCTCACCTTTTAAACTAAAGGTTCGTCTGCTGCGGCCTAGCAAGCTGGGACGGTGGCAGCGAGGTCCTCAGGTCGTAGGTTTGGTTTGAGTTTCCTTCTCTTAGATGGTTGACCTTACAGGGTTAGACGAGCACCATCTGCACCATTTAGAGTTTTCCTTCTCCTAGGATGGTTGCCAAAAGGCTAGAGAGCCCATCCTACCCGTTGACGCTCTTTGTCAGACCCTTCGGTTGTGACCTGTCTAACATGGGAGGCCCTACCGGTGGCTATTATGCCACCGCCGGCATAGCTCACAACTTCTTTAATATGCTAGGAAAAAGATGAAACAAGCTTATCTTCTTTCCCCCCTTTCACTCTATTTTGTTCTTCAAACAGGTTCTGTAAGGAACTTTCAATTAATCTAAGATTTAAAAGGGACATGTACAAGAAATGGAAAAAGGGAGGAATTCAAACAAACAGCCAGCATATGTAGGGATAAAGTTAGAAAAGCCAAAGTGCAGCACGAGCTGAGACTTGCTAAAGAAAAAAAAACAATAACCAGGTCTTTTTTGGTTATGCCCGTAGCAAAAGGAAGAACAAGACAATTGTAAAACCATGGATATAGGTTATGGTGAAGTACTAACAGGGGTCAGAGAAAAGGCAGAACTACTCAACACCTTCTTTGCCTCAGTCTTCTCCCAAAAGGTCAGAAGTGGTCAACTTGGGGAGGACAGAACAGAGGATGCAGTAAGGAAAATGCAGTCCATAATAGGTAAAGAGACAGTACAGGAGCATCAAGCTAGTTCAAAAAGATTTTTTCAGACATTGAAATAAATGCAATAATAACAACCACAATTTCTATTATTACTACTTGCTGTATGATCCTACGATCAGTTGCTCTATGAGCTATAGCCTTCTGTTTGGATAAATGGTATGGTTATCAAATTAGAAATGTAATGAAATTTACCATGAAAAATATGAGCATGCCAAACGCGTTTAAGTTGAATGTGGTTCTCCACAGCCTTCATTGTAGTGTAATAGAGATATTGAGTACAGTCCTTTGTAACTGGTTACTGTCAGTAATTTAACTGGGATGAATGCTGGCATTGAGTTCACCAGGTTTTGGCCAACATGTGTTGCCTTTTTGTCCTTCCCCTTGGGCCCCATATTAAATCATGTATCATCTTCCGAATGCAAGCAAAGCTCAGTGGGAGCATTAATTGGATTTATGTTTCACTGGCTAATATAAGTCTTCATTGCCCAGACGGAAAGGCAAAACCTTCGAGTGGAATTAGTGCCCAACATTTTGACACAAGGAAGTGCATTTTCTAAGCAATGTGGTTTTGGTACTTGTCACTTAAGACATTGCAAGGAAATCCTTAAATATACAGCTCAAGGGGCGTTTAAATGACTACTTACATTGGGATTGTTTTCTCAGGATTTAAAATCTCTTATTAGAGAAAACAGAACAGCTCCCTCGACAACCTAAAAGACAGAGGAACTTTTACTTTCTTGCTCAAATATCTCGTTTGTTAAATTTTTGTTTTATTTTGACTAATTTTAGTGAAAAGTTGAGAAAAGACTTTGTTCTTCAGTCCATTTGCAGGCATTTTCTTTTCTTTTCTTAAAATGACACCATTTTTGGTATAGCAACACAATATATCCTTGAAACTCTCTGTAATTAATCTGACCAGAACTCAGTTTGGAGGCTATACCACAGAGTTTGGTCATACAAGACTTCTTTGTTATGCTCTTGAAATGTAGCTTTTGGAAAGTCTGACCTAGCAGACAAATCAAATGGTCTTAGACAATGACAATTCTGGTGGTTCGTTTCATCAATCATTCCTATTTTGTTCCCTTTTAAAACCGGCACATTCAATCCCCGTTTTAATTAAGGCACTGAAAACATGTGAAGTCGTCGTAAATAACAGAAGCTCTGTGCAAAATACATGCCTACATAAATGCATTTACAGGCATAGCTTCTGGAGGATGACAATCAAGAGAGTTTTCATTCTCTTTATCAGTGGAATTGACTCTGCTTGGTAATTATTTATTTTATTTTTTATTTATTCAAACTTGTTCACCGCCATCCCAGCCGGCTCGGGGCGGCTCACATACCAATCACAATAAATCAATTAAAACATCACATTAAAAACAACATCAAACACATTAAACAGCATCAATGATAAAAACAGCATTACAACAGAAGGGGAATCCAGCAATTGTTCAGGACCCAAAAGCTTGCCGGAACAATAGCGTCTTGCAGGCTTTCCAGAATGCTGGAAGGCTCTAAAGGGCATGGGTTTTGGAGGGCAATGCGTTCCAAAGAACCGGGGCTATGATTGAAAATGCGCTTCTCTGTGTTGCTGTCAGGTGACATACTTTAATAGTTGGTACAGCAAGGAGATTTTGTTCCTCAGAGCGCAAGGATCTGGTGGGACAGTAAGGGATAAGGCGGCCCCTTAGGTACACTGGCCCCAGACCTATTACACAACGGTTTTTCAATTCTCCCAGATACGTAGTATTACATTTCATGGTGGCAGCTGCAGGAAATTTATGTCAATCTTTGCCTGCTATTTTGGTTGCATATTGCAAGTCGCATCTGGTGTGAGAGAATCAGCTGTCTACAAACACGTTGCACAGGGGATGCCTGGATGTGTTATGATCCTATGGGGAGGCTGTGAAAGTATTATGTTTTGTGTATTAGATGAAATATACTAGTGACTGTGCAGAACTGGAGTCTGGGTGCTGAAAGAGTTAACGAGAGAGATGATGCAAGACTCTGTGACAAGTATATGTAGGAGGCTCCAAGCCAGCTTCTTCCTTCCCATGTGGCTGATGTTAACTGTTGGATGTCTGTGCAATTTGTCTGTGCCAGTAAAGCTGTTTGTACTCATTCTGGGTCTGCAGAAGTATTTTCTTCCACAAAGCTAAGGAGCTCAATATTCTGACAGAGATGTCTCCCATATGACATCTCTGGCCCACCCGTTGTTCGGATATCAATGAGCACGCCAATGACTTAAATCAATAAATAGCTTTCTAAGATCTACACTACAGGGATACTCTCTGGAACAAGCAAGAGTCCAAAAGTGGCAGACTAAAACCTGGAACCTCAATCCATGAGAGACTTCCTCCTGGGCATTTGGAAGGTACTGAACAGAGGGTGCGCTGGCACCACGAGAAGCAGAGCCCACCTTAAGAAATGGGGCTACAAAGTGGAGTCCACGGCATGTGAATGTGGAGAAGAGCAAAACACAGACCACTTAATAGAATGCAATCTGAGCCCTGCCACGTGCACAATGGATTACCTTCTTAGAACAGTACCAGAGGCACTCTAAGTGACCAGCTACTGGTCCAAGGACATTAGGAGAATGCCAAGTTTTTAACTTTGTTTTTTTTAAATACATTACAATTCTACCCTCAATTTGCTTCTGACATGATAGATAAATATCTGCTATTTTCCGTCAAATCCATAAAAAATTGCTAAGTCCATGCACCTGGCAAAGTTATACTTCTTTCACTTGCAACACTGGCTAAGTAGTCTTTTATGCCCCTTTCACACAACTGTATAAAATCCACACTGAACTGGATTATATGGCAGGGTGGACTCAGATAATCCCGTTCAAAGCAGATATTATCTGCTTTAATATTCTGAGTTAGATGTCTGTGTGGAAGGGCCCTTAGAATGCAACCGTAGCATTTGTTGAGGAACATTCTGATGATATACGAGTGTTTTCCCCCCACACACCAGAAATTCCAAAGCTTTATTTTGTGGATGATCCGGCAAGCAAAAAAGACATATTTATTTAATTCAATGTACTTACTGTATATCCCGCCCCTCTCGACCCTGAAGGGGACTCAGGGTGGCCTTACAAAGGCAACAATTCGATGTGTATACATATAATTGATAAATAAACAAAAACATTAAAACATTAAAACAAACCAGTTTAAAACATCATATTTAAAACAACAATTTATTGACCTGAAGACAAGTTGTAGTGGCATTCCCGATTCCTTGGGGATCCAGAAAAAATTATTTAATTTATTTATTTACAGTATTATATTCTGCCATTCTCACCCCACAGGGGACTCAGGGTGGATCATAATGCACATACACATGGCAAACATTTAATGCCATAGACTTGAATGTCCTTTTCACAATATATATCCAGAAGTCTAATCCTGCCTTGAAGTTGTTCAGGCACAGAGGCTATTTAACTTCCAGCTTCATGAGGGTATGCTTTTTGAATTCTGGCCACCGGGGGAGATGTCACTTCACCATCCACTTGTGACACCAATGGAGTACTTCCTCATTCTTTTGCATGCTGCTGGAGAGTTTTATGGTGTTAGAAATTAGTTAAATTAGCATCCCCGCGTAAGCGGGACCTACATTTCCTACTTGGCAGGTGCAACTGTCTTTCGGGCTGCAAAGGTCGACAGCAAGCTAGACAAATGGCCAGAAAATCACTCCAACTCGAACTCATGACCTCTTGGTCAATAGTAATTTTAATACAGCTGACTCCCAACCAGCTGCGCCACAACCTTGCCATTATGATCAGAGCTTTTCCTGCTACTTTTAATGCCCCTTTGTTTATTATTTATTATTGTGCTTTTATTGTGCATCATTATGTAAAAACTGTGGCAAGCTCTCTTGAGTTTTGCGTTTTAAACAGCTGGGTAACTTTTTTGGAAATAAAGAAAGACATCCCACCCCCCACCCGCACACCCTTCCTAGGTGACTTTATCCCTGGATCAACCTTTCTAAAATTGGAGGAAAAGTACTACCTCATTCAATTGTCTGTCACTCCTCCTCACAAAAGAACACCAGAAAAGGGGATTCAAAAAGGGAAATAAACAATTCCCATATTAGAAAAGCATCTAGCAATTCATGCTGTGCTGATGCGTGCTGATACTGACATTTCAGATTGCTCTAGAGTTAATAATTTTAAAATGGTATCAAATTCTTCCATGAGTTCATACTGAAATACTTAAAAGAGGTGTTCTTCTTCAAATTTCTAATGTTACCTTGCCACTTTCCCCCTCCGTCCTCACATCCTAATTGCCAGGACTCTAATTTTATTAATCATTAAAAAATAAAATAATATGAGAGATTTGTGCTCTACCTTACCAGGGCATTTATTCATTGGCTACAGGCCAACAAATACAGATTTTGGAGGTATAATTTCAAGAGTTCAAGGCTGCTGTAATTCATCATTTTTCTAAAACTCATTCATATGGCTGCGTTCAATTTCAAGAGGTGTCAGTATCACCTACATTTTGGCTCTCCAACCTTTGACAATATAGACTTTTATTTCAGGAAAGCACTATTCCATTATAGTTGCATTATTATTAATAGTGGACCCATATCAGATTGAATATCTGCAATACCATGCTTCTCTTCATTTGTGCAGTTGTGTTGATTTGAATCTATTGCATCAAGATAGGTGATGGGAATGTTGTAGGATTGGAAACTATTGACATTCATAGCTTGGGATGGGAGGAAGACCAGTAGTAGGATTCACAAAGCCTCATGTGATAATAATAATAATAATACACTTTATTTATATTCTGCTCTTCTCACTCCGAAGGGGACTCAGAGCGGATTACATCACACATATGGCAGACAGTCCCTGCCTGTTCCACATACAATTACATACAACATACAACATATAACAGTACAATTTTAGAAGGATTTTTCTCCGGGCTGCATCACAGGTGCGTCGCAGGGTTTGATTGCGTCATTACGTCATAAGGTGGTGCTGTTGCTTCATCCTCATGATGGAGAGCCTCTGTTTTTTCCCTCATTCCACCTTTGGACAGCCGATCTTACTTATTTAGGCGTTGTAAGTTCTTCTTTGAAAAAATCTTTCCCTGCTTGGCGGTTCCCAGTTTTATCTAATCACAGCTGAGCTGTTTTCGAACTGTTGGATGAACAGTGGACAAGGGCTCACAGCTGGGTGTCCAAACCAGCACGGGATTCGAACCAGCAAACTTCAGATCTTCAGATTGCCAGCACAGCTGTTGCTAACACTGTGCTATCTCTCCGGCCCATAACTTACATGGCTTGCCTGCCTCATGCAGTAATGTCTCAGTTTTAGAGTTTGAGCCGCTCCGAGCCCCCGGGGAGTGGCGGCCTATAAATTTGAAATAATAATAATAATAATAATAATAATTCCACTTCTTGCACACTTTCACCCACTTTACCAAAATCCTTGCCATGAAGATTTAATTGAAGTAATTCAATTCTGCTTGTTTCGGGGCCCTTCCAGACAGCCTCATAATCTTGTACAAAGAAGTGAGGCAAAAAATCACGATACCTGAAAGCAAGTCCAAACATGGAGCTGTCAGTCCCGGCAAATCGTCCCTTGGCCTCCTGAAAAGTTTTGTTTATAGTGGATTTTAGAAATCTGCAAAATGGAAGCAGGACATCCACCTAAAGTTTTCTTTAATTGACTCTTCAAGATGTGCTGGACCTGATAAGTGCTGATGCAGATATACAAATGCGCACACAAGTAGATTTCTTGTCTTTTCACTATCCTGCTGCTTTTATGTTGGCCCCTTTAAACCCATTTCCTTTTGAGGTCCCTTGCCTGCCATGCTGGTGCCCACTGTATAAATTCAAGCTCTGTTTAATTTCATAAATATAAGAACAAAGGAATCATTGCAGAGAGTTCTCATGGGAATTGCTTTCCATTTGTGCTTCTATTTAGCCACCGGTGTGTCCATGGCACCATCTGTTTACAGCCCTCATCAGCTGTTTTGGGATTTTAAAATGCGCACATGCACTGCAACAGTACTAGCGACTAAACGAAGTGCAGTGTTTTTCTTGAGTGCAGAGATATACAGTGATGCGAATATGCACATTTTTCAACTGATCTCGGATTTTAAGCGCACCTTTTAAACTCATATTTTATCTAATCACAACTGAGCTGTTTTCGAACTGTTGGATGAACAGTGGACAAGGGATCACAGCTGGGTGTCCAAACCAGCCCAGGATTCGAACCAGCAAATCTCCGAGCCCTCGGGGAGTGGCAGCATACAAGAATGAATAATAAATAAATAAATAATATATTTTTAGGCAATTCAGTGTGTATTTTTGCTGTTATCTAGCAATCACCCCCTTTTATTCCAGTTTCATTTGGATTTTAGGGCCAGTGTAGAAGTGCCCTCAGAAAGTTCAGAAGTAGCCTCAAACTACCCATTCTGGTTGCCAAACCCACTCTAAGGACATGAGAAGGAGAGCTGTGTGTCACTTATGTGCTGCGTGCCAAATATATGAATGATATATCCTAGCAGCTTCAATAGATAGTAAAAATCACAGGGTCAACATGTAAACTCAAAGGCCACTGGTTCCATGGGGTGGGACCAATGTCTCCTTGAACCTTTGGGGCCCTCTAGAAATGACTGACATCACCAGAACTATGTGCTTTCTGGTCATGCTCAGGCCAGATGGCCTAGAACAAGTGATAGCACCAAAAGCCACTGAGGGTATAGGAAAAAATGAACTAGTGTGCATTGTCTTAACCCATTCCTTAGTATATGCAGAGATGTGAGACAGTGGATGGAATTTTGCCTTGAAAAAAGGATTGAGACAGGTAAAATGCTAATCATTTACAAATGCTCATATTTTCAAGAGGTCTAAGCACGAAGAAAGCAACGGGACTTCTATCCTAGGGTCATTCCAATCAAAACAGCCCATGCCTTTATTTCTGATTTGAATCACAGAGTAAAGAGATAACACTTGATACCTTAATAATTGCATTATGTAGCCAAAAGGTGGCAGCAATCTTCCACTGTTATTTTCCTACTAAGGTCTCCATGTTAATTGCATTATTTCCCCCTTAAAGGTCATCCCTCTTGACCCTCCAATCTGATATCCTTCGCCTCATTTGGAAACAGAAGGAAAATCTTTACAATTTAAAGGATGATACTTTTATTTTTATTGTGACAATGTATATCATCAATTGCAGAAGTAAGTCATATTGCACTCAAAGTGGCATACTCTCAAACAAGTGACTATGGGATTGAAGCCTTGGCAAGGATAAAATCCGGCCATTTCACCTAGAAATTATAGCATAACTACATTAAGAACAAGATTTTGATTTTTACTACTTCTTTACATGGAGGAGTTTCAAGGGTTTGGGAAGCTGTGGCAAAATGTGATGGTTAGATGCCTATCAAGATCGACCTCCATATTCAGGCTTTAAAAGAGAAAATAAAAATTCCAGTGTTGATCTCTACCAACAATACAATTCTTGCCATTTTTATCTATAGTAGAAGGAATAGTAGGAATTCAGGGATCTAAATTTGTGTCTGCAGTAGTCTTATGCTTTTGGGGTAAACCTTGCCCCATTTTGTGTCCTGGCTTTCGTTGGGACCCCCGATCAATTTTTGAAAGCCTCCTGAAATTGGGAGGATTTTTTTCGGATCAGGGTCTCGGAATTTGGACAACTATGGGGTGGGGGGACGCTTCCTGCCGACTGGCACCTGTTATTGCTTCTCTGGAGAAAGGCACTCAGCTGCAGGTAAGCCAGGCGCCCACCACACACCACATTCTCTGAGTGTGTATGTGTGTAGCGGGGCTTGCAGGCAGGTCCTGAGCATGCCTATAGGCCCTGCCAGTTGCCACCCACCCCCCCACTACACTCTTGAAGTGTGTTTGTGTGGTGGGGCCTGCAGACAGACCCAGAGCAGAACGCCTAGCACCAGGCCTGCCCAAAAGCAGACAAGGAGGCAATTTCAGATTGACACAAGCAGGCTTTCATTTCGAGCAGATTTCCGTGTGTGGAAGGGGCTTCCTGTTTCATGCTTCTGAAAAAATGAAAGACACGAAAGACACAAATGAAACAGTAGGAACAAATTTCACGCACATGACTAGTCTGTACACAAAATTAGGTCTGCCTCTCTTTGCAATGAAATTTTCTTCCAGTCCCCAAATTTCTAGCAATCCAGTGAATGAGACATAGAAAATTGCCCACAACTAGAGTGCTCCCCTTGGCTGAGTTCACATTTTCTTGGTAACTGTTATGGTGATGTCAGTCAATTCTGCTCATTTTCTTTGGATCCCTAAATTGTATTTCTGAATGCTTAACTAAAATATTTAAATTATTGCACTGATAGAAATTTGGAACTAAAGGCAAAAATATGATGTATGTAGGGGAGTATTTACACTGAAAAATTGGTGCACTTTTACACCACTTTACCTTCCATGGTTCAATGCTATGGAGTCATGGAAAGGGGTAACTAAAAGACTGACAATGGGTGGTAAGAGAGAAAGAGACAGAGATTCACCTCTCCTCATATTGGTAGACAAGACATGAGCCACCTGTGCCCAAGCTATCATGAAATATGATGATCATTTTACAAGGGGATGCCCATAAAACTATCAAGGAGGGGGGCTGTGAGATATCATACTGGGTCATAATAAAGTAAGAGTAAAGTAAAAGAGTTCTTTGAAGTCCAGTAATGTTGCTTTTACCATTTGTCAGGTGCATAATCACCCTGGAGAATAGGTATAGCAAGGCCTTTGTAAAATCATGAATCAGTGTTCTTCGAACAATTCAACTACTGTGTATGAGCCACATCAATACCTTCCTGTCTCCAAAAAGCACTTAAGCCCCCCTGCTTTGCAGGACTATGACATTAAGAGTTATCTATAGAATTGCTGAAAATCACAGCTTGTGATGTAATATGAAGACATCTCTTTTAACAGCACTTTCTTATTAACAATGGTTGGAGGCTGTATAGGAACATTAATTCTCATTTCCCTGGAACCCTGAGAAGAGAAATTATACTTCTATGTGAAGTGGAGGTAGCAAACATAAAAACCACATCTTGGAAAAATTACTTTTTGGACTATAATTCCCAGAATTCCACAGTCAACAATCGTGTCTGTACTACTGGGATTCTGGTAATTATAGTTTCAAAAAGTAACATTTCCAAGCTCTGAAAGAAGGCCGATGTGAAAGGAAAAAGCAGAGTAGGGAGAGAAAAGAAAAAGAACAAATAGACAGGAAATAAAATAAGCTATATCCTTAAAACACCATACACTCTAACATTTCACGAATGAAATCCAGGATACATGTGACCAAGTAACACCAGAGTGTGGTCAAGATTGTAAAAGTTATAAATAAGGGGGAACATACAAGCTAGGAGAAGATGCAGCACTTTACTGTTGACTAACCCTTGTGAGTAAACTCAATGCAAACTACTTTTGCACATTTCACTTAGATTGCAACAATGGAAGTAAGCTGGGGACAGAGGGAAAGACAAACTGGCATAGTGAAAACATCTGAAAAAGTGGGGCAGCACAGAATTAATTGGGTCTGTCCCTGCTGCATGTTTGAGCATTTGAAATATTACTAGTTTATAGTAATATAAATGCACTTTAAAATGCAATAATGATAATGATATGAGGCTCCCTGTTTAAAAGATTATTTCACACAATCACAATGATAACTTATTGTTGAGAATGTGATCCTATATTGTTGATACAATAACATGATATGCAGATTTTCTATCAGCACTAATGTCATTATCACTACCCCATTTGCTCTATCTTGACCTTCGTAACTGATGTTTATATATATATATATGTGTGTGTGTGTGTGTGTGTGTGTGTGGCTGTAATAATGAGATCATGGTCCATTTTTCGAAAACACTCCTGTGCAATAAAAGCACCTGCATAGTCACTTTACATGGATAGGATACCTGGGGACCCCTAAGTTGAGAACCACTGCTATTGACCACAGAAAATGGTCAATAGCATTCTCTTCAGATGTTTTATCCTCTCTGCCCAAACACTGGAAGTATTCTAAGGACTCCATGCTGAACAGTTTCTTATGAATCTCCAAGGATGGAGGAACCAGACCACACACACACCATACCTACTAACTGATCATTCTTGCAATGAAGTGAAATGGGACACCCACACTTCAAATTGGCTACTAATCATATAGAAGAATGCTGTGATGATGTAACAGTGTGGTGCGGATCTCAGCGAAACCACCAAAAATCTGTTGAAACAAACAAAAATACCTGTTGGTAAATTGTGAGCTAGAATGTACTTAGGTGGATTTGGAAATGGTTGAGCGACTGAACCCAAAGGCTGCTCACCAATGGATCCTCTACATCTGGAAAGAAGGATCTTTCCTCCTCCCCCTTTCTTTTCAGTTGGGTGGGGGCAGGGGGGACCCAAATCCTGAAGCAGGATCAAGCCCACTTAAAGGGCCCATGATTTATTTGTGTGATCTCACCATCAGTGAAATGGCTGTGCACTGAAAGATGTAAAGTGCTTAATGTCTCCAAGATCCTTTGCCAATGAGGTCATTATTTTACTTTGATAATATTATGATATAGAAAAAACTTTCCTATTAGATCCAATGTAGCTATTAGGCATGGGGCGATAAAAATGGTTCTAAACTGTGTTCAAAAGTAGGGGGTGTGGGGGATTCGATTCTAAAGTCACTTCTGAATTTTTCAAAAAAGAAATCAAAACTTTCCAAAACATTTCATAAATGGCGGGTGTGCAATAGGGGAAAACAGTACTGAAACTGGGGAAACTTCAGAGGCTTCTCTTTCCCTTCAAACAGAAGGGAGGCAGTTGACCCCCAATAACTTTGGCACCTTTCCCCTGACTTAGGGAAGACACCTGGGTGTTGGGATCCAGGAGATTTAGGAAATATTATAGAGCAATAGTGTTATAATGTTGAAAATACAACCCCAAACAGAAAGGAGGCAGTTGAACCCCAAGAAAAAAAAACTGTGGTGCCTTTCCCCTGACTTAAAGAAGGCACCTGGGGGTTGAGGTTCTGGACAGGTTTTTTTTTGAGAGAATAGATAAAAGTGACCAAAAAGCCCTCACAACTGAATGGCTTTCTCTCAGGTTTCACACAGTCATCTTTCTCTCCCTCCCTCCAAAACTTTTCCTTCCTTCTTCTTTCTCTTCTCTCTCTTTCTCCCTCCCTCTCCCAAAATGTTTTTTCCCTTCTCCCTTCTCCTTTCATCCCTCTCTAAACCTCCTTTGGCTTCAATACCTTTGCCTCCCCATCCGGCAGCAGCAGCAATAAAAAAATATCCCAACCACCCTTGTCCCTTCCTTGGCTGGAATGAGCCTTCCAGCCATGTGCTTGGCTTTATAAGCAGCAATGGCTTCTGGATGCTGGATAACCCCTCCCTTTTACAAAACGTAATCGCTGATTGGCTGGGAGGCTGCACCTCCCAGCAGGCTTACTTTCATCAAAAAGGCTTTCTCATACTTCCAAATTGACTTCCGAGCCATTGAAATCAATGGCTCGAGTTGCTTCGAAACTACAGGGGAATTCAGACTTGCAAGTACACTTCCAACTTTAGTTTTGACATCTGCAACTTCCAAATGAATTATAACAGCAATAGCAAAATGACATTATAGTAGCTATAATGTCATTTTGCAGAAACACACCTGAGTTCAGTTAGAAAGGAAATATCGGAGGCCAGAATTATAGTGTATATGCATGCATGAAAGCATTGTTCTCTTTCCTGTTTATTCCAAACCTTCAAGGTGCAAAATGCTTTCAAGGGAGCCACCACGAGTTTTCCATGGGGCTGAACAGGACAGTACGTTTCTGAAACTGTGACACATCCTTGCTCTCATCAGCAGAAAATGTAAGCAAGAGCAAAGCTGTTCCATCTTTTAGCAAGGATCTATTATCTTTCCCTCTTTCTGTCTGTGTGTCTCTCTCGTGTGCTTTATGAAAAGGTTTGTACAGTAAATAATGATCGACTGTGTTGCACGCCTTTGTTCTTTTTGCCAAGCTCCTTTTAGCTTTGGCAGCAATTCTGTTTTTCCTGTCATCATCTAATGTCTATTTATTTTACATGGCTACAAAGCCAGTGAAATTCCCTCTTAAATCCCAGGTTGCAAAGATGAAGAAGCCATTCAATTCCTTTTATTAAAACCCTCCAGTGGACTCTTTGCTCTCTCCTCCATCCACCTTCTAATTAGGTTCAGAAAGGGTCATTGGTTTGAAAAGCTCCTGGAGAGGCCCCGTCCGAATGAATAGGTCACACACACAGCATTTCTGAGTCGCATTGAAATATTGGCAGGCCCTGGGCAGCCTGTTGGCTTGGATTGTTACATCTTCCCCAAGTTCCCCTTCTGCCTTTATTCCATTCTTTCTCTCCCTTGCCCTCAAGCACATGACTCATTACCTGAGGAAATAACTCACCTCACAAGATGAATGGGTAAGGTCTGAAAGCAGGATGCAAGTGGCTTTGAACATCAGCAAGGGTGGAAATGCATTCCGGTTTCTGAAAACCTCAAGTTCTTTCCATTTTGCGTTTGCAATTGGCAAATGTCAGCAAATTCTCCAAAAGTGAATTCTCCAGTATTTGCAGCAAGCAGACTCAGGAGATAGAACATTAGGATGAGCCTACTCTGGACCTGCCAGCAAGAATTAAAAATGAAGAATCTCTCAGATAAAAGGGGCAGAAACTCTAAATTCACAGAAATGTAATTAATTACATTGGGATTCATATCACTGTGTGTTCTGAATTGCTGCATGGTTTTAATAACTCTGTAAATCTAGATGTTTTTAGCTATGTTTTTATTGTGTTTTTGTGTATGGAAGTCACCCCGAGTCTGACAGAAGGGGCGACGAACAAATCCAAACAAATAAATAAACAAATAAATAAATCCAGAATTTTCATAGGTAGTAAAGATGAGAAGCCTGTCAGAGGCATCAACTGCAATCCACCAAGGAAGTGGTTGAATGCCGAGAAACAATCCTAGCTTTTCAACTATGTAAGCAACTCATAGCTCGGGTTCTGGATGGAGAAATCTGTAGATGTCATCAATACTTTCTTCCACATGTTTATAAAAAATCCCAAATTTATTTATTTATTTATTTACCACATTTTTATACTTCCTTTTTCAGCCCAAGGGCGACTCAGGGCGGTTTACAGTTGGCAATAATTCAATGCCACAACACAATAACAATTAAAATAAACTAAAAGCATTAAGCAATTAATATGCAGTATAAAATTAACATTTAAAATATTACAAAATATTAAAAACCGTACAGCCTAAAACATTATCATGAGCGTTAACCATGTCGTGTTACCATTCAATTCATAATCGGGTCATTACGTAAATTCATAGACCTATGCTGTGCTCAGAAAAGCCTGTTCGAAAAGCCAGGTTTTCACCTGCCTTTGGAAAGACAACAGGGAGGGGGCTTGTGGATGATTCGACTTTTACTTTTATTTCGCTGCCACCATTAATTTATTTAGGCTTGACCATTGACTTGTAAAGAGTGGTGAGGAGACTGGTAATCCAAATGAAGTCACGGGGAGAGAGTTTTGAATCAAAACTTAAATAGTTTATTTCACACAACTGGGCACAAAACTTGGTTTGATACTTAATATAACTCTTCCGAAGGGGCACGACTTTAAAAAAGGTTACAAAGTTTCTATTTGTAACTAATACACAGTTGCAATGTTTAACTATTGCTATTACTTAGACCAGCGTCTAGCAATCTCAAACATACAGGCACTTTTGCCTTCTAAAGGCACCTTGCCTCTATCTAGCCCTCAGGCTTTATACAAACAGACTGGCTCGCAAGCTCAGCCCTCCAGAACTGTCTCCCTACAGCTCTCGAAACAGATTCCCCCAGCCGAAGCTACACTCTCGCTTCGCTGACAGGAAAACTCTAACTGCTCTCTCTGCAGTTTCAATATCGTGATTCCTACTCCTCTCCTCAGAGTAGAATCTAATGAACCTTTCTGGCTTGACAGCCAGGCACCCACTGACTCTCTCTAAGAATTCGAGCTAGCCTTCTGGTTGGCTCCGCCCACCATCACCATGGCAACACATTCCCCAGGAGGAACTGCCTCCATTATCACAGCCAACCCTTTGTGGTCTGTCCATAACATGACCACTTAATATAACACAAATAACCACCTCATCACACACCTTCCTTCCTCGAAATTATTTTTAATTCTCTCTGTCCAGAGTGAATTAAAAATAATTCCGTATGGAAGACATTACATAAAACTTACACTTTACACCATTATACATATTTACTCTAATTATATACAAATCATCAGTCATGTTTACCGAATCCAGTAAACAGAATCAGCGTAAATATGGGGCACATCAGCAATACAATCAATAATGTTAAAACATTGAATACACCAAATATAATTCCTGAAAAAGGAAAAACATTTTAAATACAACACAATACAATATAATGTGATACAATATCATTACCTCTTCCTCTTCCTACATTAACTTACCCAACAAATTTTTCTCTATTTTGAGGATTAAACAACCCAGCATTCTGTCTCCTGTAGGATGTATTAACACCCAGTACTTCTCCTTGAAGACTGCTTTTCATCCTAATAACCATCCCCTTACAGATGTTTCTAAACCAAAAACTCTTGCACCTTCTCCAACAGTCTCTTCCAAGAACAGTTGAAGATATATCGCCATCAGGTGTCCCCACATACTTTACCCGTGATCTATCCAATTGACATTTGAATACAAAGTCATTCTTATAATGGAACGGTTTCAGTATGTTATCATGGAACTTTTTATCTTCCCTTTCATCATAATCCTTAACAGTAAGATGAATTACATCAGACACCTTATTTGACATGTGTTTCTCTGTCCAATAACTCATGGCTCAAACACAACTTTGCTGCAATAAACCCACTGTCCTCATCAATGTCTCTTCCTGGTGGTCTCTATGTTTCTTTTCACGACCACTTCTTTTCTGTCTTTCTGGCTTT